>CM031236.1:325804645-326357608 GCA_018340775.1 Taxus wallichiana var. yunnanensis
CCAAATCATGGATTGGCTAACGGGCAAGAAATTCCCCAATTTCCCACATGGGGAAATTGAACGGGGATTGCCAACCCACTTTTCCATTCCCGTTGGCAATTGTCTGTTGCTTTCCTCATTTCCCCGACAATTTCCCGTTGCTTTCCTATTTCCCCCGGCACTTAAGCCACTACCCGGGAAGAGAGGAAGTTGAATTAATCCTCGTAACTTCCTCCATCAAACCCGTTGGAAAAAGTCATGCGAAGCTTTGCTTCTTAATTCTTCTGAAGGCATAATGTTTTATCACATCCAACAAAATTTCCCACACATTGGAGAAAGAAATAGGCCCAAAACCCATGACCCATAGAACCGAGGCAACTAGACAAGTTAGCCCTGTGTTGATGAATAGCCTGGATCTAGTAGAGACACTAATGGATGCTAACCGATGCAAGGAAATGTTTCCATGCATTATCTCCAAAGTAGCTACAGTGGAAGTCATATCTAGCGGTACAGGTCTTAGGCATGGTGCACTGCAACTGATGTTTATGGAGGTGCAAGTTCCGTCTCCACTAGTTCCAACCAGAGAAGTGCATTTTTAAGATTCAGCCAGCAACACGGTGAAAGAGTATGGGCTGTGGTGGACATTTCGGTGGATGCTCTCAGAGAAAACCCACCTGCATCCTTTATGAAATATAGGAGACGCCCATCTAGGTGCCTCATTCATGATTTTCCCAACGGCTATTCACAGGTTACATGGGTGGAACATTCCGAGTATGATGATCTAGATGTGCACGGATTGTACCGAACTGTGGTAAACTATGGAATGGCATTTGGAGCTGGGCATTGGTTAGCAACTCTTCAGTGCCAGTGTGAATGCCTTGCTGTTCTAATGTCAAACAATGTACCATCCAGAGATCACAATGTTATAGCAAATCCCAATGGTCGGCGTAGCATGCTGAAACTAGCTCAAAGGATGACTAACAATTATTGTGGTGGGGTGAGTGCATCCAGTGGGAAAACATGGACTAAATTATCAAATGGTGATGATGATGTTAGAGTGAAACAACAAAGAGAGAAATCCCTTTCGTGCATGCACCTTTGCAAAGAAAAGAGCAGCTTTTAAAACAAGAAAATTGAAATTTCCCACGCCAAAGAGAAGCTGCGCCTAGTAAAGGAACTTTCCATGCGCAGAGGAAGGAGAGCCCATGCATTGACGTAAAAAAGTAACAGCTCAAGAAATAGAAGAAGACCACGCGCCCAGGAAAGAGGAATCCCACGCAGGTCCAAGGAGAATCCACACGTGCCAGCTGAAGGAAAGAACAGAGATATCAAAGAAATAAAATCAAGAACTCTTCCCACACAGACAGAAAGGAAAGAAGAACAATTTTTAAATAAAAAAGAAAGAGGTGGAGCTGCACAGTTTTCACGCACCCATGCGTTGGGAAGAGGAAAGGATAGAAGTTTCAGCCAAAACTCACCAGTTTTCTAGCTTAAAGTGTCTTCCTGGTTTCAGCATGGGCCAAATGCCTTTTTTGGCTTTCAAAGTTTGAAGATAACTTTCATCATTTTTGGCATTACCACTCTCTGTTACTACCATTTACATTGTTTTCTGTTGTAATTGCTCACTTCTGTACTAGCGTTCTCTCAATCTTGAGTCTAAATGTTTCAAGTGTCTTCCTTGGTTCATATATACATGTTGCTCCATTATAGTCTAAACTCTTGAAGACTCATCACATACTGTTGTTACATCCATCTATTTAGTTTCTGTGCACTTGACATCTCCCGGTGTGGATGGGTTGAATCAGTGGTATTGTTGGGAATGGAGGACTGGTCCAGGAAAATGTTTGAAGCTGGTATCTTGCTCTCAGATTTGTCATGATGAGCGTTGTGAAATGGGTTTGATATGGTGTTTATAGATGAAGCTATAAGCTAGTGAAGTAGGCGTGTCACCTCCACTTTCATTAGAGATGTCTTTGTAAGGTGTGTTCTTGTTGGGGATCCACAACAACTACTGCAACAATAATTAGCTAGGTAGCAGGCATGTTGTAGTATAGTAGAAGCCTTTTTTAGCACTTCCCACTAGCAGGTTGTCCAACTATGTTGTTATCATTCAAATATTGAATGCATCCTCAAATTCAGGATTTTCCTTCACGATATTTTTATCAAAATCAACTAAGTGACAGTGAGAGTGTTACCAGAGACCTGATGAAATTTATTACAAAGATTCTCTATTGAGACCTTACTTGTTTTACGATGTAACTCATGGAAGAGAATCTCATAGAGGTGGATCTGTTTCATATCAGAATATTCATGAAGCACAATTTGCTTTGTAATTATATGAGCATCTTCAATGAGTCACTAAGTTGGCAGGCATAAAGGTTTCTGTTGGAATTATCACACCTTACAAGCTATAGCTGAAATGTTTACACCGAGAGTTTGATGTTGTCCTCAAATCTGATGAAGGAAAAGGTTTATATATCAATACGGTAGATGCCTTTCAGGGCCAGGAGCATGATGTAATCATTATGTCTTGTGTCCAAGCTTCAAATCATGGGGTTGGCTTTGTAGCTGATATCTAACACGAACTCGAGTAATTTTTTATTGGTAATGATATCTACGGACATGTTATGGGCATGAACCTGGGTCATCATCATGGCAGCATTAGGTCTTTATTGGTAATGGTATTTTCTCATCGTTTGGAAGGTACAATTGTGCTTATTATGGCAAAGCCAAAACATTCTTACTACAAGTGTTATATAATAAGGAAGAACCGTGAGCATTGTGGTAAAACCATTCTTTTCAGAAATGTTGGGTTAAGCTTGAATATAAAGTAGTTGAGCTGAAAAGCTAAAAACAATTCTGATTACACTACAACAAACTTAACGATTATTGACGAGAGTTAAGTGTAATCATGGTGGCAAGGTCAATCCCTATAGATGTTGGTTTAAGCCTATGGATGAAGACCATGCTATGATTTGAATTTGGTTTAATTCTATGTATGAAGACCATAGAATGATTCATACTTTTTGTGGAGGAGATAGATCGCACTAACAATTACCCACGAGATGAAGGCAACAGGGTATTTTTCGATTCAGATTCCTGAATGATGTTCATGAGTAAAATAACCATTCCTCTGTCACATAAATGAGAAGTTTGCATTGCCATATTGATTGATAAAAATGTCTCTTGGAATAACTATTTGACTCGACAAGAACCTTCAATTGTGTGCATGCTGACACACTGCAACCGAGTTTGTTTCCGAGATTGTTGTGAAATATGAGAACTGCTTCCATCATTTCAAACAAGGAAAATGTTATTTTTGGTGATTATTGGTGATGTTAAGTGAACCAATAAAAGATAGGCTGTGCAGTGAGATGGAAGAGTCAAGTTATTCAATTTGTAGAAAGTGTTTGCAAAGCTAGACAATGCTTTCGACTTCATCAAATCAGATGTATAGTGCAAATAACTGGTTATATTTATTCATGGGGTGTTTGTTAAAGCCATGTTTTGTAATACCATTGGAGGTGAATTGCAATTTTGGTTCTTGGAGATCTTCTCAAAGGAAAAGAAGAAAGTTGGATTTCGATAAACCAACGTGGTGTAATGACTACAGTCTCGCGACAAATGAATAATTCACCATGCAAAGGTACTTAGAGCATGTGGAGAATTGTGAATGTGAATACGAATGAAGACTAATTTTCTCACACCAGGATATTGCTCAGACATAGGGGTGGATGAATTGTTCAAGTTTCAAGCTTAGCACTCTTGTCATTTGGAGGATTACAGAGCACAGTCAATGAGTTCATTCCCGTACGATCGGGATAGGCGGACTCTTGGCCCAATGGATAAGGAACTGATCCTAGATGTCTTGATCGGGTGGCGCATTTCGACTGGGATGTCTACGTGTGTGTCCAAGTCATTTTAGTGGGTCCACATGTACCCATTTCTTTTATTTATGTATTTTTCCTTAAATGACCTTTTTAACTTAAGTGGTTTCTATTTTTATTCACTTTTTAAAAGTTGGTTGAAAAAGTCAAAGTCACTTAAGTGCCCTATTCAATGTGCATTTAAAACCCTAACTTCTTTGTAACCAAATTTTGGGTTATAAAAGGAAGTCAGGGGCTCATTTGTAAGGGTGACTTTGAGAGAGGAGAAGAAAATACTTTTATGCAAGCTTTGTTTCAGGAAGAAACTTTGTGTTCTTTGTGAAAAACATTTTGGAGTTAATGAAATATGAAATTTGTGTCTCATTCATTGTCTCTTGTAAAATTTGATGTTCTTATGTCATTAGATGTTAGGTGTTTGAATCTTGCATGAAAATATTATCTTTGATCTTATTGTCAACATTATTAATCGGTTGTTCTAGTTCACAGTGATCAAGCTCTGATTATCTACTTGCTCATGTGTGTTCCCTTTTACATGTTCTTGTTTGGCTAACTCAAACTCCATTTTATTTGTGTTGGTTATTCATCTTTCCTCTTCATGCAATATTAGGCTCTGTTTTTACCTAACTCTTGCATGTTCTTTTAGTTCATTCCATTTCACTCCTTTCCTTCTTTCCATTCCATCTCCTTCATTCACTTTTCTTTCCATTGATGTTCCAAAACACCCCCCACATACAATTTTGAATGTATAGATGTAAATACAGTTTTGGTTTTCAATAAAGGCAACCTCACCTTCATTGAGGAGGGACTTCGTTCCCACACTGTTGCATGTCATTTGCATGCGTGAAAATCCATATGCTAACACATTAATGTCATTAAATGTTAGGATGATGAATCTATACTCACCTACCTTGGTGCAGAAGACTCATATACCCATCAGTCATTACCATTTGAGATGCAAACCATGTTGAATGAATCAAATATCAAAATGAACATCCACACTCAGGACGACCCACACATTCTAAAGATTAGACAATCTTTAGATACTACTGAACAGGAAGCCATCACTTCTTTTCTCAAATATCATAACCATGCTTTTGCTTGGTCTTACACAGACATGCCCGATATTGACCCCACCATAGTGGTCCACAATATCGTAACCATTCCCGATGCCAAACCCGTAAAACAAAATATGAGGAAAATGCACCCTTGCATTGCTCTTCTAGTCAAAGAAGAACTTCAACGCATTCTTTCCATTTCTTTCATCTTACCTATTGATAATCCTTGATGGATTTCTAACATTGTCCCTGTCACTAAGGCGGCAGGGGGACTTCGCAATTGCATAAATTTCTATGGCCTCAACCTAGCTTTTCGAAAGATGAATTTCCTCTACCCGGTATTGATTAATCTGGTTGAACTTACGAGGTAGTCACAAGATGCTATCACTCATGGATGGTTTCTCAGGTTATAACAAAATCTTGCTTGCCCTAGAAGATCAACACAAACCCATATTCATCACCCCTTGGGGAAGCTTCTGCTATCGAGTCATGCCTTTTGGCCTTAAAAATGCTGGTGCCACATATTAGTGGGCTATGACTTACATCTTCCATGACATCATGCACCGTATATTGGAAGATTACGTAGATGATCTCCTGACCAAATCTAAATGCCGCTCTGAGCACCTCACCATCCTAAAAACCATCTTTAACCGCTTCATTAAGTATTGTGTTCACCTTCAGCCTAAGAAATGTGTCTTCGCGGTTCTCTCGGGAAAGCTCTTGGGATTTATTGTCTCCTTACGTGGCATAGAGGTTGACCTTGCTAAAGTCAAGGCCATTCTTGAAATGCCTCCACCCACTAATCTGTGAAAACTTTGTAGCCTACAAGGTAAGTTGCAGTCTATTCACCATTTCATATCATAACCATCCGATCGGTGTCAACCATTTCATCACCTTCTCAAAAAGGATGTTTCCTTTAAATGGGATGAGGACTGCCATAAAGCTTTTGAAGCCTTAAAAATACCTTCTCCAACCACCTGTACTCATTCCACCTAAAGACGATCAACCCTTCTACCTATACATCTTAGCTACCGATCACTCCTTGGGGCCATGCTCGCTCATCGCGATGAACAACATAGGGAGCAAGTGGTTTATTACATAAGCCATACTCTTTTGGACTATGAAACCTGATACACCCATGTAGAATTTTTTTCTTAGCCTTAGTTTTTGTTGTCACCAAACTCCACCATTACCTACTTAATCACAAAACCTATGTTGTGACCAACACCGACCCCTTACACTTCATGTATGCCAAACCTTACCAAAATCAACGAGCTACATGCTAGCTTATGCTTCTAGCCGACCTTGACCTCGAATTCACCCATAAAAAGTCCATCAAGGGCCAGGCTATCGCTGACCAATTGGCCGACGCACCTATTTCCGGGGACCAACCCTCTAACTTTGACTTTCCAGATGAGTCTATTGCTACCCTTTCCTTAGACGAACCCACGTACCAAATGACACTCTTCTTCAATGGTTCCAAGTGTCAGCATGGGGGTGGGGCTGGTGTTATTCTCATTTCGCTTGATGGTGAACCCATGCCTTTGTCTTTCAAACTCAATTTTGATTATACAAACAATATTGCTGAATACGAAGCACTCGTATTGGGTCTCCAGTTGCCTATGCCTTAGATGTTAAGTCAATCAACATCTTTTGTGATTCTCAATTGGTCATAAACCAAGTCAATGGTATATACCAGTGTCATAATGAGATAATTCAAAAGTATAAGCATCACGTGGACATACTTTTGACCACCTTCGACCATTACGCCCTTCAAACCATCCCCGTTCTACCTACAAATTTACAAATACCATGGCCTGTTTGGCTTCTCAAATACCTCGCTTCACCCGCCGAATCTAAAATATTTGTCACCATACAAAGACTCCAATCACCCACTTAATTACCTCATGAAGTTTACTCTATCAAACCGCTACTCCCGACTCGAGTGACCTTTGGTATAAACAATACTCAGACTATCTTTCCTCTCCATCTTACCTCCCGACCTCACTCGTAATGGAAAACGCACCTTCCTTAAAAGGGTCTCTCGTTACGTCATCATGGGTGGCCTCCTCTATAAGCGCGGCTTTGATGGTATTCTCTTATGGTGCCTTATGAGTTCTGAAATTCCTTATACCATTAAGGAAGTTCATGATGGCATATGTGGAGGTCACTTCAGTGGCCTTGCTATTGCTAAGCATATTCTTTGCCTAGGATATTACTGGCCGACCCTTAACCATGATTGTTGTGATTATATTAAGCATTGTGTAAAATTCCAACAATATGCCAACCTTCATCATACACCCAGTCATGCCTTATAGGTCACCCATGAACATGGCCTTTCTCTCAATGGGGTTTGGATATTGTTAGAGAAATCAATCCCCATTCTTCCCAATGACATCAATGGATAATCACCACTACTGAATATTACACCAAATGGGTTGAAGCCATACCTCTCATCTCCACAAAAGCTAAGAAAATATGCGAGTTCATCAATCATCACATCATTTTTCGCTTTGGTGTCCCATATAGCCTCATCACCGATAATGGGAAACAATTCAAAAATAAAACCTTGTGGAAATTTGTGACGCCTTTGGCATTCAACTAAGTTTTCGTCACCTTATTACCCAAAATCAATGGCCAAGCTGAATCTACCAATAAAACTCGAAATAAAATTCCCATGAAAGTGGTTAAGGATATCTTTGGGAAGGACCGACATACACACATTCCTTTCACCTGTGGGTGTATCGCACTAGTATTGAAAATTCCACTCTTTGCCATACCTTTTTCTCTCGGTCTACGATACAGAGGATGTTCTACCTCTTGAAGTCCACATCCACTCAATCTGTATTTCTCTTCATGACATGCTCAATGATGACGACTTTCGCCATGGATTTTTAGCACAACTTGAGTTATTAGATGCACGTCGCCTTAATGATCATGACCATCTTCAAGTTTACCAAAAATGTATCAAATGTGCCTATGACAAACATGTCCATGAATGGACCTTCCAAGTCGGTGACCTTGTCTTGAAATAAAATCAACATGTAACCAAAGTAGAAAAAAGTAAACGGGAAAATTTCCTCCTAATTGGCTTGGACCATACATTGTGACTCATACTTATTGATCGGTGCTTATCATTTATCTTCACCTGGATGGTAAACATGAACCTAAGCCCCTTAATACCTTGCATCTTTGACCATTCTACTATTGACTTTTAGTCCTACCTCACCTTCTACCTTTTGTCATGCTCGTCCCTTGAGCACTTTTCATTTCCCTCCTTTCACTATGCCACCCCCAACGATTAAACAAGAATCATGTGCGTACCCGTCACTCTTTTACCCTCCTTTAAATATGTGTACCACGGTGTTGCACATGGCATGATTCTCATGGATACTTTTTGTCTACTTTTAGATGAGATCCCATGGTCGTTTCACCTTGCTTTCTGAACAAGAATCCAATTCTTCACCTTAGTCTTGTCCATGACTTAAAATCCCTCACATGGGATCCAACTCCTTGAGTCAAACTTCCAATAAAAATATGAATCCCTCAAAAAGGACATCTTTCTCTCTACATCACTGATGTAAATAGACTACTCCCTCAAAGGATAGCTATGTAAAGCCCGCTTAAAAAAAAAACAACAAAGAAAGAGAATTCAAAGCTTCCCGTATCGATCAGCTTCGTGAAGACCTCAAGGAGTTAATTTTCTCATCCGATATAGAATTCCCACATCGATCAGTCTATCTCAAATATAAGTAAAAATAAAAAAATTTCATCGTGGACTTGCTCATTGTGATCTTGGATCTCTTGCCAAAAAGGCAGGCTACCTCATACCATGTAACCTAACCATCACCTTCTTACCATTTGCACCTTCATTTTCCACCACCTCAAGGGACCCATCTTGAACCATGACATTTGGTGATCATGTGACTACTCTTCACCTTTAGAATAATCAATCATGTAATGTCTTTAGGGTCTTACGTTCATCACCTATCCAAGGTATGACCCACTCGTTATGATCCTTACCAATCAGGTGGCTTTCTTGCCTCTTCTTATATTTTAACCTTCTTCATTTTGTATTGATTATCTTATACAAGACTAGATCCTCGACGCTTATCTCGGGTAATTTTCCTCTTTCGCCACAATCAACTCAAAATCACCCATACCAATATGCCCAAAATTCACCTATACCTAAAATACCTAGACTCAATCATGCCTATAACCTACTAACTCATTCTCATACTTCTTCGTATTCTTCCCTAGCTTATGGGAGAACTATATTGGCTTGAGGTCCCTTTTCACTTTGGGACTATGTAGGTAGCACTCCAAGGGCATGGGGCCCTTGGAGGTTAGCTCATCCACTCTCTACCCTAACCAATTCCCCTTTCCTTTTCCTAAATCACATTCTACCCTAGTTAGTTTCCTTTTTATATCAATAATTGGAAATTAAACCAAACAAACAAAAATTTCCTCACACTTTTATCATCATCATTCATCCATTCATTATGTCCACCATTTCTTACCCATTATCATGTATGTTACTATAAAACATCTCAACGTAACACATACCATCATTAATTGCACAAATTAATGAATTAAAAACTCAACCAATTTTGACTCAAAGCTTGAACCAACTTAAAATTCCATTCCTAAACCAAAACCCGACTCCACCATGCCTACAACCTAACTCAATCCATGCCTATGACTGACTCCACTATGCCTACGACTGACTCAACCATGCCTATGACCCGACTCCATCCATGCCTAAAACCGACTCAATCTATGCCTATGACCGACTCCATCCATGCCTAAACCAAAACCCGACTCGATCCATACCTATGACCTGAATCCATCCATGCCTAAACCAAAAACTTGACTCGATCCATGCCTATGACCTGGCCCTATCATGCCTACGCTACTTAGTCTCTGTCACATATGCAAATCAAAATAGCAAGATAAATTGTAACCATGTATACATCATACCAAATCACGCATCTCATCATATAAACCTTTGTATCCATACAATATACATTGATACCAAATAATACACATCTCTAAAAACTCTCATATACTGACCTCACCATATTCGGCACAGTAACGATATATGATCAAAACATACAACTCTCATACACAACGTCACCATCTTTGGAACGCAATTTGCTGGTATATGATAAAAAATACACAAACTCTCGTATACATCCTCACTCTCTTTGGCACGCAGGCTGGTATATATAAAAAATGAATAAAAACATCAAAATGGAGGGACATACATCAGGCATCATCCTTTTGGATATCCTCCATATCGTCTCTCCTCTCCTCCTCCCCCTCGGCTCCTATTCGGTAGCCTGATAACATCTCAGCACCCATCATGGGTCATGGTCAGGTCCTTACTGGTACATCACCTAGGGTTGGTCTCTGTGAATTGGTGGTCTCACCCTAATCCTGTCTCGGGGCTCTATGGCCTCCTATGCTCTCCACGTTGTGGGTATGGGATCTGGTCCTCTCACTCGAGGCTCATTTGTTCCATGTACTCTCCGTAGGATAGAAAATCTATCCCTACCATCATCAGCTGGTCTTGATAATATCTGGCCTCACCTAGGGCATCTCGTAATTTAGATATGGGTACTGTCTGTGGTGGCCCCATCGGCCTCTCGCCCGATTGCCTATCTTATTGGACCCTAGCCCACCCCTTCTTATAAACTAGGACCTTTTCCCGGTGCCTGTGGTGGTGCCATCGGCCTTGCACCCGTGATTGTATCTAGGCCTCGTAATGCCACAATTTATGCCTATGCAGTGGCCAACTAGCCTCGAAAACCTATAACCTACTCTTGTAGGGTGGCCACCTAATCATCATCACCATCTCCATCTCCACCGGGCCATTGGGCTCGTAGACTCACCACATGTGCATGCAAAGCGGCCACCTCTGCCTCTAAACCTACCCTCTCCCCTGTACCATCCCTAACTATGTAATCAGGGTCACCACCTACCCCTGTAGGGCATCTCTTTGAATGGTGATGGTGGCTAAATCTGGCTGCCCCGGCCTAGGTGGTACTTGCTCATAAATGAGCCACCCACCACCTGCCTATACCTATCACCACCTTGATAACATCAATCCGCTGGTCTACCACCTACTCCTCCTACCTTGTGGGCACCCTCGGTTGTGGCGGAGGAAACAACCTCTCCACGTCATCCCTCCTATACTGTGGGAAGGGTGGGGGTATATCCTATGGTAGCCCATATTGTCATCTAACCTTGTCTACGGGATCATCTCATGCTCCCTGCATGATGCCCCTTAATCCATATGAGTAGCTGTAAGCCATCTAACTCATCGGCCATATGTCTATATGAGGGATAACCCACATACAATCTCCAAATAATGTCCACACCTGGGCAATCCCTCTAGTAGCCACCTGTAATATGCTACATCATGAGTAGCCCTGTCTGATTGACACTCTCCAATCACATGCACCCATCACCTGTAACCTACCCGCACCAAACCCGAGGTTGAATGCATCCGCCCGGGCATACCAATTGGATGAACACACACAATGTGCTCGTAGGCCCAATAGTGAAGAATAAATGTGTAGCATAGGCTAAACTGGTGGAGCCGCCCATACACCCATAGCTCTCTATATAACTACAATTAAGAATGCTAGGTCCCATGCAAAGCAGGTCCTGTCCATCATCATATCATGTATTACCCCCATCAGTGATTGTGGGATTCTCCCACCCTTTACATCGGGCATTGCAAAACAACATACTACCTCCATCAATAACACTACTAGCCTCGTCTCCTCTAGGTGAGCTAGGTACATCTCTCCACAATTCGGTTTGACATTGTGAAATGTCATCTTTGCAAGTACCCCAATCGAATAATGTCACAATCAACTCCTTAGATGCCTCGAGGAGATTGAGTATACTTGCGTACCCAATACGGGTAACCACACGAGGATCCGTACACATCCTCAAGGGTGACAGTCATCTCCTTCGTCGGTAGGTGGAACGTGTTGGTCACCAAATCCCATCTATTGATGAGGGAGAGTATCAAACTCGACTTCCGGACTACATGCCGTAGCACTGACCCCACTCAGCCCACATCTCGCGACATGCCTCCACTCCTCAACCATCGCAGCTCCACAAATGGCTGACCAGAGCAGAAGGGTGGCACCCTGCTCTTGTATCCTCGCCTGATCTCTCACGTACATATAACAAAACATCACATTAATACACCCTCATCATACCCATAATCACCCTTAACACCTCACCTATATCTACTACCCTACCTCTTCTCCCTCCCCACTTACCTTTGTCTCACATATTATATCTACCCACCCCGACCCTAAACCACTATCATTGACCCTTCCCTATTTTTCACCCCTTACCTATGTTATGATTTTACCAATTTTTTTTTACTTACCACTACCTACCTCACCCACCCAACCTAGGCCACTTTTGGCCCATTTTCCCCATATCTTAACCGGATCCTGGTCACCCCTAATCGACCTCGGTCCCCCCATAAACCGACGTCGCTCACTTGTTTCGTGATTGATACCGGTTCGGCACCACCGACGTTAGCTAACCCTCGACCGACGTCGGTCATTATCGCATTGAAAACCGTGACACACAAACCCCCTCTTCTTAAAAACCCACTTTCTTTCCCTTTTACCCATCCATTCGACCTAATGTACCCCTCCACCCATCCCCACCCCTCATTCACCCAACCACCTCCCTCCCCATTCCTATTTTACCCGATTTGCCCTCCCAAAATTCAAAATTCATTTCCCCCAAACCCATTTTCCCAAACCCCGACCTCTAAACCAATCTAACTCACAAAACAAAGAAAGGGATTGCCTCTTACCTCATCACGCTGCCGTCACATGTGGTGGCACATTGGGCCACTGCACTAGTGGTCCACCCAATCCCTCTCCTACCTCTACCATCACCCAATCAACCTACTCACCTCCAACCAATTGAATTGATCAATCCGATCTCATGGACCTACCTATCAACTACCAATCACCCGCTACACCACTCACAACTCAGCTCTCCATTCTACACAGATGCTTTTAGCCTTTCTCTCTCACTGTCATTTTCTCCTATTTGGCAAGTGATAAATGATTCCGTAAAAAGTGGAATTTTTTTTTTATAACCTACCCGACTTAACCGGTGATGGTTTTACCTTGACCGATATTGGTCCGTGTGCACCTAGCTTACCGTGGTCGGTCCATCGTGACCGACATCGGTTCCTTCTAACCATTTTTGGTTATCTTGCTTAGTATTTTTCCTACCCACTACCCCTACTTTGCTGGCATGAATCCTTTTACCTCACCCACACCCGACTTGGACACTTCACTTTATCCCCCTGACCTAATCATTTTCTACCTCATCTTGTTCTCATTTGGGAACTCGTTATTTTTACCCATACCTCGGCCCTACTCATGCCGTGATCTACTTACTTGGACTGGAACATTGCTAGTGACCCATGACATCATGTGCTCACTATACCTTACCAAAGATCTTGTTACCCATGTTAATTGCCATACCTTGACCTTACCTTGCCTTTTTCCGTGACCATTTATCCTGGCCCAACCTTTGGTGTACTGGAACATACCTAAATGTTCCTACACCTGACCTATGTCATGTTTCTGACCATATCCTATACCTTGGATACCAGAATCACCTCAACCTTGTTTGGATAAACCTATTGACCTTAGACAATGTAGATTTTTCATGCTCTTCAACCTAGTACCATGCTTTGCAGTTTATATGTGTGCGTGCATTTGACTATTACTACCTTTGACCCTGACCCATTACGGATTACCCGATTAGACCTTTACCCCTTTTTACCCCATTTCCCACCTTCCTCTTCATCACATTCACCTTTTATCACACCACTCACTAATTCTCGCCTTTTACCTCATGGTTCCTTATCGGGGGGATCACCTTCACCCACACATGGGGCAACCACATCTAATTTTTGTCAACGCCGCTTACCAATATAAGCTACACAAAAAAGGGAAAAATGTAGACACCAAAATTGGGTCACATTCCCCTTGGTCCCTCGAAAAATAACCAACTTGAACACACTCACCTAACCATGGCCCCTTTCACCCCACTCTAATATTAATTAAATTAATTTACGATCTCATAATATCTATTATTTAAATATCCTAATTGAGATAGTTCCCACTACACCACCTCACCTATACACCTCATCTAGCCACCTCATCCTAAGACCTATTCTTAGTATGTTACCATAACTAACTAAGACCTACCTAAACCCTAAAAATCAAAGCCTACATTCCCTCTAACCAAATTCCCACCTATTAGAAAGGAAGCTTCCATTTTAATCCATTTGAAGAAGACGAATGAGATATAAGAAAATGTAGGGGATCTCGCCCATTTGTAGTAAACCTAGGAAATCACGCCTAGCCGACGCCGGTTACCCTAAAACACCGCCGGTGAACCTAGAACCATCGTTGGTTACCATTTATTCCCCAAAACAACCTCATTTCAAGGTTGGCACATTTATGAGAGCAAGGGCCAAAACCAAAGTTGCATGTAAGCAGAACCAACATTTGTACATGCATCAGATCATCCACAGCTAGCATCAGAAGTAATTACAGAGTCATTTTCATTCACGGGAGCATCCCAGGAAGCACCATCACCATACCAAATTCCTTCCATTTTATCACCTACCATTTCCATCCAACCATCAAGCTCATACAATGTAAGTATCTTGTTAACCAACATTCATCTACTGTCATTTTAGTAGACTCTTTTACTTCTGTTATCAGTTTCTACTTGCATTCCCATTCACCCATCATTTTACTTCATACAAACTAGATCATTCATTCACCCACACCATTAAACTACCCATATCTTATTGATAAATATCCCTGAGCACATATGATACCTACATAGACCTTGCCATTTCCCTCTCCATTTCCACTTAGCCTCAGATTTGTCACCACACCAAGATTTTATTAAGTTTTCTCTACCCCAACCATACCAATGCTGGTTAACCACAACCATCACCAGTTCACTTAAACTAACATCGGTCTCTGTGTTTTACTCTCAAACCAAGAACAGAGCCTAGAATCCTCACCAAATACCCAAAACAGCCCAGAACTAGACCTTGACCAGTACCAGTACTCTGACAGAGACCTTGACCTTGGATTCAATCATAGCTTAGCTTGTTGTGAACGAATTTTCTTATTGTATTTGAATGAGATACCTAAATAATTTTAACTACAGTAGGATTTCATTTATTGTTAACATGAAATTTTTTTAAACAGTGGATTGACAACCTTCTAGGGAGTATCACACTTCCCCGATCTAGCATACACTAGGTATTCCACCGCATATACTTGTTTAACTTCTATTTGGTGGTCTTGTTTTCTATTTTAGTTAGTTCGTCCTATAAAAAGGAAGATCTCATGGCCAACTATGGATTGAGAAGTCATACGCGCACAACAACCTTCAACCAACTTTAATAGGTATTCCTCCTAGCCCATTTACCCTTATCTGTTTTGTCAATATTAAAAAAATGCTCTAAGAATCGGGTGAAACAAATTTTTTACATGAGATGAGAGTTTGAAGGTGTATTCTTGATGGCCTTGGGTAGAGGAATGAATAAAAAAATACAACTTGTTGTTTCATGCATCCATTTGAGAGATTTCTTCAACTTCTTGTTTCATGGCCATGGAGTTTTCTTTGTTTTCTCCTTCTTCATTTTGTGCCTCTCCTTCTATGTTTGCTCAAATTTCCCTCTAGGAATTACAAAATTTTTGGAGTGGAAGGGGAGTACCTATGTGGTAGGTCTATTTTGAGGTTCAACGATGGCGGAATGATGGTGAGAAGTTACAGAGGAAGAATGGAGACATCTGTGTGCGGGAGTGGAAGAAGTTAGAAGCGGGTGAATATTTAAATTTTTAAAATCATGGAGGGAAAGGACTGGGCTCATTTTTCATGACTTGATGTCCCTGACCTTAGGGATGTGAAGGACAAAAATTCCATGGTGATCTTGAGCCGACACGTGTCCTCAATTTGACGATAGGGAATTTGAGCTCCAAAATGCACTGGGGCTGAACTATCAAGTTTCAAGGTCACATGAAGGTCCTAGATGTCACATGGGGCTGGGAAATTTTTTCCAAGGTTGATGTACCGACCTCGGAAAAATTGGGGATATAAAATCCCACCAGACTCTTGGTGTTGACACGTGTCCTCCTGAAAAATGACCAACTCTGAACTATCTCCAAGAGGGTAACTTTGAACGATGATAACTTGAGTTCCCGATGGAGTTTATTAGTGAAATTATATATGATACTAACTATAAATGGAATTTTTAATCTAATTGTGGGGGTATCATGTCTTGATTCATCCATTTGATCCCTAAAAAAGTGGAATTTTGCTTTAGTACTCCACTTTTACTTGAGAAAAAAATCTCATGAGACATAATGCGCCAAAGTTTGTGAAAAATATGATTTCAACATCATATAGGTCTTGGAATTATATTTTAAGAAATATTTTTTTACTCCTAACTCCATTCAGGGGCACCCATAATCTTCTTCGAGGCCCAACAACTGTTTTAGGCTTTCGTGCCTATGTATTGCCTAGGCTTGTGAACCTTATTTTTTACTCAGACTACTCCAAGTATTTCAAAACTTCCCCAAACCTTCCAAAATAATTTCCATGATTTTCTAATGTCTTCAATTTACCTCCATGTTAAATTTGGCCCTTCCATTCTGCTCCATGGGGTTGATCCAATCATGGGAAGGCCAATGATAGCCCTTCCCAATACTGCCAGAAGATAACATCTTTTCAAAACTTCCTAAAATCACATGGGGGATTAAATTGAATTTCCTAAATCACATAGGGGACCAATTTTACATCAAATAAGGGGTGACCAGATCTGATGGATTTGACCTGGGGTGCCTAGGAATGATAAAACATGAAAATTTCGGCACAGGGGTATAGTTGTTGTGCTTGGAAACTTCCAATTTCCTGTCACACATTTACATGCCAACACATATTAAGCACTTCTATGCTTAAGTATGGGGTATCTTCAGAATACCAAGAAAAGAAAAAAGTATAAAATAGAAAAAGAAAAATACAAATAAACAGTGCATCCAATAGTGAAAACCACACAATGGTGGCACTTTGAATAAGTCCTTTGGTGGCGGTTTCAAAGTGCAAGGAGGGTCCATCATTTCCAAGAATTTCAGGTTTAGGAGTACAATTTTTTTCCTAAGCTAGTATTGGCCTTTATATGAGTCCCTTCGAACCTATCCTTTTTGCCCTGATCTCGGCTAATCTAACCTTTGAAATATGGAGAAGTGTAGCTTTGAGTGAACCCATCTCACACTAGGGGAAACTCCATAACATCACTTCTAGCACATAACATGTGGCATTATACCCTTGTATATCTCATCTAACTCGGGGGCATCAACGTTTCTTAATTTCCTTGCACGTTTGCTTTGGAAAACTGTTGAGAAAACATCAAAAACATTCGTATAACTTTTGAAAATCCCCCAAAAATATAGATATGTCCTTTGGGAAAATCAAAACATTCAGATATGTTTCTTAGAAAACTCCAAAACAATAGAAAATTGTCTTAGAAATAAAATAAAAAACAACGAAAAGCATCCCAAAACTGTCCCACAAAAACAAAGTAATAGTTTGCTTACTTTTAGTTGTTGGTTTGTATGGTTTTTAGTTACGTTACTTTTTCGTATTGTGTGCCTTAGATTAAATTCACTTGTTTACTTAGATTGAATGTTACTTTCATCCATAGTTCATGGCATTGGATTTACTTTGTATGGCATACTTATAAATAAGTGTGTTTCTTTGATTAAACGTGTCAGCTTGTGCTAGTTAACTTTTTCTTGTACATTATGTTATCACTTCATCTTTATATCACATAAAACCATCATATATATACATCATTTATAAATAAAACACTAAGTATACATCACACATGTATGTTAAAACTAATCATCAAATATTGTATCATCAATGGGGCAAGAGGGGTGGCGCATGATCACAAATCTATCCCCCACATCAATATCAAAAGTAAAAACATGTTGCTCAAATTGATCTCATCAAACATACAAGTATGATATCAACTAAAGCTATCTCATAATCTAACAAGGTGATACAAAACATATAATAGTCAAAATTGTTCAATTTTGTTTTTGATAAAATCATTAAAAATTCAAAAAATGTAAAAATTCAAAATTTTACAAAAAAATGGTAAACAACATATATGCAACTAAAGCTGTGTCAATTACATCATCCTCGAATGTTGAAATATGTCTTACAAAAGCATATTTATATAGTTCTTTCTTTTTATGGTCTTAAATGACTTATGGATCCTCATGATCTACCTCCATTAACAAAATCTCGGCTGCATACTATGTCAGTACTCCCGTGCAATAGTGAGTTTCCAGAGACTATGTCATAGTGCACAAAGGTTTTTCCATAGGACTACTTGTGTCCTCCATTTTTCCCTTGCATGTGTTATTGCTTGGGGCATCATTTTTAACCCTTGTCATTACAACACGAACATTTGGGAACTGCAGCTTGATAACAAAAACATTGGTGCAACACGTTGTTTGTTTGAATACGTGTGATTGTACTAGTTTTCTTGTTAGGTTAGCTGGTTTACTTTCTCGTATTGCATTGTGTAATGTATGTTGCATGGAGCTAAATATCATTTTACTTTCTCGTATTGCATTGCATAATGTATATTGCATGGAGTTACATATTTTTAGCAGTAAACAATTGTTAGTAATTTAGCTTTTAATGTTATATTACACTTTTGTTTATTTTAAATAAAGGCTGATGATGTAGACCTAGGGGAAAAATGATATAAACATGTTGCTTATTGAAAGGTTGGATGCAAAGATTGGGCTTGTCCTATATTTCTCCATTAATCATTTCTTCTCCATTATCATTTATTACCATTACTAATTTTTCTCCTAAAACTCACCCGGGGTAATAAACAACCACGTTTATCCCCATCCTTATTCCTTCTCAATACCTAAGGGTTTTGCGCCCGTTCTGACCTATTTTCTTCTATCCATTTCGATCATATTTTTGATCGTCGATTGACTTCTTCAATCACCCCATCGATAATTGAGGGGGCATCCTTCATCCTACTAATTTTTCTTAAAAAATTTACCTATTTACGCTTGTCTACTATGTTTGAAGTGAAATCACTAACTTCTCTTCAAATAGAGGTGAATGTAGACACCTAAATTCCACTTTTGCAATCTTATTGCCAAATGCACACAAATCACTCTCATTCTTGCCAATTCCATTATAATTAGTGATATTTACTAATTAACTAACGTTTCTTACCACTTTATCCAATTAACAACATTTTTTTGATTACGTAACCCCTTTCACATTTAGGATGCCTTTACAAAGAAATCGTAAGTGAAAATCCTCTTCAAAATAGACAATTAGCATTTATTAGCTAGTTAAACCTATGTTCCCCTTATTTTGGTCAATATACCCTAGTATTGACTCAAATCCCTCTTCCAACCACTCAAAATCACCCCATTCACCTCCACAACATCTCAGCAAGCTTCAAAATCTTATCCTAGCCTCTTAGTTGACCCTAAGCGGTTGATTAAGGCTTCACACCTCTTAATCACTTGGTAATTCACTAATTGTGATTAGCAAGACCTAATCATGATTAGTAATTCTAATCTAATTTGGGGCTTTTAGTCCCACATGCACCAAAATACAAGTTTCTCCTAAAAGGAAAACTATAAAAAGGGTGCACCTCATTCCTTTATACTTTACACCATGCTTTGATTTACATCTCATATAATACATATGATCTATAAGCCAAGTTCAATCCTTGCCTAAAACCTTCAACAAGGTTAGTAGATGAATAATCTAAAGTGACTTAACAAGTCATTTGGAGAGGTCATTTCACCATTGTTTGGAGTAGCAACCATAACCATTTGATTTCCCTCTTAGGTCTATTTAGGCCCATGTTAGGTAATTGATCATATTAGTAGGCATGTTTAGTTAGTTTTGCATTGTTTTCATACTAGTTAAGCATTCTTTTAAGATTTTATCATAATGTTACATTCCTAGATTTAGAGCCCTAGCTAATTAGGTGGAAATGGTGTTAGCCTTCCTTGTTTAGCTTTGAAATTTTCTTATGAAAGTTTAGGGTGTCATCAATTACACTTCGAGTCATAAACTAGTACAAAAATACAATGAAGTGAAGAACCTAGATGGGGATACCAATGAACATATCTGATATGATAATCTACAATGATATTTTATAAAGGAATTCTACCGATATGATAGTTGTTTAGGGATTCCACCAATTTGATAGTTTTATAGGGATTCCACCCAATGATATTTTTATAGGGATTCCACCCTATGATAGTTTTATATGGATTCCTCCCAATGATAGTTAATAGGGATTCTACCTTGATGATCACATACATAGACGATTACCCATGAATTAGAACAAGATAAAGAAAGATGACCGCCAATCCAGGTTGGTTGGTTTAATATGAATCAACCCGAACAATATGAAGACAATATCTCCTCCAAGTCCATTGAGTAGCAAAGATGCACGATGTATCGGGACCATGATAGAAGTATGGGTCTCCAAATAGTCTTCCTTGGATAAGAGGCACACTTGACGAAGATTCTAGATGGATGCAAAATGTTGATATGACTTCCAAAGATTAAAGTGATGTCAAAACTCTTCCAAATTAGGAAAATAGTACCACCATTAAGAGCATGGGGAAATTATGTACATTTTCCCTTTTTACATAGAAGGATGATTTTTCCTTTTACCACTTCAACAATAATGATATATAAAACCACCCCTTTTAGGTCTATAGTTTTGCACTGGACTATAATGCCAAAAATAGCCCGATCTCCCTTTTATAGCTAAATCAATCTATGATTGCATGATGGTGAGTCATTAAAGTTTTTAAATGGGTCTTTGGGGTTTGATTCTTCCCATCGAACCTTCCACCGTTATAAGCCTTATTAAGCATTTTTGTTAATATTTTTAGTAGTCCACATTAACAAGCCATCTCTATGTGGCTTTGGCTTTTGCATGGCCCTCTTTAATTTTACCATCCCTACTTTCCATTTTCCACGTGGGTCTTCATTGACTAGAAATTAACTTTATCCACCATTCCACCTTCCATGTGGACTCCCATGGTGAAAACATTACTTTAATCCCACATACATGGGTTTATAACTTGCATTAGCCTTTTTAAAAGGCTTGAATACCCATCTCACCACTTGGATGTGGCCATAACAATATTATTTTTCCCCATGAATACTTGGGTAGTGAGAATATTAAATGGCTGAGCTATATGGATAATGCCCAAGTATGAAGGGTTCAAGTGATGTAGGTAGGGGACCATGTGGGCCGAGAACTATGGTATGTTATGTGGCATGGGGTGGGCCAAGCTACCTAAGTAATCTGGTTGAGTTAGATATATGTGCAAAGCCCGAATGTAGAAAATAGCTCGATCCTTCAATATAATGCAAAAACCAAACATAGAGTTGAATGGATAGCTCACCTGAGCTATGTAGAACTTGCCCACACTATATGAACCCATTCTACCAAGATGGCCAATATCAAATCCAATTGGCTCAATATAATTGCATTATCATCATGGTAGGAGGCCATGTGGTGGTTTAAGGACCTACCACATAGAAAATAACATTATGTGGAAAAGGAACCCCTCCATGAAAAAAGTGTGCCGAACATGGATGAGGGCTCGACTAATAAAAAGTGGGGTCCACCCGTCTCGAATACAAGTGTTGAAGATCGGCGTTGCAAAACATCATTTTTCTTTTTCTCCTTCGAATGCACTCTAATTCAATCACATATCATCGCCACATTGGTCAGTTGACCTTGTAGAGTATAAGTGTTGACCAAACTTTGACTGAATGTATCCTAAGCATATAATGTTTGTTTTCTGCGTTCCAAGTACCGACAAAAATCTTGTTAAATTATCTACCACTTTGTTGTGGTTTAGGTATATTTAGGGAACTCCTAGATGTCCCAAAATTTCCCCTGAATCAATTTGAACCTTGCAACTCATGTGAGTGCCTATAGTCTCTCCCAAACATGCTCTCCATCATGCCAACATGCTTCTCAAGTAACCAATAAGCTCCAACCATCATACAAGGTGACTGCAAGATATTGCAAGAACAACCAATTCTCTTTGGATCAACATATGCAACTACTAACATATCAAAATATCCATGCTATCATCATTATGAACATCATATAATTCCACTCCATCATCTAATTTTTCATTAATGGGGTTTTGCATTAATGACAACACCTAAACCACAACATGCCAACAAGGCATGCACTAAGATGGACATCAAGGGTACACGAAGCTATTATAAGTGGTAAAGTGATCTCCCCAATACTTGTTTAGGTGCATTGGAAATCCTATGAATACATAGGGAAGATGGAGTTAGATTGTTAACAAAAGTCCTATTTGATGTAAAAATAAATGTTACATATATTAAGGTCAGAGCCATTATCAACAAGAGCACGTTTTACCAATACATTACAGATTTTGGCTTGAATATATAATGGAGGAACATTATTAATGTCAATTTGAGAGGGAATATTAGCTGGTGTGAAGGTGATGTGTTCATCATTCATCACAAGACCAACCATGATATTGGATTATACTATCAATAAAAGTACATGAATGGCTACGTGTATCTTTAAGATTAGTTGTGAGAGTTTGCATGCATATAAGGAAATGCATATTATAACTAATTTGAGGATCTAGAGAAACTAGGGTTCGACTAATGTCGGGTTCACCAAATGATTTAATGTAATTTTTAGTCTTTAATATTCCCTTAGGTTCATTTTCAAACCCATGAATACATAGGGAAGAGGGAGTTAGGTCATTAACAGAAAGTCCTACTTGATGTGAAAAAGAAAAGTCACATATGTTAAGGGCGAGCCATTATAAAAAGATCACGTTTTACCAATACATTACAGATTTTGACCTAAATATACAATGGAGGAACATTATCAATGATAGTTTGAGAGGGAATATTAGCTGGTGTGAAGGTAATGTGTTCATTATTCATCACAAGACCAACTGTGATATGGGATGATATACAATCGCTAATAGTATCTCGAATGGATGCGAGATATCTTTGAGAGTGGTTTTGAAAGTTTGCATGCATACCAAGTGTGTCTTGAGATAAGTTGAAAAAGAGGTATCCATTATAAAATTTAAAACATAAAGTAAGTAGATATTATGCATATAAATGTGTGAGATTAAGAAATTATATATTATAACCAATTTAGAGATATAGGGAAACTAGGGTTCACCAATGTCTCATTCACCAAATGATTTAACCTAAATGATTAATGTTTAGGTGGTAGTAACCAATGATAGATTATCCTAATAAACCAATTCTAAATCTAATTACAATAATATCATGAATAATAATTTGACTATATGTAAATCACTATAAAAAATGTAACCAAATAATACTAATGATAATGAGAAGAAGGCTTAGCTGATATTATGACTTCGTGTTGGACCAAAGCATATGGTACGGACCAAAGTGTACCCCCACTATGGCCCTTTTCAGTACACCATTGTCCCTCAACACCTTCAGCTCTTGTAACTTTCTGTGTTTGTGAATGACTACATGATCTGATCCTATCTACAATTTGGACGTGCGATGCTACTTATACAAATGAATAAATCTTCACAACCATAGATGGTGAAGGATTCTATAAAAAAGCATTAATTGGGTTGTGGGCACCCCCGTGCACAAATTTTTTCACCACTACTTTGAAGAGGGCTTAAAAAGAACTTTGTTCTTGCCTAACATATGATATCTAGAATGTACACAACTATAATGATAATCATGAAATTACAAAAATGTGATTATTTTTGACCTTTTCCCTTTCTTGACTTGAGAGGATGTTCCTTTTGTGCTTGTAGATATGAGTGGGTGACTACCCTAAAATGAATTTTTAGAGTATATGAAGCTCAACAAAGTCTTATAATAACTATGTTTGTGATTTCTCTTAGTGTTTACTCATTGGAATGTTAGGTGTTAAGTAGATATACTGCCTCTCCTTAATGGGAGATGAATAAATTGCTTATATATACATTACGTATCTGGAAAACTTGATAAATGTTGATTAGAAGTGTACCAAAGAGATTCAAATCAAGAAAATCACCTTTGGAGGAAATGGACCAAAGTGGCTAGGTTGGCCTATAACGTAAGGGTGTTATGCTCTTGAATACGTGTGTGAGTAATTTGAAAGTTAGGATTGTAATGTGTGAGGGTATAACTTTATTTGGTGGGGTAATATGCCCATTTTGTTAACAAATAGGTCATGTATGCAAACAATAATAAATGAGATATGACCAAAGGTAACATAATTAAATTGAGAAAGTGTAGGCTAATACAAGAGTGTTGTATAATCTATGTTGTTGAAATACGTGAATTACTAAAATGAGTGTCCATAAGTAGAGAATGTACCCAATGTGGTAGTAATGTCATGTATTGTTCTTAAGATATTGGAATATATTCCTTTTTCCCTTGAAAACATTTGAAAAAGCTCAGAGTGACTTTAATTCTACTAAGACATGAATCTAAGACCTTTGCATGATTAGAAATGGAGGAAAATAGAATATTTGACATGGTTGAGTACTTCATACATGATGTAATAGTGGCTACTTTAAATGATGTATAACTACTTTGGAATATTTAGGAGAGTTCCGAGTGCTTTTGTATTAATATTTACGTTAGGAGCCTATGAAAGTGTCATGTCAGTTATAAAGTGATATTGTCTTGCTTGTATATGATTTTTTAGGTGTAATGTCATGTTAAGGCCGAATATAGGAATATGAAACAACAAATATAAGATAATGAAACTGAAAACAAAGTCACAATATAGTAGGGAGAAGAACCGTATAGGTCGACCAAGATTGTAGTCCAATATGGCCTTGAGTTGTATGATTTTTATCGGGTAGAATCTTTGAGATATAATTTTAAGTTCGGGAATGATGTGTGGAAATAAATATCTGTTTTGGTTAAGTAGTATTTCCTAGATGAATGAAAAAGTAAATTGTAGGGATGATTAAGTCTAGAGAAAGATAAAGAGATGTGTTGATTGGACTCATATTGTGAGGATTCATCATAGCATGGGAAAAAATCCAAACTTGTCATTGTAATTGGCCACAGGATGAGATTGTACAAGAAGCCAGTTGACATATATATTTATTCATGAAAATTTTCAGAGGAGGTCAAAGTAGGATGGAAATAAGGATGCCAAAGTTAACCTCAAGGATTGAGCCTGTTGTCTCACCTTTTGAGATTGCATAGGATTGAGAGATTTCAGTGGATTTGGTACTCTCAAGTTGCTAGATATTCCAAGGTCAAATAAAAGTGTTGTGATCGGACCTTTTGGTAATCAACATCACTCTACTAACACATTTTATTTCATAATTTTTTTGTAGGGTTTGATGTTAGGTGATTTCAAGAGTGCATGATTTCCATCATGAGGAGAAAGTGCAACGACTAAAGGATCCACTTATAACAAGACCTGTTTTGTTTTTTTGTGTTTGTGAAATCATGATTGCATGAAAGAAGATCAAGGATGCATGCACATGTGGGAGATGGAAAAGAATGATTGACACCCCAATAGATTAGAATTCCCTCTTTGGGAGTCATTTTGTTTTACTAAGGAGCAACCAAAATCCGCAACATTATGCTCAACACATGTATGCAACATCACAACAAGCTTGCATGTAGCTAAGGCACAAGTTTACATAATCATGCACAATCACCATTTCACACAAACATCAAGATAAGTACACTCAAATATCATTTAAATAAAATTATAATTAGTTTAATTATAGTTAATTGGCATTTATGCCAGTCACTATGCATGTACTACATTTAATGACCGCCGCCTTTCAAGCTATGATGTGCCCCACACGAAATCCAATATTGTCAAATCACTTCCCTTCTCATGATTTACATGCATGGTCACATCAATTAATAATTTCCCCCATACCCATGCTGCGTGTCCTCTCCATCCCAAATTTCAAAAAAAAAAAAAAATGAAAGCAACTCAACACAACTCAATTATGCAACATCCTTTCAAACAGAGTTGTATTGCTGCATATTGAAACCAGAACACATTGCGTAATCACCATAAAAGGATATTTGATAAGGAAAAAACCCACCGAGAATTCCTAACTTTTGAGCCATCCTCGAATTTTGTATTATTTTCAAGATAATGGTTGGCTAGACTACATCAAAATGTTTCAGGGTTTTAATGAATAAATGGTAGAAGAATTTGCTAATACATTTAGTAATGGGTCGAAAAAGTGAAGGGCTTAGCATTCGGACTCAGTGATGACATTTTGGTGGAAGTAAATGACCTACATGCCCATGGAGAACCATTTCCAGAGAAGGTTAACCTAGAAGAAGCCATGAGAGAATTTGCAGATGATGATGATGAATTCATCACCGACAGACAAGGTACACATAGAACATCCATTAAACCGTTATGAGATGAGGTTGAAATTTTTTTAGTTAAGTACTTTACTTGTGAGAGAAGGTATTATATATAAAATATAGTTCATTTCAAGTTATTGAATAATTTAAAGAACAACAGACAAGTAAATGTACCTAATTTATTGCATGAAATATTGAATAGAATGAGTGGAAAGTACAAAGGGTTAGGGTTGCATTGTTACACCATAGCCTTATAACCTTGGTAGTGAAACATATACTACGAGGGACTATCCTCAGATAAAGTGGGGAGATTTTGCAAGGGAAAATAATATAGATAATTTTTTGGGAAATAGGGGAAAAAGGAGGAAAAAACTGAGAGCTCCATTGAACACATAATTGAGCTTGCAACATCTACCTCCTAACCACAAGAACCCCTTCCTTCTAAAAATTTTCCATCTGCTGAGGAAAACATTGGTTCTCTCTCTCCGAGAGAATTTTCATTGTTGAAACCCTATTGGAGTTCTCCACTCTTGAATCCTCCACCTCCAAGGGTAAACATAAGTCTTCTAAATCCACTCCTACACCACCTAGGTGCTTCCATAGGCTCAAAACAAAAAGGCCTTAGAGATCCAACCAAAAATAATCAAAGCCCATCTCACTAGATAGTGATGTGGAAGCTACAGAAGGAAGCTTTGAGACTCATCCAATGGAAACACAAAAATGAGATATTGATGCCCCTGTTCATGAGCAAGAGCAACTGGAGAGCCCATGGAGGGGAAAAAGAGGCAGCTCATGATGAGGAGACAATTAATGTAACAAAAGGTCAGGGGGAGAGAAAAGAAGAACTTGGAAGAGAAATTGGACAAGAATTCTCCGAGCAGCCCATGGAAGAGCATGAGGAGCCAACTCAAAAAGAAGAGGAAATTACTAAAGTATAATGTTATGAAGAGAGAGAGAGAGGAAAAAGAGGAAGTGGTAGGATAAAATGAGCATGGAAAAATGACTGAAGTTGTTGAGTATGTCATACAGCCACATGAACAAGAAATTGACTAACCACAAATGCCAAAATATGTTAAGTATGTAATTCAACAAGTACTTAAGCAAACACTACGTGCTAATGTGAAACAAGTACATGAAACCCCATTTAAGCCCCAAATTTTTATTCAAGAAATTATAAGGGAACCTGTAAAACCACCTTGTAAGGAGATGGCCACAAAAACTATTTTGCCGGATATTGACTATTTGATGTTGCAATTTGAGAGCTATGTTAATAGGCTAAAAGGAAGATGGGAAAATAAAAATAATCCCTTATCTCCAAGCATTAGGAAGACCTAAAAGTCAAGGAAAAAGAGATAGAGAGGTTGAAGAAGAAGCAAGAAGAGACAAAGTCTAGGTGTCCCATGAGATATTCAAATGCAGGCCTCCATCAAATGTTTATGCTATCTTCTTGAAGGAAAAGATGTTGTAACTTAAAATCACCTGTATTAATTTTGATATACCATATGATATCAGTGCAGCTAGGAGCTTCTTTAAATTACATCAGAACAACACCCATGAACTTTAGAACTTGTTATGTGAACTTTATTTACACAATTATGCCCTTGAATATGATAGGGATTGGATTCCAATTCTATACATTGGAGATGTTCAAGTTAAAGATTTATGTTCTTACTTTGCAAATGAACTAGACAGAGTAAGGAAAATGGAAGAGTATCATCATTTAGAGAAGGTCTAACCATTGTTTGTCAGGGCCAAGGTCACAAAAATTGGAGAGTTTACTAAGTAGTG
This sequence comes from Taxus wallichiana var. yunnanensis, assembly GCA_018340775.1. Lineage (NCBI taxonomy): Eukaryota > Viridiplantae > Streptophyta > Pinopsida > Cupressales > Taxaceae > Taxus > Taxus wallichiana. Next base: position 325,832,880 of record CM031236.1, read on the forward strand.
TAAAAAGTATATAAAGAAGAAGGTGATCAGAAGGAGAGTGTGGAAAATGAGGAAACCAACCCATGAGGAAGTCATAAATGATTAGAGATCATGGGATTCAGGTGGTACACGCTGCATGATGCGATAGAATGAACTATCTCTGAACTACAAAAGAAAGAGATGTACTCTTACCCTAATATAATGCCAACTTTGAAAAGAGTGAATACATACATTGATATTGTTGCAGAATGTGCAAATAATTGGTTTCTATTGGCTATCACCCACCAATATTTCAATTTCCAATACCGCCATGGACAAGTGACAGACCACTCAGTGAAAGGATACAAAATAAAGTTATGCATAGGTTCATGATAAATGGTGGCTACTTCTTGTTAGAAGAAGAAGGGATAGAGACCCCAATCAATTTCGGACGTGAGTATTATTTTTTAGCAATAGAAATATGAACCACTTGAATGAGGACATTCAATAAATTAAGCCTAAGGGTGTGATGAGTTACGTAAATATCCTTATAAGCAACTCATCTTTTGTACTTTTGTCAAGCCATTATAGCTATGTCCTTGTATTTCCCAGTCACACTTCTAAACATTATCATCACAACCATGGAACTTATGGCATGCTTACTGATTAATATAGTTATAACTAGTTATATTTATTTTTGGTTTTGGCATGTGTATTTATTCTTATGATTGTAATAATTTATTTAAATGATGATATGTGTAATGCCACTCTTGTCTGTAAGCAACTTGCTCTATGCATGCAGAACTTGTATGTAAAGCAAAGGAACCGGCCCACAATAACTCATCCGTAACAAAGGACCTATCCACAACAACTTTTCCATAACAAAGGAACTATCCACAACAACCCATCCACAACCAAAGGGAATCACATACAACAAAGAAGCCACATTATGAATATCTCTTGGAACATGAAGAATGAAACTCAAGTATGTATGTGTCGTTGAAGGAGCAGTTACAACTGGAACATTAAGAACTAAGAGATAACTCAACCATGGATCTGATTATTCATTGCAAATAACTAATTGATCAAGTTTACACATGACTAAAGGAACTGGTTAATTAACTGGAGATTAACTGAACACCTATTATTAGTTCTATTGCATGTGTTAAATATCTTATTATTCTGTTTGAGATCTTCCACTTGTTCTATCAAATATCTTTCTATTTATTTTTTAAAACTCCTAGTTGAAATCTTCTTCTCACGTCTTTCTATAAATGAGATGTATAAAAGAAAAGTTCAATGCTGGTAAAGCATCTACAGTATATAGAAGAGAGTACACAAATATACAAAGATTGATTTGTTCTTGGATTTAATTTTCATGCCAATTTAATAAAAGATATGAGTTTTGTTTATTATCCTTTAGTTACAAGATTTAGGAGGGATTAACACCCAAGGCAAGGCCCACTTGTGGTCTACTAAACCCCTCCATAGTTTTGTTGCTCTATTTCATTGCATTATTAGACTAGGAAATAATTTATCTTCTTTATCTACATTATGAATTTGTAAGCTTTGTCTTAGTCACAATATTTAGAAACCATTTGCTTTTAGTTCTAAGTTTTGTCTACTTTCAAGCATTGTTCTTTCAAGTATTGTAGTGACAATTATTTCTTTCCATATCTCCTAAATTCTCTATAACTGTGCATATAACACTGACATTATTTAAATTTTACATCCCTTGGTTTGATGATTAAATGCATGTGATTCAATAAAAAACATATTAATCGCTACAAGTTTATTTCCACCACCATTTTGATGTCGTTTCCAAGGATACTGCCAAGTTATAGGGTTTTGAGAGGTTTTGCATTCCTTAGAAACAATTTAGGTTTAGGAAATTCCACCTCCAAACCCCCACTAATGTATGTTGATTGAGTTGAGTTAGTTGATGCATGAACCATCCAAGAGATTTCCATGACATGATTCTTACCCAATCCACAAATAACACATGTTACTTCATCGATTATGAAGAAGACACATCTTCCTCTATACAAGCTTTGATAGTAGAAGATCCCCCTCTAAGTGAGACTTTTGAGGTTACTCCGAACATCCTATCATGACGAAGAAGTGAATCAAAATGTTGAAGAAGGGGCAACTACATTTGAGTTCCCAATCTCCAATAACAATCAACCTACTATAATGAAGAATATCTCTCCATCATCCCTTCCTAATTTCCATGGATCCATAACTGAAGACCTAGAAAATTTCTTGTTTGAGTTTTTGATGTTTTATGTAGGAGCTATGATTATACAATAGATGCCCATAAGCTAAAATTGTTCTCTACTACACTCAAAGATATAACCTTGAGATGGTTCATGGGTTTAGGAAGAGATGTTGTGACAACCTAGCCATAAATGAAGGAAACATTTTTGGTAAAATACCAAGATTATTGCAGGCCAAGTAATAGAGGAGGTGATGAACTCTTCAGGATGGCACAAAAGGAAGATGATCCACTAGAATATTACCTAGAAAGATTCTTATTCAAAGTGTTTAGAAGTCAATACACACAAGGTTACCTCCCGAGTCTCTCAAGTTACTTTTCTTAAAATTACTTAGTGAGGAGGATATGGGTGCTTTAGACCTGAGAGGATATGGAGATATCTCAAAATCTACCTTTGAGGAGATTTGTGAAGCATGTAGGAATTAATCTAGAGAAACCATGAAGAGAATAATAAGTGCTAGAACAAGAGGTGGATCAACTACCAAAGGAATTTGGGATATATCTAAATTAGATATTGTGAACATGTTCAAAAACATGAAGTAATAAATTGTTAATGACATGGCCACCTAGCTTGATGCTCTGCATGCCAAGAAGAAAAGAGAAGATGCAGAGGAAACACTTAAAAGTTTTGTCATGTATGTAGAAGATATAAATTTGATTGAATATGTAGAAGATTAGATAGCATTGCACAAGAGAAGGAGGATGCACCTAAATTCAAGATGATAGAAATAAAGGATGGGAAAGTCTTCTACGTTTCTCAAAGAAAGCCTTGGCTGCCAAGAAAAGGAGGTATGCCACAAGATCCCATGCCATATTTTCAAAATTGGGCTAGTAATTCATATATGCAACCCCCACCTTGGGATAATACTCAACAAGGTTGGGCTCCATACCATAGCCAATACCAACAACAATGAAAACCTTAGTTTTCAGGAAAACAATGACAAAGAACCCCCTTCTTCATGGAAACAACCTTGGAGAGGAGGGAAATAATGGAACAACCCACCTCCAAACTACCAGAAATCCTACCATCAACCTCCTTACCCAAAAACAAGCTCTAATGCCAAAACCCCAATCTAGATCTCAACTAAAATCCACTTAGCTACCAGCTCAACCAACACCTAACCCCAACAATAAAGATACTCATCAGCCTATACCACTGAATCAACCCAATACTCTTCTTATTCAATTGATTTTAATGACATCCATCTTCACTCAGGAAGATCACTTCTCCCACCAAGTAAACCCACCATCACAAAAATTGCAGATGAACCACAATTATTGCAAACTGATCCATAACAAGGTGAGCAGAGTTCCAACAAGGATAAACTACAAGCTAATGAACCACCATTTCCAGAGAGATTACAATAAAAGAAACCTGACCCTAAATTATATTCGATTCTATTTTTTTCAATTAGCTGAAGGATATTTGTGTCAAAATTCTACTTATTCAAGCTATCAAGGATAAGCCCATCTACAATAAGTTGGTAAAGGATATATGCATAAAAACTAGTCCAAAAAGGAAAGATCCATCCACTGTGTAAGTTATTGGACAACTGGTTGATATCATGCTTGGAAATTCAGTTCTACCAAAGTACATAGATCCAAATATTCCTCAAAGTGAGTGTTACAATTAATGAAACAACAATAAAAATACTCGATTGACTTAGGGGCAATAATAAACGTCATGAACAAACAAATTATGGATGACTTGAAGTTGGAAGGACTAAGGCCAACAACTACAATCTTACAACTGATAGATAGATCAATAGTGATACCTAAAGGAGTCCTTGAGGACATTGTTGTGGTGGTATAATCTTGGGAATACCCTACTAATTTCATTATCTTTCAACTAAAAGTGAGCTTAGGAGGTTATCCTATTATTTTGGAAGACCATGGCTAGCCACTATTGATGCATTCATAGGTTACAGGTCTGACAACATGATTATTTCCAATGGAAGTGGCACTAAGAAGCTAATTCTCTATCATCTTTCCCAACCATTAAGTGATGAAGATCAAAAATTTGGGTTGAAGAACTAGAAGTAGATCAGATCTCTATATAATAGCTCATGATGTTAGAGAAATCTTGTACAATTGAATAACAAGAAGAAGATGTTGTTCTTTCCAATGTCTTGCAAAACAACTATGGAAGAAATGAAGAAGTGGATGACAAATTAATATGCTTAAGCTGTCCCTTGAACCAATTTCTACTGCAAAAAATCACCATGGATGTTCTAGGTAAGAATTGTATTCTTCATCAACTTCTTCCACATAATTGCATACTAAATTCTGTTAGTAACAACGTGTGTTCAATGTTGGATCTCTCAAAGCAAGTGGAAATAACACTAGGAATACCACTTAATGTAAAAAAATACTGAGTATGCAGCAAGAGGAATTGTTGATAACTCTTCTTCAAAAGCATAAGACATCATTTTCTTGGGATTATGGTGATATGCATGGGATTCATCCTAGTATTTGCATTCATAAAATCTATATAAAGAAATGTTGTAAACCAATCAGGAAGCCAAAAAAGAAGATGAAACCAATAGTAAGAGAGATTGTAAAAAGAGAATTGAATAAGTTACTGGATGTTGGATTTATATATTCCATATTAGATAGTCAGTTAGTATCACCTCTTGTCATTTTTCCAAAGAAATGGAAAAGGGAGGATTTACGTAGATTATAGAGAGTCGATCGCAACAACAAAGAAAGATAACTTTCCACTGCCTTTCATTGATCAAGTGCTTGACACTTTGGCTAGTAAAATTTTTTTCTCTTTTCTTGATGGATATAGTGGCTATAAAAAATTCAAATTTCACTAGAGGACCAAGATAAAACTACCTTCACATGCCCATGGGGAAAATTTTCCTATTCAGTTATTCCATTTGACTTGTGTAATGCACCTACTACATTCTAGAGGGAAGTCTTAAGCATCTTTTCAGATTTGAAAATAGACCACATGGAAGTCTACATAGATGAATTTACACAGTACATGACAACACTTTTTAGGAAGCTATGCAAAATCTGGACAATATTTTGAAAATATGAAAATAACACAATTTGTCCTTGAATAATGAGAAGTGCTACATGATGATTTCTAAAGGTATAGTTCTCGGGAAATACCTTTATTCTGAAGGAATTCAAGTTTATCCAACAAAGGTATCTGTTATAATCAACCTTCCAACACCAAAGAAACAAAATGATGTTAGGAGATTTCTAGGCCATGCTAGATATTACAGAAGGTTCATATAAGATTTTAGCAAGATTGTAGTGCCATTTTTGCATTACTAGGGAAGGATGCTAATTTTGTTTAGATTGAACATTGTGAAGGTGCTTTTAAAACCTTGAAACAAATGTTAACTACTGCTCCTATATTTAGAGGACCTGATTGGAACCTTCCTTTCCACATCCACACTGATGTATCAGACCATGCTATTGGAGGTGTCTTAGGACAAAAATATGTAGTTCTAAATATGAAATTTATCATGTTAGCAAGAAATTACAACATGAAGAGCTAAATTATACAAAGAATAAGGAAGGAGTTATTGGTAGTTTTATATGATATCAAAAAATTGAGACACCACATCATAGGTTATCTAGTGTTCATTCACACTAATCATGGTGAAATAAAATCTCGATAAACAAACCTATAGTAAGCAACCTAATCATCATGTGGTTGCTCCTCTTACAAGAGTTTGATGTCACTATTGTGGACAAGCCTGGAAAGGATAATTTATTAGAATATTTTATCTCTAGGATGGATATTAATGATGAAGAGAAAGTAGTTGATGACTCCTTTCCAGATGAGCACTTATTTTCTATCTCTACAAAAACACCTTGGTATACAGACATAGCCAACTATTTGGTCTTAGGTAAAACACCTCCACATTACTTATACTCTAAGAAGAAATACATAGTTGAAAAGAGTGTACATTTTTCTTGGATAGTTGGATTTATATTTCATACATGAAGAAACCAAATCATGAGAAGGTGTATAGATGATGAGGAAATATTTGATGTCCTTAGAGATTTCCATAGTGAACCTTGTGGAGGGAATTTTTATGCAAAAATAACAACACAGAAGGTGTTGAATACTAGTTATTATTGGCCAACATTACATAAGGATGCAACACTATACACCAGGAGATGTGATAGATGCCAGAGAATGGGTAAACCCACCATATCTAATGAGATTTCATTACAACCTCAATTGGTCTTGCAACCTTTTAACAAGTGGGGCTTAGATTTTATTGGCCCTATAAACCCTAAATCTCAACAAAAATAATACATATTGGTATGCAAAAATTATCTAACCAAGTGGACAGAGGTGAAGGAATTGCCAAATTAGAAAAGTGAGAAAGTAGCCAAGTTCCTATATGATCACATCTTCACCAGGTATGGAGTTCCAAAGGAAATTGTAACAGATCAAGGTACACATTTTACTGTTGATGTAATTTCTAATTTGGTTAAAGAATATGAAATCAGGCATAGGAAGTCTACACCATACCATCCTCAATCTAATGGCCAAGTAAAAGTTACAAATAGAGAGATAGAGATAATCTTGAAAAAGACCATTGCACTCCATAGGAAAGATTGGGTAGATAGGCTTCCAGAGGTAGTATGGGCATTTAACACAATGTGGAAGACCACAACTGGCTTTACACCATTTGAACTCTTGTATGGTAAGACTTTTGTTTTGCCAATTGAGTTTGAGCATAAAACACTGAGGATTGCACTTGAGCTAGGAATAGATTTATTAGAAGCTCAAAGATAAAGGATTCTCCAACTCAATGAGTTGGATGAACCAAGACAAACAATACATAACAAAAATTTGTATAGAAGAAAAGAGTCAAATGGCATGACTAGTACATCAAGACAAGAAAATTCCAGGAAGGTGATTAGGCACTCTTGTTTGATTCAAAATATAAGGATCATATAGGGAATCTCAGAACAAGGTGTCTAGGCCCATATGAAATTAAGAAAATATTCCCTAATGGATCTGTGAAACTCACCACCATAGATCTTGTAAGGTTTAAGATGCTAGTAAATGGCCATAGGCTAAGATTGTACAAGAATATAGTTGACATATATTCATTCATGAAACTTTTTAGAGGAGGTCCAAGTAGGAAGTAAGGACATCAGAGTTAACCTCAAGGGTTGAGGATGTTGGCTCACCTTCTGAAATTGTAAAGGATTAAGATATTTCAGTGGCCTTGGTGCATTTAGCTTGCTGAATATTCATAGGTAAAATAAAAGTGCTGTGATAAGCCCTTCTAGTGATCAATAGCACTTTGTTAAAAAAATTATTTCATAGAGTTTTTTTGCGGGGTTTTATATCGGTGGTTACAAGAGTGCATGATCTCAATCATAAGGATAAAGTGCAATGACTAAAGGTTCCACTTCTAACAATATGAAACAAGCCCCTATTTTGGTTTTTTACTTTTTAAGAACTCATGATTGTATGAAAGAAGATCAATGATGCATGCACATGTGGGAGATGGACAAAGAATGATTGAAACCAAAGCATTGAAATTCCCTCTTAGGGATTCATCTGGTTTTACTAAGTAGCAACCAACATCTACAACATTATGCTTAACACATATCCGTAACATCACAAAAAGCTTACATGCAATCGTTGTCACCAAATCCCCGCACCCTCCAAATGGCCAGGTCTATGAATAGGAATTTCGGTGTGATTGGGACACATGGGATCACCTCTCAAGTTGTGGGACTTGACTTGAGGTGAACCTCTAGAGAAGGCCAACTTCCTCTTCCTAAACTAAGTGTTGTACTACTCCTAGTTTCATAAAATGGCTATCTAGTCCTATGCTAACATTGTCACGGGTTTTAGGGAAAGAGTTTTGCAAAAAGGAAACTATACTAGGGATGGTGATGCACCAAATAAAGGGATATTTTAATCTCAGGAAGGGTTAATGTGAGTAGGATGCTTGCACCGTTAATCACCTTCACCTATTGTAACTTAGAAAGGATACAGAATACCACAAACTAGAAGCATACATTCCTTTGTTAAAACTTGAATCATACAGAATAGAGAGACCAAATTTGATTGAACACACAGTTAACTAACCACGAGGATAAAACACATGCACATGTCAAACATTCATTTCACTGATTATGGCTAACGATAATATAACTTTTAATAACAGGGAAAACACTCTTTCCACAACTGACATAAAAGATGGTTATATCACTTTTCCATAACATAAAACAAGATAATCTAAAATAAAGGAAAGCTTATCATCTATACTAAGGAATCCTACATTCACAAAGCATATAAAAATCAACCATTTAGCACAAAAAATTAGGTTCTTCAAGGAATGATATCACTCTGAATATAATTAAAAGGTTTTAAAATCTCCAAAGCACTCTTCCAAGCTTGAAGAGAAACTTCACCCAAAAATGATCTATCTATGTATGTTGTTATTTTAAAACTCCATGCACTTAATTATTTATAAGTTCTTTAGGCCGAGCCATTACAATTTGGGCCTTCAACTAACATTTTACTAAAAATAGAAATGCTATTAATTCAAGGAACATGCTCCCATAAAAATAAAAGTTTCTTGCAGAGGTTTGACTTAGTCAACCCTACAAATTTAATCGATCCATAGCTTGGATCTACCCTTCCATGGCCGCTTAGATTTGGCACGGTTATGGGCCTTCTCTTTTCATAGGTTTCTATTGTGTTTCCTCCCACGCAACCATCTGATGTTTATACTTGATGAAACACTTGATAACTACGAATTTCTTCATCCCTAGGCCCACATGCGTAGTGATTTACTACGTCTGTTGTCTCAATTTATCTCATGATATTGGATGGAACTCTCTAAAGTTTACTCACAACTTTCTTTAGCCTTCCTATGAAACTTTGGCATAAGACCAATCTATCAATGGAGTCACTGCTGAAATTTTTGTAACCTCGTCATCACATTTTACCAAATCCTTGAAATTTTCCTTGATTTGATCTTTTGGGAGAGCATCAATGTTTTCATTAAAGAATTTGTAATTAAAAATATCAAATTATTCTGATATATCGTTTAAGGCATCCATAATTTCCACTTACTTATCATCTAACTTCTTAATCAAATATTGCATCACTTGGCATCGGCATTCCATGTCCTTTTGATATTCAAACAACTTTAAAGCATCATCGATCACATCTTCTTGAAGGAGCAAGTCTGGGTCTACTTATCTTATTTCACTCCATGTTTCCAAATTCAAGTTCAGGTTATTATTATCCTTAGAAAACACTTCATCCATTTTACAAATAGTAGTCCTTCCAACCTGCAAATCATTATATATTTCAAGAGCCTCTTTAATTAAAAGATCAAATTCTTATAGTATATGTTCCATCCAACCATCTACTGATCTCCCTTTCTGGCCTATCTTCTTGATATCATGATAAGAAATGTTATCAATGGTAGAAAAAGCTGTCATAGCCATAGTAGTTGAGACTTCAATAGATGGAGTTAGTTGTGTTACTTTGCGTAGCAATGTAGTGAGCTACTCGACCTTGGCCTTAAGCTCATCCTTAGAATCTTTTTCCTTTTCATATTTCTCCAGCAGATTTCCAAGAGTAGTGTGTACATATTGTTTATCTCCTTCGTGAGTGGCCTTTCCCAATGAAAACCTAGAAATTTGATAATCCTCATCTGTAATTGTTTCCTTAGTTTTTCCCTCAATGGGAGTGACAACCTCTACAACTCTTTCTCCAGATGGATTCACTATCAGGATAGAAACAATCTTTGGCCTCTTGGCCTGTATTTTTAGTGTATGTTCCAATATACTGAGATCTATGACATCCCCAGAGGCACCTTCTTATTTTTCTTTGGATTCTTCCTAAACAACCATTTTGGAATGGCTAATGCTGATGAGGATGGAACAATAGACCCAATACCGAAACATTAGTCACAACAAGAGCACCAAAGAACATCGAGCTTATCATTTGAATGGAAGTGACAATAATGGACGGGGTGGATGTGAGGACGGCCATAGGAGTTGATACAATGATGTTAGGGGATGAGATAGAAGGAAATGAAAGTGTTAGGGGAAGTGAAGTAGAAATGGGTGACCCAATAGTTTCTCCAGCTAAGAGAACTAGAAGGGACGAGAATACTTGGGCCATAGAAGGAGATGGGAAAGAAGAAATGATTATGGAAGTAGAAGGAACTGATGTAGGAAGTGACAATGGAAGAGAAAAAGGAAATGATGGGTCTAGTGGGATACTAGGAGAATCACTGACTTCAACTATTTCTATCACAGGTGTTGTAGGAGGCATGACTTTGGGAACAGGAGCCTTGGAGAGAGATGAGCTCCCAACAACGAATGAAATATTTTTGGAACTGTATGGGTCTTTTGGGTTGACCTTTTCCCCTTTTTGGGTGTTGATTGGCTCATGGTTGATGGGGCTTCTATATTTGTAGGTTTCTCTAACCCCTTGGGTGAGATTCCCAAGGTAACCAACCAATTGTAAGTTCTCTAGAATGGGCCCCACCCTCTCCTTTGTGTTGTAACATTCTTCCACATACCAATCAATCCATGGCAATGGTTGATTGGAAATATTATCATTTTTATATACTACATCCAAAACCTCGTCATCATCTTGCATGTCTTTTGGGACATTGACTATTCCAAATTTCTAAACCTCATCCAAAGTTATCCTTTCATAATCTCTTTATCAGATGATGAATTAATCTCAAAAATGAATCCAAATGTCTTCAAACTGGGGCACATGGGAACTGGAACAACCTGTTTCACTTAATTCACCCCAATAGTAAAATTGGTTCATGAATGGAACATCGCAAGGTTACCTCTTCCATTTCTGCATCCACATTCTTAGCCTTGTAAATATTTGGGCAAGTGTATTTGCTAATTTAAATAGGGAATTGAACTCCCACTTTGTGTTGTTTGTTTTGGATCTTATGGTAGTCTAGCAGTTGTCGAACTAATTCTAGTAGAACCCATTTATTGGTGGGACATCTTGGCAGCTTACTAGGAGCACCTACAAAGCTAGGAATCCAAATGTAAGTAAATGTGGGGAACTAAAGGTAGATAGCTCCCCACTCACACACTTCCTTGAAGGCTTCATCAGAAATCCTCTGATTATACAACTCCTTATCGAAATGGTAGAGAATAACAACAAAGAAGGCATCATTGATCATGCGGAAGTGCCTGCTTCCCTCATCCAAAGTGTGAGCTAAGGATAGAAATCATATATTTGAGAGGTGCTTCAAATACCCTTAGTATTAAACCTGATGAAGTCTCTTATAACAGCTGCGACATGAACCAAGAAGGATGTCATATAGAAACTCTTTGAAGAATGCACTCTACTCAATTGATAGCAAATGGAGCTACTGATATGCTCCCCATATGATAAATTCCTTATTCTTCTTGATGGTAGCGATATATAAGAACATCCACTCCTAAAATTCCTTCACGGAGGGAAGACTTGAGACTCTGCTTAGTAGCACAATAATGTCATTGACCTCTTTAATGAATTCTGACCGATACATGGTCTTTGACAATTTGGCAACACTCTTGGCCAGATAGGTTTTCAACATGACCCTCATGCACAACTCCGCTTCTTTGTCCCAATGTTCCACCACTGAATCTAGTGAAATTGTGGAGTAATATTCAACGTTAGGGAGTTTGAGAAAATCTTCAAATAAATATGGGTCCAAGCAGATCATAACTTTGCCATTGGCATCTTTAAATGTCATAGATTCTTTGTTGTAGTGGGTTGCTGTAGCCAAAATTTTTTTGGGCAATGCATGGATGTGGGAAAACCAATAGTAAGAAAAATCCCATTGTCATATATGGCTTGAATCTAGGGTTTTTTATTTGGGGCCTTCACCCTTGCCTAGAAGTATGAAAAATCAATTTGTCCAAGGTCGGTGTCCCATATATTCCCCAGGTCGGAAGATAAGCAAGAGTGAGGAGAAACTCCAAGAAATGAATACTTCATATTTTCCTTGCCCTTGGATGTAGAAGTAGAAATCAAATTTTGGGTTATGAACTTCAAGAAGAGAAGTCCAAAAACGAAAATCTCCAACCTACGAAAAAATGAATTGGAGAAGTCTCGAAATGACAAGTTCGAAAACCCAAATTGGAGACCTCGAAAACCCGAAGTGAAAACCTTTGAAATGGAGAAGTCTGAAATCTTAAAAAGAGAAATCCAAAGTAGGGACTTTTGAAATCCTAAAAAGAGAACTCCAAAGTCTGAATGGCACAATTCCCAAAAAATGAGAAGCGCCAAACAACCAAAGCTCCAAATTTTGAAAAGAGAGTTCTCCAAAAACACCAATCTTTGAACTATGAAAAATAAGAGGTGATGAGAGGGCAAATTGGAGAACTCGAGAGGATATTTGAAAACTCTAAATGCTTGTAGAAACTCAAATCATGGAAACATCATAGGCAATGAGTTTTTCATTTCCTAAGGTATGCAGAGGAGGAACAAAAAAGATCCTAAACCAAAAAGAAAATGACCAAAATAAAATACCTTGACAATGAGCGTCGAAAAGTACAAGACAAAAAATCGGATTGTCGAGAAACGTGTCGAGTGAAAATGACAGGTAAAAATGTGATTTTAAATAGAAAAACTTGATATTAATTGTGAAATTTTAATCCGTATGGAAGTAGGTAAAAATTAAATACGTAGAGAGATCCAAAAGTTTGAAACCCGAAAGTTTGAAATTCTGAAATTTTGGAATTTTGGGGTTTCGGAATTCAGAGATCAGGGGATGAAAATCATGGAATGGCATGAAAGAGTTCCAAAACCCGAAATCCTGAAAGTCTAAAATTTCAGACTTTTAGACTTTGGAAGTCTGAAAGTAAGTTGAAATTATGAAATTTCATACTTTCGGGGTTTCAGACTTCGGAACTCCAAGGGGAATTTTCTAAAAATTGTGACTTAGAATCCCGAAACCTAAAATTTTGAAAGTCTAAAATTTCAGACTTTGGGGTTTTGGACTTCGGAACTTAAAAACACAATTTCAATTTCAAGCCAATTAAAATCCGAAAGGGAAAATCCCGAAGTCCGAAGTCGAATTTTTGGATCTTTGGGACTTGGAGAATTTTCAAGATGCAGAAAACTTCTGTGTGAATATTTTTTCAAAATTTTTCTAATCGATTTCAAAGTCTGTTTCTCAAGGTAGATTAAATTGGTAACAACAACCAAGGCACAAGTTCAAAAAGTATGAAAAATCATCATTTCACACAAACATAGAGATAAGTGCACTCAACTATCATTTAAATAAAATTATAATTAGTTTAATTATAGTTAATTAGCATTTATGCCAAGTCACTATACATGTGCTGCATTTAATGACCGTAACCTTTCAAGCTATGATGTGTCCCTCCACATAATCCAAAATTGTGAAATCACTTTCCTTCGCATGCTTTACATGGTCACATCAATTAATGATTGCTCTCCTATAATTGTGCTGCATGTCCTCTCGGTCCCAAAGTTAAAAAAAAGAGATGAAAGTAACTCAACACAACTCAATTGTGTAACATCCTTTCAAAGCAAAGTTGTATTGTTGTGTATTGAAACTAGAGCACACTGTGTAATCACCATGGGAGGATATTTGATAAGGAATGAACCCACTTGAGCATTCCCAACTTTTGATCCATCCTCAAATTTTGTAGTATTTCAGGATAATGGTTGGCTAGACTACATCAATAGGTTTCAGGTTTTAATGAAGAAATGGTGGAAGAATTTTTCCAACACATTCACTAATGGGGAGGAAAAAGTGAAGGGATTATCAGTCAGACTCAGTGATGACATTTTGGTGGAAGTAACTCGGCCTACACGCCTATAAAGAACCATTTCTAGAGAAAGCTAACCACAAGCGGCCTAAGAGAGAATTTCGGATGATGATGATGAATTCATCCGACAATAAAGGTACACAAATAACATCCCTTAAACCCTTATGGGATGAGGTTGTAAATTTTGTAATTAAGTACTTTACTTATGAGGGAAGGTATTCTAGATTGAATATAGTTCATTTCAAGTTATTGAATCATTTAAAGAATAGACAAGTAAATGTACCTAATTTCTTGCATGAAATATTGAAGAGAATGAGTAGAGAAGTATAGAGGGGTAGGGCTGCATTGTCACACCATTGCCTTATAACCCTGGTAGTGAAACATACCCTGCAGAGGGATTATCTTCGAGATATAGCGGGGATATTTTACAAGAGCATATAATATATACAAACTTTTGGGAAAAAATGGGAAAGAGAAGGAAAAACACCGAGAGCTCCACTAAACATATACTTGAGCCTCGTAACATCTGCCTCCCAACCACAAGAACCCTTGCTTCTAAAATTTTTCCATCTATTGAGGAAAACCATGTACCTATCTCTCCTAAGAGAATTTTCATTATTGAAACCCTATTGGAGTTCTCCACTCCTTAATCTTCCACCTCCAAGAGTAAATGAAAGTATTCTAAATCCACTCCTACACCACCTAACCACTTGCATAGGCTCAAAACAAAAAGGCCAAGGACCTCCAACAAAAATAGTCAAAGTACATTTCACTAGATAGTGATGTGGAAGATACAAAAGGATGCTTTGAGACTCAGCTAATGGAGACAAAACAGGGAGATATTGATGCCCCTGTTTATAAGTAGGAGTACCTGTTATCCAAAATAAGCCCATGCTTATTTTTGGCTAACTCCTCCTCCTTTTCTTTTTCTGGAACTTAAATGAAATTTTGGCATGCTTCAAGTACTCAAATTTTTCTGGAAATGGCTCCATTAGATAGAGAATTTTCTCACCTTTCCAAAAAGGTAAAATTTTCCTCCTAACTCCAAATATTTTGAAAGTTATGGCTCAGTGGAGTTTTTTGGGGAATTTTCCCTTAATGAGCCCTGCATCCAATGAGAAAATTCCATGTGGTAGCGGAGGTCGGGGCAGTGGAGTGAAGTTGGAAAATTTTTCAAAGTGGGAAAAAGGCACAAAGGAAGAAAGCGGCCCGCAGGCCCGTGGAGGAGAAGGAAAAGAAATGGCTTAAGGCCCGTGGCCAATGTGGAAGTGACACGTGTCCCTGTTTGCAGCGAGAGTCGGAGGTGCAGAGGAATTTGTGGTTTTTTTCCAAAGTGACAGAGGTGTAAAGGAAAAAATTGAAGCGTGCCTCCGCTAAGAAACCAAGAAGCGACACGTGTCATTAGGAGAGCATAGTGTGGGGAAGTTTTGGGAAATTTTCCCAATGAAAATCAAAAGGAAAAGGGCGAGGTTTGCGCCTGTATTTCCATCATTGAATGGGGAGCGACACATGGCATCGGAGTGGCGGGGCATGGGTAATTTTGGGAATTTTAGGGAATTTTCCAAATTCAAAAAAGAGAATTTTTTAAGTTTCGGCCACAATTTTGCCCTAATTTTGATTTGTTCCCTAAATCTTGAGAGGGGCATAACTTTCGATCCCAATCTCGATTTTCACATTCTTTATATAATTGGAAATCTGTTGAAATACTATACATGGTGGAATATTAAATTTTATATTTTGATGAGGATTTGTGGAGAAAAATGGAAAAATGTCTATGGCATGTAAAAAACAAAGAAAACGACTCCAACCACCAAAATTAATGAAGAATGGGCCTATGTTTTTCTCTGTAAGGCAATGTAATTCAAAGTATGGGATTTTTCATGGAAACCCATCAATTTGTAGGTGAGATTGAAGGAATTTTAGTAGTGGTTGAGCTCATAAATAATTTTTCCCATGTTTTTGCTTTCCCTTCTTTCTGCTTCGCCATTAAAAGCCAATTTTGGCTCATTTGTAAAAGGTTGGATGTTATTGCTTCTGCAAGCTCTTCTTTCTTCCTTAGCAGGTGGATTTGAAGGAGTTTTAGACCTCCCATGGATATTGTAACACATTTTTTCCTCTTTTCCAATGGAACAAATAGTATCGAATTTGGGCATGATAATGTATGTTTTGTGATCAATTTTCAATCCTCTCATGCAATTATTATTGTCTTCTGATCCTTCATTGCATTTTGGTAATTTGTGCATGTTTTTTTGCTACAATATTCATGATTTGTGTCTATATTTTCAAAGCAAGGAGTTCAACACTCCTTTGGTGTATCACCTTTCTATTTTTGCTTAGTTTTGTTTCCATTTCCTTGTTTTCTCTCAACCTTGTCTCCTTGGTAGTTTTAGAGTAGGAATTTTGAATCGAACCTGCAAGAATTACATGCATACACCTAAACAGAGGAGTAAGAACCAACTTCAATCTGGAGATTTTTCTCACCTTGCAAGGTCCCACACCTTGGAGAAAACTCAATGTTGTGCATTCACACCAGATGAGTTTGCCTTAGAAAAGCAGATCCATAACTCATTTGGGGGTGTTGTGAATTTACACTAATAGTTTTGGCTTTTTGGTGGGACCTTAAAGGTCTTCCAATTTATTTTTGATAGGTTGGTGTGTTCTTGTTAAAGATTCATCATTTGGAGGCATATTCAAAAGCACATCTGGCGACTCCATCTAGTAAATAAATCATTCTCTCGAGTTACTGAAACATGTTTTCCATTCATTCTTATTTCCATCTCTTCCATCTTCTTTCATTCCATGAAGTTGTGAAATCATGACTTCATTTCCATCATGGAATTTACATTCACAACAACAACAATATATTCCACCTCCAACATGTTTTTCAAATCCTCCAGATCAACATTTTGATCAAATTCAAAATCAGTATGCATATCCATATGAGCAATGCCAAAATCATTTTGGCTATGAAGCACATCAAGCACAAGGATACACATATGATGAGGGAAGTCAAGAAGAAAGTGCAGATTTGTTGGAGAAAATCCAAAAAATGGAGGTTGGCATGGTGCAATCAAGGGCTCAAGCACAAATGAAGGAATTTCAGATTGGTTTCAGAGCACCCTATCCATGGGGAGGCCCTTTTCCAAGACATTACAGCCCTCAGGAGAAGCTGGACTTCATGATTGAGATGCTGCCCCAACTTGCACAATGGACACTAGAGATAGAGGCCTATAAACTTGGTGTTGAGCAACCTTGTCAATGGGTAAGTTCTACACCATCATCTGGTTTTTTTCCTTCCATTCCTCAAGCAAGCACCATCTCATTTTGAATGCCAAATTCCAAATCCAGCCCATGCTTGCCCCAAGTGTTGATTCCATTTCTCCATCCCCTAGTCTTCCACCCCATCTCAATTCTTCTATCCTTTTCCCTTCCAAATAGTCATCCCCTCCACAAGAGATAAAATAAATACCTTCCACTCCAAGGGAACAAGAAGTTTCATCTCCTCCACCTCCAAAAATAATTGCAAAATCAATTGAGTTACAACCCACCCCTCCTATTACATTCCCAAATCCATGTCGGGAAGATAAAAATAAGAATACCAGTCAAGAAAAATAGTAGCAAGAAGAAGAGCCAAACAAGGATGAAAATATTAAAAGTTTGTTGAATTTGGCTCTTAAATTGGGATTACAAAAATCCCTTTTGCTGGTGAAGTCTCCAAAAGAGGTAAAGGTTGAAGAATAAGTGGTGGTTAGGACTGATTTTGTCACGCAGAAGAAGAAGAAAAAAATAAGAAGTAGATCAACAATCAATTTGCTCGAATGTAGTGTCCATGTTGGCACTCTACTTGAAGGAAATGCTGGTCCAATTCAAGTTGTACAATCAGCCATGGAAAGAAGCTCTAAAAGGGATCTTGCAGCCCCAAGTTATCCTCTAGAGTAGCAGATTGAAGAGTTTGACTTGACAAAATTCATGCTAGAGGAAGAGTTCAATCAAGAGCAAGATTGTATTCAAGCAGCAGAGGAAAGAGAAGCTGCTCCAAATCCAAAAGAAGAGGATCACATTCCAACTGTGGGGTAGAAAAGTGCAGATCCAAAAGCTTTGAGCACAAAGTAGGCTATAGAAGAACCTTCAGTTCTTCTTTCTACTTCATCTCTCTCGACTTATAGTGCTGAAGAAGAGTTTGATCTCTCAAACTCAATGTTGGAGGATGAAAGAAACCATGGTGATCAAGTTGCAAATAAAAAGAACACCATGGGGGAGGTTGAGCATTTGTAGCAGGACAGCAATGAGGTAGTTTATCTGTTAGATTTGGAAGACTGTTTTGATGAAGAGGAACTGGTTGAAATCACACCATTTACTCCTCCTTCATCCACCTTCCAAACACAAGAACCTGCTGTCATGAAGGAGAAATTTCAATTGCAGCAGCCTACATTTTATAGCAGCCTTTTGGAGCCAAGATTGGAAGATTTTAATCTTCCATGTTCTTCACTAGAAGAGGAAGGAAAACAACAAAGAGTTCCACCACTTCTTCCACACCATCCATTCAAGAAGGTCTACAAGAAGACTCCATTTTTGGAGTTGAAAATTAGAGCTATGGGCATATCAAATGGATTAGACCTTGCCTAATGAGGTATTTGATTTCATTGGAGCCAAAGGAGAAGTCATAACCAGGCATGCTTGCTTCTAAACATGAGGATGAGCTACAAAGTACCAAGGATCAGCTATCATACCTCTTCAATCCAAATACAAAGCAAATAAAAGAGGTATTCAATTTACTTTCAGCTGACACCTTGCTAATCTAGGTAGAAGACCAACTTCTTGTTGATTTTACACTCATCCAAGCAGCCATACTCAACTCCAAATCATTTGCATGGCTGCCAATTTTGAAGAAAGGAAGCTATTTTGCACAACCAGTTGTAGGGTTTGTTTAGCCCACCTTTGCTTCTAGTTAGAGTAGAGTAGGTAGGTTTACTTGTGCACACTCTATATGTTCCATTTGGAGCATGTATGATTTTCAGTTTGTACATAATTTTGTGGTGCTGGTTTTGCTCTGCACAGTCCATTTCAGTGGCATTTTGGTGAAGATCAACTCCAGTTTTAGTGGGCTTCAAAGTGGCTCAGAGGGAATTTTTCAAAGTTCAAATCAGTTTGCAGGATACTACTCATGACTCCATGCCTAATGGATGCTTCAAAGTAGCTGATCACTTCATCTAGCAGGTAGATGACCCCTCTGAGTCGCCAAAAGTGTTATCCAAAATAAGCCCATGCTTATTTTTGGCTAACTCCTCCTCCTTTTCCTTTGCTGGCACTTAAATTAATTTTTGGCATGCTTCAAGAATTTTCTAGAAATGGCTCCATCAGATAGATAATTTTCTCACCTTTCCAGAAAGGTAAAATTTTCCTCCAAACTCCAAATATTTTGAAAGTTATGGCTCAACGGAGTTTTTTGGGGAATTTTTCCCTTAACAGGCCCGCATCCAATGAGAAAATGTCACATGGTAGAAAATGTTGGGGCAACAGAGTGAAGTTGGAAATTTTTTCAAAGTGGGCAATAGGTGTAAAGGAAAAAACCGCCCGCCCATGAGCTCGCGAGAGGAGAAGGAAAAGAAATGGCTTAAGGCCCATGCCCAATGTGGAAGGACACTGTGTCCTTGTTTATGGCAAGAGTCGGAGGCGAAAGGAATTTGTGGAATTTTTCCAAAGTGACAGAGGCAAAAAGGAAAAAATTGAAGCGTGCCCCCACCAAGCAACTAGGAAGTGACACGTGTCATCGGGAGAGCGGAGTGCGAGGAAGTTTTGGGAAATTTTCCCAATGAAAATCAAAAGGAAAAGGGAAAGGTTTGAGCTTGCGTTTCCATCGATGAATGGGAAGAGACACGTGGCGAGAAGAGCGGGGGGAATGGGGAATTTTGGGGAATTTTTCCAAATTCAAAAAAGAGGAAAATTTTCAAGTTTTGGCCGCCAACTTGATTTTTGCCCTAAAATTGCCATTTTTGCCCTAAATCTTCAGAGGGGCATAACTTTTGATCCCGAGCTTGAATTTTCATGTTCTTAATATCATTGGAAAGATGTTGAAATACTCTACATGGTGGAATCTTCAATTTTAGCTTTTGATGAGGATTTGTTTGAGAAAAAAAATGGAAAAATGTCTGTGGCATGTAAAAAACACAAAAAATGACTCAACCACCAAAATTAATGAAGTATGGGCCTTTGTTTTCTCTCGTAAGGAGATGTACTTTGAAGTATGAGATTTTTCATGGAAACCCATAACTTTGTAGGGGAGATTGAAGGGATTTGATTGGTGGTTGAGCTCATAAATCATTTTTCCCATGTTTTTGCTTTCCCTTCTTTGCCTCGCCATTAAAAGCGAGTTTTGGCTCATTTGTGAAAGGTTGGATGTTCTTGCTTCTACAAGCTCTTCTTTCTTCCTTAGCAGGTGGATTTGAAGGAGTTTTAGACCTCCCATGGATATTGTAACACATTTTTTCCTCTTTTCCAATGGAACAAATTGTATCAAATTTGGGCATGATAATGTATGTTTTGTGATCAATTTTCAATCCTCTCATGCGATTATTATTGTATTACGATCCTTCATTGCATTAAGTAATTTGTGCATGTTTTGTTGCTACAATCTTCATGATTTGTGTCCTTATTTGCAAAGCAAGGATTTTAGCACTCCTTTGGTGCATCACCTTTCTGTTTTTGCTTAGTTTTGTTTCCCTTTTCCTTGTTTTCTCTCAACCCTGTCTCCTTGGTAGTTTTAGAGTAGGAATTTTGAATCAGAACCTCTATAAGAATTGCATGCATACACCTAAACAAAGGAGTAAGAACCAACTTCAATCTGGAGAGTTTTCTCACCTTGTAAGGTCCCACACCTTGGAGAAAACTCAATGTTGTGCATTCACACCAGATGAGTTTTCCTTAGAAAAGCATATCCATAACTCATTTGGGGGTGCTGTGAATTTGCACTAAAAGTACCCTAGAGATCCCATGGAGGGACAAGAAGAGGCAAATCATGTTGAGGAGAAAATTCATTTAGAAGAAGGTCGGGGGGAGAGAAAAGAAGAAGAGCTTGGAAGAGAAACTATATAGGAATGCCATGAGTAGCCCATGGAAGAGCATGAGGATCCAACTCAGAAAGAGGAGGCTATTTTCTGAAGTAGGATGTTATGAAGAAAGAGAGGAAAAAGAGGAAGTGGGAGGAGAGACTAAGCATGGAAAAATGCCGAAGTTGTTGAGAATGTCATGCGGACCACGGGAAAGAAATTGACTAACCACAAATTCCGAGAAGATGTTGAGCAAGTGATTGAGCAAGCACTATGTGCTAATGTGCAACAAGTACATGAAACCCTAGTTAAGCCCCAAATTATTATTCAATAAATTATAAGGGAACCTATAAAACTACCTTGTAAGGAGATGGCCACACAAACTATGTTGCCAAATATTGAATATTTGATGTTGTAATTTGAGACCTATGTTAATAGGCTAAAAGGAAGATGGGAAAAGAAAAAGAAGCCCTTATCTACAAACATTAGGAAGACCTAAAAGACGAGGACAAAGAGATAGAGAGGATGAAGAAGAAGAAAGAAGAGACAGTCCAGGTGGCCCATGAGATATTCAAATGTAGGCCTCCATCAAATGTTTATGCTATCTTCTTGAAAGAAAAGATGTTGCAACTTAAACTCACATGTATTAATTATGACATACCATATGATATTAGTGTAGCTAGGAGCTTCTTTAAATTACATCAGAACAACACCCACAAACTTGAAGTTGTTACATGAATTGTATTTGCACTGAGTTATGACTTTGAATATGACGAGAGATTAGATACCAATTCTATACATTGGAGATGTTTAAGTTAAAGCCCTATGTTTAATTTGCAAATGAATTTGATAGAGTGATGCAAATGGAATAGTATCATCATTTAGATAAGGTCTAACCATTGTTTTTCAATGCTAAGGCCGTAAAAACTTGAGAGGTTTTGAGTAGTATGAAAAGTATATAAAGAAGAAGGTGATTAGAAAGAGAGTGTGGAAAATGAGGAAAGAAACCCATGAGGAAGTCAAATAAATGATTAGGGATCATGGGATTTAGGTGGTACAAGCATGTAGGATGTGATGGAATGAGCTATCTCCTAAACTACAAAAGAAAGAGATGCACTCTTACCCTAATATAATGCCAACATTGAAAAGAGTGAATACATACATTGAGATTGCTACAGAATGTGCAGAGAACTAGTTTCCTATTGGCTATCACCCACCAATATTTCACTTTTTGATACCGCCATGGATAGGTGACAGACCACTCAGTGAAAGGATACAAAACATAGTTATGCATAGGTTCATGATAAACGGTGGCTACTTCTAATCAAAAGAAGATAAAAATACCGCATGATTGATTTCTAGTGTGAGTGTTATTTTTAGTAGTAGAAATATGAACCACTTGAATGAGGACATTCAAGAAATTAATCTGGGGTGTGATGGGTTGTGTAAATCTCCTTATAAACAACTCATTTTCTATACTTTTGTTAAGACATTGTAGTTATGTCCTTGTATTTCCTAGTCACACATCGAACATTATCATGATAACCATGTAACTTATGACACAATTCTTGATTAATGTAATTATAATTAGTTATCTTTGTTTTGTGGTTTTTGTGTGTGTATTTATTCTTATGATTGCAATAAGTTATTTGAATGATGATATGTATGATGCCACTCTTAGTTGTAAGTAACTTACTATATGTAGCAAAGGAACTATACATACCTAAAATTGTATGTATTATGCTTGTAAGAGGTTACAAAAACCCCAATGATGATTCAGATCTCTTCGCAAGGTGTTCGAGAATCCAGAAAGCACGCTGAGTATACATTTGCATCCTAAAATGCCTTATCCAGCCTTCACATGCTTTATTCTAACCCCGTTCCTCTCTTTCCTTGCATTTTGGTCTTATTCTGAGGACCCATTTGCCTTGCACAGGCGGCGGTCTCATGACCGCCACCCGGGATGGGGGCGATCCTGTAACCACCGCCTGCACAGGTGGTGGTGGTTTGTGCATGTTTTCCATAACTTTTTGATGCTTTCGTCAACATAAAAAATCAAGTGGTGCTCGTATTTCTCAACCACTCTTGCTTGCATTTAAGTTTTAGCCACTGGTAAATAGTAATTCCTCTTTGTTTATAATAGAAGAGTTCAATTCAAACTTACCCTCTGGTAAATCAAAGTGCTATAAATACCAATCTTGTTTACAAGAAAATGGCCCCTCTCCTTCTATGAATTATTATTCAGTGTGTTTTGAAAGTTCTTTAATAAGTCTCAACAAGTTTAGATTTTGTAAAGCTTTCAGCCTCTTAGTTCAAGGCTCCACAGTTCTGGTTCTAGATTATGTCCATTTGAATCTTGATTTTACTTAGAATTATAGGTTGTTTTTTTATCATAGGAAGTATAGATCCTAGAGATTTCGGTGTGCTTGTATTGTATCCCTGTAACAATCCCACTAGGAATCACATAGTCAAGCTCTGTTCTCTTGCACTATCCTTCTCCTACTTGCATTATGTTTGGTTTACGTCCAAGTTGTCCATTGTTTGAACATCTCCCACTGTTGATGTCACCATTTCCACTTTTTTGGATTCACGAGAACATGAAGGAACAAAGAGATCACACTGAGGGGACAAGTCATAATACAACTGGATTTGCCACTATTTTGTAAACTCCAGGTTTGAATCATCAAATTTGTAGTTACAATATATCAAATAGAATAGCAAATCATTTTATTTCAGTTAAGCTTGCTTTCAATATTACCAGGGAAGCTATGGGGAATGATAGCTTTTGAGAAGATGTGATTTATTCCTCACTTCTGAGGTAAGATTGAAGGTATTTTCAATTAAATTAGTTAGTTATTTAATATTTAGGATAAATTCACAAATGCACAGGAAAATAGCTACATCTGGCTATCTTACTTGTTTTAATTCCATTATTAGATTAATTGTTTGTTATCTTAATATTGTAGAATAGTCACTCTTTGAATTTCGTTCAAACTCATATCTTCGAAAATAAAAAAAAAAGGAATATAAGCATAGTGTAGATATATCTTTCATAATTCATTTATTTCTTTCAGTTAAGTTTGGTTATCTCTTGCATGACAATTACGGGACCCAGAGAGCCCAGGGATTACGTATTTGAACCGGTAATACCTCAGCCAAATCTCTTCACAACATTAACAGATATAGATCAAGGTCTTAGAATTCACATCTTTCAAACGACAACAAACCCACAAGTAGTTAGTGAGAAATTGAGAGAATTGAATATTGAAGACGATAAAGCATACGCATTCTAGTCAAATCAACCCAACTATAGATTGCCTTGATAGGATATCCACATGACCATACAAGAACCCGAAAGAGAGAAACTATTTCGTTATGAACTGTAAACCATCCATGAGGTATAAAATTTTGTGTCCCATCACCAACTTGACAATAATGTCAATATTAGGTAAAGGTAAGTCATAATTAAGATAGGAATTATTGATGTCATGGAAATCTATGCATATTTTGATTCCATATGTTTTCTTGTTGATAGGAACAATGTAAGATAAACACATGGAGTAGTGAATTGGTATTATAAAGCCTACATGCAAGAGTTTTTATAGCTCCTCCTTGAAGATAAGGGTCACTTTGGGATGCATTTGTCTTAGTTTTGTTTGACTAGTTTAACAACTTCATTTATGACCAAGTACTTGCACCACGTGGGATGGATTCAACAAGACATGTCAACATCTAACAGGTGAAGAAATATAAGAATTCATTTAAAAATATGAAAAAGGTTTCATGTTCTATTGAATTGAGAGTATCCCCAAGTTTAAAGATAATAGGATTTTCCATTGTTCCGATGTTGAAATCAATGGTTTCTTCAAATGTAGTTTTGATCCATCTTCTAGCTATGTAGAAGGGGGAGATTTAGCTCCTCATCTATTGACACCTCAAGAATGCTTTCACTAATTAAATTGTCAAATTTTTAATTTTTATCATTCGATAGAGCCTAAAATAGGTTTCACTATGGGATGTTTAATTTTTTTCTTTTTTGATTTATTATCACTTAGGAACTTGAATTTCCCCAAAATAGGATGTTGCATCCAAGTTGATTACAAAACCTTTCTTATGATTCCCCGACAAGATATCATCTATGAATCTCATGAAATATATGATAGATTCTTCATTTTGGAAGAAAATCAATGATATGTGATCCTATTAGTCCCATTAAATAAGGTCGGGGTATTGAAAGTTGAGATTGATGGTTACGATGATGTTCTCATGGAAAATGTTGGTAGCAATAAGATCCTTATAAAGGCTGAAAATGGACCCAATTTTGATGTTGGAGGTGGTTTCCTCACCGATAGAAGTGGTGTCATTGATATCATCATGCAAGTTTCAAAAAGGTTTCAATCCTATCCCATAGTAAGCTAGATTTAAGAGAAACGAGATGGGTCCCCGAATACCTTATTCATTGATGCCTAGTCCTCTTCCTTTGTAGTTCCTTATTTTGAAGGTGATTGGTTAGAGTTACACAAAGAATCCCTTTTATTAAAACTCCATCATATTACATAATTATATAGGAAGCTATTTCCTATACATGGGATAGTGACATCCATACAATTTCTCACTCGCTAACCATTCTAGACTATAAAAATATGAAATGTATTGTTGTTATAACAACATATTCAACTAACTATTTACCATATTAATCATATGATAACTTACACACAATAATAATTTGCCTCAATGTAAATACTAAATCCCAACATTCCCACCCTTAGTGTTTACTCGAGAGAAAGTACTAATTCCCAACATTTTAGGTCTTCATACTACTGTCTAGATCTTCTTGTATGGATCTTGCTACACATGATCACCTACATACAAGAACTTATTTAAATTTCACTTCTAGTTGAACGTATTCACTATCTCGATCATATTCTAATGAAGTACAACAACCATAGGATCTCCGTAGTCAACTACCCTCTATATAAATTTTTTTAGAATTTGGCATCTTCCACACCATATCACAACACATTGAAGAAAAAATACTAGAATTACAAACATAAATGAAGTTATATTATTATTCACACATACACAACCTAAAATGATATCACCATAGAAAAATGCAACCCCATTGTTTGTGACTGATGAGAGGCTCACATCACCCTCCTACCTCTATTACCCCTGTCCTCCAATGGAAGTGGTGCTAACTCAACTGAATAAATCTAAGAAGATCAATGGTTTTCACATTGTTTATTATACCTCCCCCTCAATGTGAAACAAAAATTTTATTAGGACGTTGGGTTACACCGAAAATACATCCGTAAGATTTTTTTTTAATTTTCCAAACTTTCGACAATGAATCACAAATTATAATTTCACATATGACTACTAATAATTATGACAACAATAGTTGAAAAATCCAATTAAATATTGGATTTAATAATCACATTTCAAACACTTGAAAAACAAAACAAAATGATTAAAATAGACACATAAGATAATATTGTCTAATTTAAATAATGTTCCCTCTCCCTTTTTGAAACTTTTGATTGCGAGTAGACTATATGGAAACTTCTTGAGATAAATATGTATTTATAAAAATTTGAACTATACTGAGATCAAAATAAATGATTGCTAATGTGATGCAAGAGGCATGATTGGTCGAGTTACACAAATAATCTTTTTATTAAAACTCTAGCATATTACATAATTATATAAGAAGACATTTACTATAAACGTGATAGTGAAATCCCTACAATTTATTACTCACTAACCATTCTAGACTATAAATAACATGAAATGTATTGTTGTTATAACAATATATTCAACTAACCATATTACCATATTAATCATACGATAACTTTCACACAATAGTAATTTATCTCAATATAAATACTAATTCCAAAAATTTCAAATATCTGATTTGTTATGTGATGTTTGGTAGATTTGAAACAAGATGCACAATTGATGTCATATAACTAGGGGTCATATGAGATTTCAAAGTGTTAGTATAAAAGGAAGCCTAATTTTACTAAGGATCTAAAGTGATGAAATTGTTGCTCCTTTTTCTTGTGCGTGTCAAGCCTATTGCAGCTTTTGGGTGAGAGGGGAAGTTTGGTGAAATAAAAGACATTATGAAGTTAATATTCTTCACAACCTTTGTCAATGATATCGAATTTGGGTTTTGATTGTGGGTTTTGGATGAGGATGGGATTTCATCATGATGGATATGAGATGAAGAGTATATGGGGTATAAGTTATGGGATTTTTTGTGCTTAGGTAGATGTTACCTTTATGATATTGCCCTTCCAACATTTTACAACATTAGAGAGGTTGGGGAACTCTAGGGATTGTTAGCTCCTTTTTGTGATGTGGGAACTTGATACATTTATGGTAGTGGATGGGATGAATTGCATGGCATAAATACATGGTATGCCAAAGGACATTATAAGGGAGATCAAGATTAATAATGTCAAAAAGGTTTAGTGGGTGGAAAACTTGAATTCAAGAGGAAGGGTTATTGTTCCTATAATTTTTTTTTTCAAAATTTTCATATACCTCGATGCCAGTGTGACAATGTTTGAATCTAAGGTTTTTTTGAATTCCCTATATTTTTGATTATTTTCAAAGTACAAGTACTCATTTTATTTTATGGTGAGTGATGATAAATTCAATGTATAATGGGAGGTTGTGAGATGGATTAACATGTGAATTTATAATGTTGGCCGACGATAATTTGTTGTTTGGGGGATATGTGTGCAACTAAGGGTTGGAATTACAAAGGATTGATGTCATTATGGACTCTTGACTCTTAAAGTACCTTTTACATGATCTCCTTATGAATATAAATTTTGAGAAGATCCAAGATGGATATCTGTGTGGGATTTTTCTCAAGTTTTTCAAGTAGGTTGTATTGACCTTTGGGAGTAGGAAAAGAGGTCATTGGATAATGCTTTTAATACACCTAGTTGTGACAAAGTAATCTAGGGTTTTTAATTTTATGGCCACAACATTATTTAATGCAAAATTAATGACACTAATGAGGGAATATAAGACAATGAAGCTTTTTGGTTAACATGGTCTCCATTTTTGGCTTGAGACTTTTGACCTCGGTTTGGTTTCTAATTAGTTTGATTATGTTTATGAAAGGGGTCTTGGTATATCCCAAAATTTTGGTTTTATAGTTTGGGTGTTTCATGTCCTTTGAGTTCAATGTTCCCGAGGTCGATTATATCTTGAATATAGGTTTTTAATTTCATACATTGATCAATCAAGTGTTATTTAATAGGATTATAATCACAATGCTTGTCATCCTTGTACCAAGTGGGTTAGGTTTTACTTTCATTGAAAGGTTTCATTTTGGATATGCCATCATGTTCACGTTTTCTACCCGAGGAAAGAAAATTGCTAAGGGTTCACCTAAAGGGGTGTAATATCTTCATCTCGTGTATTTCCTAGGTTTCCATGTAAGAATGGTGCCATGAGGTGTTTTTGGACAGTTTGAATTTGATTAGAGTCAATAACTCCATCACCAACAACATTCTTGTTCTTATTGAAAAACTTTGTCTTTTCTTGAAATTTTTTTCTCATGATTGTCCTTGTTGAAGAGCTTGATCAATCCATTTGTAAAAATAGGTTTCTCAATTCACGTACCCTTTTTATGACCTATTTAAGGGTGTTTACATAATGCATTTGAAGGTAGAAAGTGATTTCAGGATTAATATTGGGGAAAAGATGGTGATTAACAATTTCTTTGTTATTGAGCAAGGAAAAACTAGCCAAGTATTCTCCACCTTTGACGGAATAAAGAGAATATTTCATCATTTAGTTGCTTAACATTACATAGGTCCAATATAGTGATATTTGTGCCCATGTTGAAAGAAAAGTTTCTGATTTTTTTTTAAACAAACTAGTGAAGGTGGTGATAGAAACCTTTGGTAAATGTAAGAACCACCCCAATAATTGTCCTCACAAGCTTATCGGGAATAACTATTTGTTAAGTAGTTGATGTTGTAAGTGACCTTTTGGCATGACATAAAAATTTCCTTAACATGCTCGTGTGGGTCAACCATATTTCTCAAATTTTGTAGGATTGATGTAAGGGGAAAAGGAATTCAAAATATTTCTTGATCTAAATAAGGACACAACTCCTTGAATTTTTAATTTTGGTGTGGTTTTGTGTTACCTCTTTTAATCCACTGAAGGGTCTCCTTCGTAGCTTGTCATTCTTAGGAAAATTACATGACTTGGGTTGGTGATGGGGATAGGTGTTTACACCCTTATTAGATTATGTGAAATATAAGAATTAGTGAATTAAATACACTAAAGAATATAAGGGGAGCTACAAGAGGTTATTTTGATTAATTAACTTCTAACATTAATTATGTAATATCATAACAACACATTAATACTTGCAACTAATGTATGAAACAAGATATGAACTTGAAAACATAAGAGGATGAGTGCAATTAGATATTTATAGATAGATCTGGGAAGTTTTGGAAGTGTACACTCTTGCTAAAACAGGAGATGTTGATTTATTTGGCGAGCTTTGCACAACATAATCACAATAATAACATTCTATTTAGCATATTTTATGAGAACAATACAAAGGCTATTATATAGCCATAGTGACAACAACAAACCTCCTAATAAATAGGAGGAGAATAACAAGTACCCTATTAATAGTTTTACGGGTATAACCAAACTATATGAATATATTGTTGTTGTAACAATATATTCTATTAACTAAATAAGCATATAACCGTAAGTAAATAATATTTACTATACAATAAATATCAAATATGTGAGCACTATAGAATATCCATAACATTTCCCCCCTTAGTGCAAACATGGGGAAAAATAATCACACTTCTTCTGCAATCCCTACATGCTCATAACCTTGACACACCGATTTTTTTAAAAAGGTTGAGCAAAAACATCAGAATGAAACCCTGCACATCTGGTATGAACCCTTGTCCAAGGTATGATTCTCTATTCATCTTGTTCAAGTATCATGATGCTGTTTATTCCTTGTGCTTTCATTTTTCCACTATATTTCACATCAAGAAAGTACATAGGAATAAAATACAACAAAAATGGAAATGGAACATTGGTGTTATGTTCCCCCATAATGTGAAATTTCTATTATTCATCAATCCATAAACACTGAAATGAAGTATACTGCACACAAATGAAACAAATAGCACACTGGAAATCAAATACTAAACTGAAAACATGCCACAACCTCATTGTGTGGCCTCGTCACTTACGAATGGCGAGAGGATGCCACTTGTCCTCTATCCTCATGTGCCTCCATCCCCTATGAATGAATTATTTCATTTCCAAAGTGCCTAATATATTCCCATGCAATTAATCATTTCATTTACAAGGTTGAACTTTCTAGGGTTCATCATCCACTTCATATTCAACTTCTTAATTTTCGTAAATTTTATTTTTTCTTGCACTGTACATATTGGACATCGATTTCAACCTATAATACATCCTCAAGGTATTTTTAATTTTAATTTTAATTTTGAGAACTTTTGACAAGACATCATTTGACATAAACAATATTATCTTGACAATGACAAGAAAGAACTATAAGACTTTGATAAAGGATGACGATGATTAACTTGACATTTATAATATGAAAAAAAAACTTTATAAAATATTTACAATTTATGGAAATACTTTTGAGGACATGATGACTTAATTTTCATGGACAATTTACAATGACACTTGAATTAACAAATATCAACTTATGATTTATTGACATGACAATTTCTTTAACATAAATGAAAACTATATGGTTAAAAAACTATTAAATAATAATATTCCAATACCACAAAATTCAAAAACCTTGGTTTTTTAATTCTAATCTCAAACAACGAATGTTGTGTGAAGATGGATTTGGGCAGATTTTTATTGAACTTTAAAATTTGACCACAAAATAGTTTAAAGAAAATTATGTAATGATCACACAAATTTTATCTTCAGAAGCGTGGGGAATTTGAACAGATTTATTTTTGACAACCACTTTAATAACCCAAAAATCCACACACTAAACAACACAATAAAAATATGATTTTTTTTTGACTTGCTTGAAGATAATACGACACTACATGCGATCAAAAAGAGCTCCAACCAACTCATGATAATCTTGACACAACATTGACCACATATACGACACCCATCGCGAAAAATTCACTTTTATTTTTGACAAGACAACATAGAAGTCCAACCACATAACACACTTACAGTGGGGCATACCATGGTGAGAAATTCTTGAAGGTTATTTATTTTAATAAAACATCCTTTAGTTCTTAATTTACATTTTCAAGGACTTAAGATAAGATTCGTATAATTCATATTACAATGCTAAGTTTCTTACTTTTACACTGGAGAGAATTTTCCTTTAAGTCTTCTCTATTATGACATTTATTTGTTTAATTCATTTATTTAATAAATGAGTTAATTTGATTCCACAAGGCCATCTATTTACACTTACACTACTAGAACTCATTCATCCCCTTATAACAACATGGATTCACGTTCAACATACTTAAGAGAAAACTACAAAACACCTTGAAAAAAATTAGAGGAAAAAGGTCAAGTTGAATTTATCTTTAAGGTCTCATTAATTAATAACTAATATTTTATTGAATCTTGAAAATTTATCCATAATGACTAGAGGTTTCACTTAGGATTTACTAGATAGGTTTGATATAAGTATACAAATTACATTTTCAACAATAAGATAGATTGAAGAGTTTCTTAATCAAGTTCCTTCTACTTACTATAATTTTATTATCTTCCAAGATGTAACCATTGATTTCACCTTAAGATCGTTCTAAGGACTCACCACAATAAAGAGATTATTGAGTAGTTTAACGTGGGGTAACAAGGTATATTTGTTTCTCTCTTTTTTTGCTAGGTTTGATACATAGACCTCTACCACGACGACACACGACTAAAGGTAACTATAAGTGATATATGTTGATTCAAGTTTAGATAGTTAGAGTTAGGTTGGACAAATCAAGGATAAACCATAATACGGAAAATGAAATTATAACAAAAGATACGTACGTCGAAACAAAGTTCATTTAATCTTATTCACAATAATATTTCTCAAATTGACTTTCTACCAATAACAACAACCTACATGGGAACAATACAAAATAAGGCAATGCCTTCTAAATAATCTCCATAATATCGATACCAATGTTTTACAACAAAATAAGCATTCATACAATAACAGTTCCTAAAAAACACGAAACCACTTTCTACACACATTTTCCTTTTCTTTTTCTACTCACAAAATCCACTGCACATTTATTGCAAGACAGTCAGTCATTCAGAACCGAGCACGATAACGCTATAACATTAAGACAATATGTTGTTATCTAACAATTTCACAAAAATGAAGAACACGGTTGATTATGAAAATAATCAAAGTGTCTAAAACAAGAGTAATTAATTTTTTTGTCCAAAATGATAAATTGTCGAATTAAAAGGAAGGCACTAACTCTATTTGATTATCATTTTCTAATAGGAGAAGTTAATAAACCATCATAACTAATTCCACCTATGTCACAATAATGACCATTATATTAACAAGATAACATTTCAAAATGAAAACATTACTCGGAAGAGAATTAGCTCAAAACGTGATTTTCCCCTATTAGTTTAAGTTCGTT
Source organism: Taxus wallichiana var. yunnanensis (assembly GCA_018340775.1). NCBI lineage: Eukaryota > Viridiplantae > Streptophyta > Pinopsida > Cupressales > Taxaceae > Taxus > Taxus wallichiana. Next base: position 325,865,630 of record CM031236.1, read on the forward strand.
CACCAAGCCAAAGATTCACTATACGATTATTAGTTCCCAAACAATCAATCAATCACGAGAATATCTAAAACAAATGACTTAATAATATTAAGATGTTGTGTCTATAAAAATTAATTTTATATCATAAAGAAGAATTAATAAAAAAAAGGATGAAACACACAAATGACCCAATATGGGTCACACCTATCCTAACAATCCTACTAATAAAACCTTTCTTCTAATCAAGGGAATGACTTAAGAAAAGAAGAACCTTGACAGAACCAACATAACCATTATATATCTTACATGAGGTTTACTCAATCATTCATAAGAACAACACAGGATACATAACTTCTAAAGGATCTGTCATCAACAACAAGTTGACATCAAACATTTTGGATCAACACATAACCATTCTACTAAAATGACAACAAGAATATTGTATCACAACGAGCATCACGAAAACCGGTCAACCAATGAATTTCCAAATACACTAACCTCTAGACTACATGAGAATAAAATTTACATATTTTTAAGAATCAAAATGTAGAGTACTTTCTTCGTATAAAACCAAGATTCCAGTTTCAAGATTTGAAAATTTCTTCAAACATATAATAGTCCCCAAGGGAGTAAAGATGATCCCAAAGACAAGAATCTCCAAACGATGCATAGGGACTGCTACCAAAATTATGATGATCATGCATGCATGACACTGAAGACTAAATAGTTCTTCGAGAGGTTTACAAATACAAAAATAACTAACCAGTTTTAAGAGTAATACTAACTTGGTTCAATTCAAAAATTAGTCAAGTTAAGCACACACTAAGTCAACCTAAGAAGGGTAACTAGAACCTGCAATGAACTAGGAGAAAATGATAGAGATAGAAAAAGCATTATTCACCTATACACTATGCACTTACATTGCCCAATTACTATTTCAGAAATACCGAACATAAGCCAAAGCGACGGAATATGAGTTGAAACAAGAATCCAAAAATGACCACTATAAATAGAGTCGAATACCAATGCTTGATAAAACATTCAAATCGTATGACCATCAAAAGGAACTAAAATTTTCATTATTAATCTTATGAATAAAGTTGGCCCAACTAGTTTTTTTCTAAACTCATAAAACAACAAGAAAGGCTTCAAACAGATAGTCATTTCTAACACCGACAACTAATATCCTCCCAAAAATACGAGAGAGTAAGGCAAGTGGAAACCACACAACAAACCATCACACGAGACATTTATAGGAAGAGTAGGGTCATTTAATGAATTATTTAAATAACAACATAAGACTCAAGGGTATAGAGAATATTGTGCCTGATTGATCTCTCGTAATCGAGCACAAGATGAACAAGGTCTGCAAAAACATCTTAAGCCCACACTACATTGTCCTCCGACTTTTGGGTGATCCATACTCTTCTCATGCAGCCAAATTTGGCATAGGAAAATTACATCCAGGGTATGGAGTTCCCTAAATGAGCTGCATAAGTCTACAAAGTTTCCATTAACATGTACTTACCAAGAGTACAGTCAGACTCCATAACCTTGCCAACATCCTCACAACCCGCACCAAAAGGAAAAACAAACCAAACGGCTGTTCGATCATTCTAACCAAAAATACAAGTAGTCAAAGGAAAAAGAAATAACAACATCCATCTGAGCATTAGGAGGAAAGGATTTTTTCAAAAGTTGAAATAGCAAGTGCCCTGGAAGAAAAGAAAATAGGCACAACAAGGAGAAAAGCTACGTTCTAGCAAGATATACATGAAAGGGATCTAAAAACATGATTTACTTCACCACACGTAATGAAGGTCTCCAAATTGTATAATTTGTTTCATCCCAGAATAGATGCAGCCAATAGGTGTCAAGGTGATCAGTTCACCTTTACCAACATTCACGCAGCCAATGCAAGAGGAGCTTTGACAAGGGTAAGGACATCCTAACCAATAAGGACTGCACACTAGAACTCTTCACGCATCCAATCAACATAGCGTGAGCGGTTTTAAAAAAAAAAAAGGTGTAAGCACCTTCCCACACCATGAAATATTGAGCTTCGGGAGAAGGGACTGTCCAAAGTCAGTAAATGCATGTGCCTAAGGAGGAGAAAGATTTAACAAGGAGAAGTGACCAAGTAGAAGAAGGAATAAAAACACATGATATCCATCGGTGGACAACATCCGAGAGAACCATTTTAGGCAAAAATCATGTGTCATGAAGGAATAAAAAAAGGAAGGAGGCAGGATCCAAAAGAAGGAAGACAAAGTATTAAAAGAAAAACACGTTTTAGTGTACAAATCAAGGCCCAATAAAATACGGGAAAAGATCGCCCACGGCCCACGAAGTACGGTATAAAAATAAAAACTATGAAATAACCGGTGGCGAACAAACTCCACGCACCCATTAACAAGAAGAAAAGGAAATAAGGAATCCAAAGACAGGAAAAGGAGCCCATGTCTGTTCATGCCAAGCTTGCCACATCAACATCTAACATGGGAGGCAAAGAAAGTGGAGGCAACAATAATTTCATCCAAAAATTATCAATTATAATAAGGCATGCATGTAGGCTCATGGCTGGAGTTTTCGAAAAAAAAACATGAATACCACTTCCGCAACAATGGAACCACCAAGAAACAAGATATCCTTTTACGTAACTCAAGGATCGATCGATTGGAAAGATAAAATAAAATAACGTAAGGATAAATAATATTAATGTTGATAACATTCGATTATAGAATAATAATAAAACAAAATCGTCGATTGACATACAAAATAATAATAATAATGTCGTTATTATTATTATTATTTTTACTGCACACAAATTTATTAACCATATTAATAATGATCGCCCGTCAACATTGAGTAAAATAATAATAAGCACAAATCGACAATTCAATATAATAATTATTATGTAGATGTTCCTTCTAGCTGGACACGCCCTAACGACATTAGAAATAATTAAAACCACCTATAGAATTTGAGAACGAGATTTTCCTTAATAAGGTAATTGAAAAGGCACTGCGGAGGCCCTCCACTAGCAACATCGAAAAAGACACGGACACGAGGAGGCCAGACGGGGAGGAAGGGTGCTAATCATTCTCTGTGACACAGTTGAGGTCAACTAACGATCAACAAACTCACACCCACCACCTACCCTTACTTATCAATAGGGTCATCGAGAAAGGTTGGGGTAATGTCGAATGGGGCATTACATTCTCCTCCCCTTAAGAAAGCATTGTCCTTGATGCGACATACAATGAAGAAAGAGAAATGGTAAGCAACAAGGAAAAATATGGGCGAAGGTACGCTCTAAGGTTAATATTTCAGACACAAAATCATGGCCACGGGGTGGCCCTAGGAACATTTAGCAAAAATTTTAACTTTCAAGGTTTTGTGAAGATTGATAGTTCCCTGTTATTCATTATTTAATTAGACTCTTTCCAATCCCATTATTCTTAATTCAGGTTCTTTAAAATTTCATTGTTGAAGAGTTTTAGTTTGTTCCTTCTTGTGGTTGCCCAACAGGACATACTATCAAAACAAAACCACACCAGGGTCATACATAACACTAATGATTCACATGCATATTTCACATAATTTCATGACCATATCACATCACAAGGGTTTCACCAAACCATGGATGGAACATACACGTTCCACATAACATAGTATTAATCACACATATATGACTGACACATAGAATGATCACGCCGATGCATATATAATAGGTATTACATGACCCAAAATCCATGACTGTACCAACATAGTGCCAAGACAATATCCAATAGTCCATACCAACCAAGGGGAGAGTCAAGCCTTAATCATAATAATGTGTCAAAAAGACTCACAAGAGTACACATAACTCATTATACCAACTCCACACATCACAAGATATCACGAAACAATCTCCATATATCTCCCAAAGCATCACAAAACAACTCCATATACCTCAAACAACTCCATATACCTCCCAAAGAGAAAGAAACATAGTGCTAAAACCAATTTGGGTCACTCAACCATAGAGCACCATCAAGAATATCAGGTCACTCAACCATAGAGGCCCGTCTCCTTTCTCCTTTTAATGAGGCCGGGTCACCCTATGGCCCTAGGCACATAGAGCCTCGTCACCTCCAACCCAAGTGACATAGTAACTCATGGTTCAAAAACCTACTAATTATCTGTAACTCCTTGGGGCGTACCCCCATACAATGAAGCAGGTCCATAGGTCCAACCATTCCATGGTGCATCCCATGACCCTATTCCACACATTATGACAATAGAACCAACATAATAATCCGTTTCAAATGCCAAGTGGCAAAATACAAGCCTTGGGCAAGGCGATAAAATCTTAAAATTTAAAAGAAGATCCAAAACCAATTAAAATAAATGGCCAAATAGCCATAGTTAGTGTCAAAATCCACATGTTAGTACCACAAACCAAGGAATGCCCAAAATGTAAAACATGGCAATCAAGAAAACTGTTGGTCCTTGCAGAAATAACATAAAAGTTAAATTTACGAATAAAATACAATTATAATAATATCACATTATGATAATTGTGTGGCCTTATCTAGCCACCAAGGGTACTCAACGAGTCACCGGCACTCTAACATCGAGCCTCACTTGTAAAAAAATACATATCAAAAATACAACTGTCTAATCATCCCACCACCACTTCGACAAGGTTAAACATAGTCATAGCTACACTTAGGTTGCCTTCTTACAACAACCACATATGGAGAGAGGAAAGAAGCACAGATCGTCATCTATGGAACCGAAGGTCAACTCGAGATATCTTGGTCCATGGTGGTACATCCCCTCACTCCAAACATACACTCTACCGATTTCCCTCAGGGTCGGTTAGCGTAAGGTTCACAACATAACATGCAACAACATCACTAACATAATGGTGGTTCACACACATTAATCATATCACCTTAGCAAGGTACATATACAGGGTATAACACATACATTACAGTCATAGTTACAACATATCACATCACCACATGCTACACCCAAAGTGCAATAACCATACGATAGGGATCATGTAATCACCATATGTCCCAATTTTATGACATTACTCATTACATATCACATGAATTACAAATATGATGAACACAATTACAACATACAATGAACTATCCTATTCATGGAAATACACATATTTCTACACAAATGATCATGACATCATGAAGAAATTCAGTTCACCACAACCAACCTGGTTATACCACATACGAACACACCCCCACATCACAAATACAATCATGATCCAACAACCCGGAATCAACAATCACATTTCTTCCACACACAACAAAACATTGTTTCACACTCAAATTCACATAGAATTTGTTGAAAGAAGAGAAAAATGCTCTCATCCTTAACACATCAACATGCAGAAATTACACACTAAGTGAAATACACACCATGTGCGCTAACAATATCACAATTACGACATAGATCACATCACGCTTAAACCACATTACTCTTCCAATATCAACCACCATCATGCAACACCATCACCATCATGTGACACCATCATGTAACACCATCATAACTCCAATCTAGCCCAGAGGTTTGAGAGCATGAACCTCCGCTCTGATACCAAGTGTAATAACCCACAAATCCACACACTAAACAACACTAGTAAAATACATGATTTTTTTATGACTTGCTTGAAGATAATACGACACTACAGGTGATCACAAAGAGCTCCAACCAACTCACGATAAGCTTGACACAACATTGACCATGTGTATGACACCCATCGCAAAAAAATCACTTTTATTTTTGACAAGACAACATAGAAGTCCAACCACATAACACACTTACAGTTAGGGCATACCATAGTGAGAAATTCTTGAAGGTTATTTATTTTAATAAAACATCCTTTAGTTCTTAATTTACATTTTCAAGGACTCAAGATAAGATTCGTACAATTCATCTTACAACGCTAAGTTTCTTACTTTTACACTGGAGAGAATTTTGCTTTAAGTCTTCTCTATTATGACATTTATTTGTTTAATTCATTTATTTAATAAATGAGGTAATTTAATTCCACAAGGCCATCTATTTACACTTACGCTATTAGAACTCATTCATACCCTTATAACAACATAGATTCATGTTCAACATACTTAAGAGAAAACTACAAAACACCTTGAAAAATAATTAGAGGAAGAAGGTCAAGTTGAATTTATCTTTAAGGTCTCATTAATTAATAACCGAGATTTTATTGAATCTTGAAAATTTATCCATAATGACTAGAGGTTTCACTTAGGCTTTACTAGATAGGTTTGATATAAGTATACAAATTACATTTTCAACGGTAAGATAGATTGAAGAGTTTCTTAATCAAGTTCCTTCTACTTACTATAATTTTATTATCTTCCAAGATGTAACCATTGATTTCACTTAAGATCGTTCTAATGACTCACCACAATAAAGAGATTATTGATTAGTTTAACATGGGGTAACAAGGTATATTTGTTTCTCTCTTTTTTTCTAGGTTTGATACATAGACCTCTACCAACGACACACGACTAAAGGTAACTATAAGTGATATATGTTGATTCAATTTTAGATAGTTAGAGTTAGGTTGGAAAAATCAAGGATAAACCATAATCCGGAAAGTGAAATTATAACAAAAGATACGTACGTCAAAACAAAGTTCATTTAATCTTATTCACAATAATATTTCTCAAATTGACTTTCAACCGATAACAACAACCTACATGGGAACAATACAAAATTACAAGGCAATGCCTTCTAAATAATCTCCGCAATATCGATACCAATGTTTTACAACAAAAATAAGCATTCATATAATAGCAGTTCCTAAGAAAACTTGAACCCACTTTCTACACATATTTTCCTTTTCTTTTTCTACTCACAAAATCCACCTGCACATTTGTTAGCATAGGTCAGTTCACGAGAACTGAGAACGATAACGCTATAACATTAAGACAATATGTTGTTATCTAACTGTTTCAAAAAAAATGAAGAACACGGTTGCTTATGAAAATACTCAAAGTGTCTAAAACAAGAGTAATTAAAAAAGTTGTCCACAAGGATAAATTGTCATAATTAAAAGGAAGGCACTAACTCTATTTGATTATCATTTTCTAATAGGAGAAGTTAATAAACCATCATAACTAATTCCAACTATGTCACAATAATGACCATTATATTAACAAGATAACATTTCAAAATGAAAACAGTTACTGGAAGAGAATTAGCTTAAAACGTGATTTGCCCCTATTAGTTTAAGTTAGTTCGCCAAGCCAAAGATTCACTATACGATTGTCAGTTCCCAAACAATCAATCAATCACGAGAATATCTAAAATAGATGACTTAATAATATTAAGATGTTGTGCCTATAACAATTAATTTTATATCAGTACAGAATTAATTAAAAAAAATGGATGAAACACACAAATGACCCAGTATGGGTCACACCCTATCCTAACAATCCTACTAATAAAACCTTTCTTCTAATCAAGGGAATGCCTTAAGAAAAGAACAACCTTGACAGCACCAACATAACCATTATATATCTTACATGAGGTTTACTCAATCATTCACAAGAACAACATAGGATACATAACTTCTAAGGGATCTTTCATTAACAACAAGTTGACATCAAACATTTCGGATCAACACAAAATCATTCTACTAAAATGACAACAAGAATATTGTATCACAACGAGCATCACAAAAACTAGTCAACAAATGAATTTCCAAATACACTAACCTCTAGACTACATGAGAATAAAATTTACATATTTTTAAGAATCAAAATGTAGAGTACTTTCTTCATATAAAACCAAGATTCCAGTTTAAAGATTTGAAAATTTCTTCAAACGTATAACAGTCCCCAAGGGAGTAAAGATGATCCCAAAGATAATAATCTCCAAACGATGCATAGGGAATGCTACCAAAATTTTGATGATCACGCATGACTCTGAAGACTAAATAGTTCTTTGAGAGGTTTACAAATACAAAAATAACTAACCAGTTTTAAGAGTAATACTAACTTGGTTCAATTCAAAAATTAGTCAAGTTAAGCACACACTAAGTCGACCCGAGAAGGGTAACTAGAACCTGCAACAAATTAGGAGAAAATGATAGATATAGAAAAAGCATTATTCACCTATACACTATCCACTTACATTGCCCAATTACTATTTTGGAAATACCCAACATAAGCCAAAGCGACAGAATACAAGTCGAAACAAGAATCCAAAAATGACCACTATAAATAGAGTCGAACACCAATGCTTGATAAAACATTCAAATCGTATGACCATCAAAAGGAACTAAGAATTTTCATTATAGGACCCCCTCCCTTTTCTTTTATTAATCTTATGAATAAAGTTGACCCAACTAGTTTTTTTGCTAAACTCATAAAACAACAAGAAGGGCTTCAAACAACACAGTCATTTCTAACACCAAAAACTAATATCCTCCCAAAAATATGAGAGAGTAAGGCAAGCGGAAACCACACAAAAACCATCACATGAGACATTTATAGGAAGAGAAGGGTCATTTAATGAATTATTTAAATAACAACATAAGACTCAATGGTATAGAGAATATCATGCCTGATTGATCTCCCGTAGTCAAGCACAAGATGAACAAGGTCTACAATAACATCTCAAGCCCACACTCCATTGTCCTCCAGCTTGTTGGGTGGTCCACACTCTTCTCACAGCCAAATTTGGCATAGGAAAATTACAGCCAGGGTATGGAGTCCCCAAAATGAGCTGCATAAGTCTATGAAGCTTCCATTAACATGCACTTACCAAGAGTACAGTCAGACTCCACAACCTTGCCAACATCCTCACAACCTACACCAAAAGGAAAAACAAACCAAACGGCATGTTCTGATCATTCTAACCAAAAATACACGTAGTCAAAGGAAAAAGAAATAACAATGTCCATCTGAGCATTAGGAGGAAAGGATTTTGTCAAAATTTGAAGTAGCAAACACCCATGGAGAAAATAAAACAGGCACAGGAAGGAGAAAATCCACGTTCTAGTAATATATACACGAAAGGGATCTAAAAACATGATTTGCTTCACCACACGTAGCAAACAGGTCTCCAAATTATATAGTTTGTTTCCTCCCAAAATGGACATAGCCAAAAGGTGTCAAGACTGATCAGTTCGCCTTTACTAGCATTCACACATCTAGTGCAAGAGGAGATTTGACAAGGGTAAGAACATCCCACCAATAAGGACTGTGCTCAGAACTCTTCACTCATCCATCAACATGGCGTGAGTAGGTTTGATCAAAACCAAGGTGTAAGCACCTTCCCACACCATAAAATCCTGAGCATCGGGAGAAGGGACTTGTCCAAAGATGCAAATCGCATGCACCCAAGGATGAGAAAAAGCTAACAAGGGTTAAGCAACCAAGCGGGAGAAGGAATAAAAAAACACATGATATCCATCAGACGGCCAACATCCAGAGAACCATTTTCGGGTAGAAATCATGCGCTAGGAAGGAATAAAAAAAGGAAGGATCCAATCCAAAAGAAGGCGAGATAGAGCATTAAAATAATAATGCGTTTCAGTCTATACAAATCAAGGCCAATAAAATACGGGAAAAGAATACCTCCAAACCATAAAGTACGGTATAAAAAGAAAAACCGTGAAATAACCAGATGGCCAACAAACTCCACACACCCATTAACTAGAAGACAAGGAAATAATGAATCCAAAGATAGGAAAAGGAGCCCACGTCTGTTCATGCCAAGCTTGCCACATCAACATCTAACATGGGAGGCAAAGAAAGTGGAAGCAACAATAATTTCATCTAAAAATATCAATTATAATAAGGCATGCGTGTAGGCTCATGGCTGGAGTTTTCGATAAAATAAAAATAAAATAAAACATGAATACCACTTCTACAACAATGGAACCACCAACAAACAAGCTCTCCTTTTACGTGACTTGAGGATCGATCGATCGGAAAGATAAAATAAAATAACATAAGGATAAATAATATTAATGTTGATAACATTCGATGATAGAATAATAATAAAACAAAATCGTCGATCGACATACAAAATAATAATAATAATGTCATTATTATTATTATTTTTACTGCACACAAATTTATTAACCATATTAATAATGATCGCCCGTCAACATTGAGTAAAATAATAATAAGCACAAATCAAAAATTCAATATAATAATTATTATGTAGATGTTCCTTCTAGTTGGACACGCCCTAACAACATCAAGACATCATTAAAACCACCTATAGAATTTGAGAACGATATTTTCCTTAACAAGGTAATTGAAAAGGCACTGTGGAGGCCCTCCACTAGCAACATCGGCAAAGACATGAACACGGGAGGCCAGACGGGGAGGAAGGGCGCTAATCATTCTCTGTGACATAGTCGAGGTCGACTAACAATCAAAAAAATCACACCCACCAACTACCCTTTCTTATCAGCAGTGGTCGTCAGGAGAAAGGTGGGGTAATGTCAAACGGGGCATTACACCCACACCTACATAGCATTGGTAATAGTAGCGAGTTGAGAGGGTGAATTCAAGTGAGGGTAAAATTTAGATAGATGCACATGGATGCCTTCACGGCCTTTGACTTAGAAGATTACAATGAATAGTGGGAAGTCTTCTACCAATGCATAAATTCAAGAAAATCAAGATTGAACTTAAGAACAGGACCGAAATGAGCTGCAATCACAAATCAAACATCTCACACATCTAAATAAATATCGACGAATGTATGAAGGATGTGTTCAAGTGAATCTTGGACTACATACATTTTAACTCTTATATTGATGTCCAATAAAAACATGTAGAATAAGATAAAGGCGTTAGTCGATGGAGCGGTGTTTATATGCCATCACTAAGGAAATGAAGATCCAAGCCATTATAAAAAAATCACTATTTCATCATTGATAATGATCCACAAATATATAAACTCTAATAGTATGATGGGATCTAGGTGTCCTCTAATCAAGTGCACATGATGTAGTTCTTTATATGGAACCCACTATTAGATGAGCAACCTAGAACCAAACTTAGGCCTGCAAAAAATTCATGGAGACTCACAGTTCTGATATGCAGTTGTAGAGACGTGGTAAAGAAGATAACCTCACAAACGTGATACCAAAATTTTCAGGATTGTTACAACACACTAGCCATAAACTACTACTATAAAAACTAAAAAGATAAGAAATCTCTCAAAATAGGGCCCGATCATAAACAAGAATAGATCTCGCCCCTCATAAAATGAAGCCATTGCTATTTTACTAAATGATTTATTTAGCATAGATTTGCACAACATAATCATAATAATAATATTCTATTAAACATATTTTACTATAAAATACAAAGGCTATTATATAGCCATAATGATAACAAGCCTCAACTAAATTGGGAGGAGAATAACAAGTGCCTCTTTAATATTTTTATGGGTATAACCAACTTATATGAATATATTAATGTTGTAACAATATATTCTATTAACTAATATATATATATATATATATAGTCTCGTAAGTAAATAATATTTACTATATGGTAAATATCAAATATGAAGCACTATAGAATATCCATAACAAATTTGAGTCTAATGATGTTTTGTTATGGGAATTATGACTAGAAAATGACTTAGAGAAAGATTGTATGCTAATTCTAGAACCATTTGTACAGATTGACCACACTTCCCTTGGTCCCCTTTAATTAATTAATGTAACGTATTCACCTAATCATTACCCCTTACCCCGCATTCATATTAATTTAATTACTTTAATTAAGTTAATTTACACATCACCTAGACACCTCACCATGGACTTATTCCTAGCCTATTAATTAATTAAGACTAGGTCCCTACTTATCCCAACCAACTGGGACTTAGTCTAACCCTAAAATTAAAGTCATATTCCTTCTCCAACAACACTCCCACTTATCTAAGCGCCAACCCTCACTTGAGACCCAGATTAGCAATCAAAATCACACCAAAAATAGTAAAGATCAGGCTATTTTTGGTAACTTGGACTAATTCACCTAATTAATGCCGGTTTATCGTTGGCCGACGCGTCGGTCACCTAAACCGCTATCGCCTCTGTATATATAATTTTACAACTCTTTACAAGGGTAGGTCATTCAATTTTGGGATTTCTATTATAATCAAGCATGAATATCAGAGTCATTCCTTCATCCAAATGATGTCTACACACCATCAAAGTGCATCACAAGCAACAATGGGTTCTCTTCCAGAGCATTGGAGTATCCATGGGAACACACAGGTTACATTACCGCAATAATGAACCAACCATCACCTCGCCTATCAACCACTAGCCACCTTTGTTCACAATATCTTCATAGCAACAAGTAAGTAACGTGATTTTCATCATCTGTGCTTACTTTACTATAGATCTTTTACTTCTTTCAGTATTTCCATTTCTGCTATTACCCAGATATCTCCATCTTCCCACCAATCCACCTACCCAACCATTTCAATTATTTCCACCTCTCTTAACCTCTTCCTCTGCATTCCTGAGTCTTCTTAGCCATATTACGATCCTAACCACATCTTCCTCACTCTCTGTGTAATCATAGAGGGCTAAAAATCCATTTTTATTAATTTATCACCCATTTCCCCTACCGACGTCGGTTTACCTTACCATCATCGGTTTCACCCCTACACCTGTTGGTGTCGATCACCCTGGTGATATCGAGTCTCTTTGTAATTTTATACCCTCTGATGAGCAAGCCTTCAATTCAACCAAAACCAACCCAAACCTTACCTGATCAGTCTTAGACCCTTTATCAGACCTTTGTCAAACCTACAAAACCCAGAACAACCTACCAAACCTTCAGATCTAATCGTAACTTTTCCTATTAGATTAGATTTACTTATTGTATTAGCACAAGATACCTAAATACAACTACAGTAGGATTTCCTTATTTCATGGTATTTGTTGCATTAAATTGTATTTGAAAGTGGATTGATAGCCTTGTAGGAAGTACCTCGCTTCTGGATCTAACACTCATTAGGTAGTCCACTAACCTATATTATTAATTTTAGTTTGTGGTCTTGTTGTATTTCTTATAGTTCCTTCCTCCTGCCAAAGGAAGCTCTCCACGATTAGCTCGAATAAAAATTCAACAACGTGCACATTCTACCATTGACCTTTGATTTTACAGGTATTCCTCATAACCTCTTACCTTATCAGCTTTTTACGTAAAATATTCAATGAAACATTTTGGCATGCCCGGTGGGACCCTTGCTAGGTTTCGTTGCATTTATTTATTTTTAGGGGAAAATATTATGTGTCTATTTCATTCAAAACAATTTCACATTAAGCTTCTTCTCTAGAAACATTCTCTTCTTCTAATTGTCTCAGTGACATTTGTCTTTTAGGATTAAAAAGAACTCTTCTTTCTTTTCTTGCATTTCATCTAGTGAAAGTCATACTCTTTACCCCTTCATAATTTGTTCTCATCGAATATAATTTGTGGATTTGGGTTTAAAATCTTTGCATCTCATTTCTGTATGTTGCATTGTAGCTCATTTAAATTGTGGGAAACCTATACACTGGAAGTCATGACCAGATGATGGTTGACAAATTGAACCATAGCTCACATTTTGCACACACTCTCTATATACCAAACCACTTAAAAAAACTACACATTTCTTAAACAACATATTTCCTGGAAGAAGCTATCAATGATCACATGATCAAAGGATTGATAAAGTGGGCTCCACTGGTTTTTGGCTAGTCATCATATTAGAGTAGGGCCTTGAGTACTACAAAGTATATATTGGGGACACCATGCCAAAACTTACCTGAAACCAGCCATAGTTGTCAGTTTCTGTAGGGCACCTTTAGTAACAAAAAAATCTATTCTATTCACAAGTTGTCCTAAATGGCATAAGCCACAACATAAAATCTACATCATAGGATTTCATGTTTGCTAGCTTTTGTTTGATTTGTGTTTTGAGGTGTGAGTTCATTTTCTTCATTTTTTCTCTCCCTACATACTCCACAATCATATTTGGTGTATTATAACTATTTCGAGTGTGTTAGGACTAATCATTTCCATACTCAGTCTCTGAGTTGGTATTTTTATTTGACCTAAATCACCAAAAATTCACTTTTTCCATTTTTCACAGATTTCATAAATAACCGGTGTCGGTCCAGTGGCGCCCTCAATTTCATCATCTCACCATTGTCGGTTCACTTGAACACCATCGGTTTTATGTTGTTTTGGTCATTTCTACTAAAGTAGTATTCAATCTATATTTCTTTTCTTTCTATGACTTCCTCTGTCACTTTACTATATCTCTGAGTCCTTGATATTACCTTCAGAGTCCAGTTCTACTTTGTCTTCATCATTTATTGCCGATTTACAAATATTTCATTTCTCCCAAGTAAATGACATTAGTCTAGTCGATCGGTGGAGGTTACCCCTCTCATACCGGCATCGGTTACCCAACTAGTGTTAATATTTGTGTTATGATTTTTCAATCGAAATAACGATCAAATCACACCCTTTAGACCCATTTTTCTCCATTCTTTACGTGTTTCATCATCATCAATAGGATTAGATAATCCATTCTATTTTTAGTCACATGGTTTTGACTTGTAGATAAGCCAATGCTCTCGTGTTTCATGCTAATTTGCTAACCTCTTCCACCTATCCCATCACACCCTTCCATCTCATCACCTATGGACCCCAATCAATATCTTACCATACCCAATGGTGATTAGGAGTGTGTGAGACTCCTTAATCAAAACATGTCACTCTATAATGCTCATCCATTTACCCGTGATTCATCGGGGAAGCTTATAAATGACATGTTACTATCCATTCCTCTTACTCTCATACCCACTTCTCGCATCAACTACTACTAGTGTAGCCTTACCCTCTTCGACCTTACCACTTGTGGTTTCCCATCTTGAACCTACATCATTGATATCTACTGCACCTATGACACCTAGTGTGCCTTTGGCATTTGTAGTCCCTACGACATCCACCATGCCTTCATCAACCACCCTTAGTATAGGTCTATCTACATTCTCCACTTCTCATATAAATATTACATCTCAACCACCATTGGTGTTGGAAACCCATACTCCCTTCCAAAACCTTGTCCTCTCCATCCCATAGTCTCTTCCTTTGATTTCTAGGAGAGTATTTACATCCACCCCACCTCCATACACCTATTACCAAAAACTCCCTATTTCATCTACTAGTTATTTAGGGTGCTTGCCCTCTACATCTATTCTAACCTATGTTCCTTCATCACAATTTTTGTACTCGGCACCACCACATACTGAGATGATGCCCATGTCATACCTACCTTATCTACCCCATTATACTATAGGGGGTGCCCTGTCATCACAACCTACTAATGATCTTATCAAAATGATGATGGAAAAGATGCAGACATTAGAATCATATGCCTCGGCTCACTTTACTCTCTCGACATACAAAGAGATTTGCAATGAGCCCATTCACCCGTCAATTCCGATTCATCTATACCCTACACATTGGGAAATGCCTAAATTCAACCGATTCAACAACAAAGAAGACCCACAACAACATTTGCGTTCTTTTAAACATGTGTGTTATCTAATCGCTCACGATGATGCTTTGCTCTTGCAGACATTCCCAATGTCCTTAATGGGACCGACTTTAGATTGGTATAGTGCTCTACCCAGACACTCCATATTTTTATTTAATCAAGTAGCTCAGGATTTTATAGACCAATTTTCTATCAACATTGTCAAGAAGGTCACCATGACTAACTTGTACGTGACATGCAAATATGAAGATGAATCTATCGCATATTTTTTCACTCATTGGCAGAGCCTGATCAACCAACTCACATTCTAACTGCCTCAAATCAAGTTAATAGAGTTGTTCACTAGAGCTTGTGCTAGACACATCTTACAAAATCTCCAAGTTCAAACCTTCTACATGTTTGATGAGGCATTCACCATGGCTTGGAAACTTGAAATTTGTGCCATTGAAGAGAAGAAGATACAATTGCGTAACAAGAACGTTGCGTTTAAATCAAATGATACCTCTTCTTCTTCCAAACCACAAAATAATTATTCTAAAGTAAAAGGATCTACTAATGTAGTATTTTTGAAATCCATCCCATCTCATCCATCTAACCAATCAAAACCTTCTTCCAAACTTTTCTCTGTTCAAGATTTTCAGTTCAAGCGGGAGCAACAAAAATATACTCCCATAGGAAAACCTTACTCTTCAGTTTTATAAAAACTAATAAAAGTTGGAGCCATCAATATTCCACCCATCAAACCACATAATGGTTTTAACCCTTCTTGTCATGTGCTTGCATGGTACAAAGAAAATGATTACTGAAACTATAATCACGTTAGAGGTCATAGTGATGGTAATTGCATAACTTTCAAAAACATCATCCAAGAAATGTTAGATAATAGAGATATCATCCTTCCTATTGGTGATAATTATCCATTGGCTTTCAAGGATCATGTTGATCTGCTCTCATCTCTTCTACCCACAAAGTCTGAAGCCAACCATTTCCCTATCTCACAGACATTCTTTATAGGGATTACTACCAAATCAACATCATTCCCCCTACATCGGTGCCATTCTCACGTTTGGCTGACCACTTGGATTATGTTGACAATTCCATGCTTTGGGGACGCCTTTGACTTCTGTCTCAACTCAAATGTAGATGTTGTCCACCGACACTTCCACGATCTATCCAAAGGTGTTTCAGACAACCAAACCCACCATGCCTATGCCCATTGTAACTACCCCTTCTTCATCACCCTCACCCACACCTAAACCTTTACTATCAAATAAAATTTTTCCTATTCCTAAAACCTTACCTGCACCTATATCTTCCTCGTGTCCAGACCCATTACCACATTAGGAGTCATGCCGACATCAAGCCTAGTCCATCCTCCTGTCAAACTAGATTTAGCCACGTCCTCACAAGTCATCACAAAGACTATTCCCCCACCTAAGAGGAAGACCCAACCTCTTAGGCCACATACACCGGATTCACCCACTACCCCTTTACACCTTCACCACTTCCATCTATCCTAGGTCCCCACCCATAAACCTTGGTCAAGCATCCTCCTACCCAAGGTAAACCAAAAATAAAGCAGCCCACCTCCTCATTGATATCCTCTGTTATACCCAAATTACCTACATAGCTTACACCTTCACCATCACCTACATCCTTTCTACCTCCTATACCTACACCACTTCTTATATCCTCATCATTACCCATGTCATTCCCTTCTCCTCAACCAGTCCCTTCCACATCGCCTCTTACCACAACCTTCACCACACCTCCATTATCACCTTGGCTAACCCATCCCCTTTCGCCATCTACTTTCCCTTCTACATCACACATTCCTTCTTCACCTTTACCCAATAAGGTGTAACCAAATCGAAAAACCTCACTACCTTCCAAAGAGGTAGTTAAGCCTACACCGCCTTCAATAACTAGTTCACCAGCTATACCTTTACCCAAGAAGGTACAACCCAAACCCAAAACCGTATTATCTACCAAATAGGTAGTCAAACTTACTCAACCTCCGATTCCACCTCTAGTGACACCTCTCCCACCAAAATCACCCAAACTTCCATCCATACCCACACTCACTTCACATTGTGATCCATTGACAGGTCTTATGCCAACATATTAGCTAACCTTTTAGAAACCTCTCACATATTGCCACCGCTTAGACCTTATAGCCCACTCAAACCTAAACCATAAGGGTTTGATGATACCAAAATTTATGCTTACCATCATGTGTTAGGGCATGATGTAGAGAAATGTAAGGCTCTTAAGACTATTCTTCTCAAACTATGTCTTCTGAAGAGAAATTTGATGAATATGACCTTTTGGATGAAGAGCCCATTCCACCTTCACTTGTCACCACGCAGCCTTGCCCCATATTTATTAAAAAAACTTCACCTCCACCTCCACAACACTCTTTTCCTCCTCCGATTTTTGAAATAAACATGGCACATATAGCCACTCAGTCACAATATCTGAAAGACAAAGGAAAAGAGAAAATTGGTAGCCCATCTAGTTCACCTTTACCCACTATCTAACCTCCACCTACCCCTAAGGTAACATTCTGTGGGCCAACCTATCCTATTTCTGATGGAGTCGCACACCACTCCATGTTTCAACAAATTCATCAATCTCCCCAACGAGATCATTTTCCTAACCAAGGCTTCTGCCCCATCTGCCTAAACCTTGCCTAAACTTTGTCCAATCTTACACAACGTTACCTATCATCACCTTATTCTACTTTACCCTATGGGGAATTAACATTCCCTCTTATTCTATTTTCACATCTTATCCAAACCTAACTCATCATCTACCTTACCTAATATACCCACCACCTACCTCAACCTTGCTTAAACATTGCCTAACCTTGCCCAATCAACCTTTCACAATCCATCTCAACCATTCTACCTTACCTATCCTACCCACCGCCTACCTCATCACGGTCAACCTTACCCAATATTACCCAACCTCACCTATCACCATCTCACTCTTCCCTATACCCATGGGGGACTTGTCACTTCCCTTATTTGATTGAATGTTTCCTTAAAACTATCCCTTTTATAACCTACCTTTCCTTATACCAAAAAATTCCACATCAGCGATCTTGTCCTCAAGGAAAATCAACATGTAATAAAATAAGAGAAAAGTAACGGGAATTTTTTTCTCCTAATTGGCTTGGACCCGTATCGTTAGTCATACCTATGGATCAAGTGCTTATCGTTTATCTTCCTTGAAGGTAAACCTAAACTCGAGCCCTCAATGCCTTGCATCTTCGACCATTCTATTGTTGATCAAGTACTATATCACCTTTTTTCTATTACACTCTCATCCCTTGAGTACCCATTCCTTTCATCTTCCTATTTTAAGGACTGATGACTAAACAAGAATTGTGTGATTATATCTGTCACCTCTCGGCCTTATCTTAAATATGAGTACCACGACTCTACTCATGACATGATTCTCATGGATAATTTTCATTCTTTTTAGGATGGAATCCCATGTTCATTTGTGACTTAAAACCTCTTACATAGTTAACCTTTGCGTGCTATGGTTTTTCCTTCATAAAATATGCCTATACTCCTCTATAGTCTTTTCCATGACCTAAAAGTCCAAAGAAATTCAAAATTAATATATGGTATATTAAAACTCCACTCCTTGAGTCAAAATTCTTGTAACTAGATGAATCCCTCAAAAAGGAAATCTACCTCTCTATCTCACTGCTATAAATAGATTGCTCCCTCGAAGGAAAACTATAAAATTTAGCCCTAAAACACATAGTCTATGAAAAAGAAGACTATTTCTATACAAATCAAAATAAAACATTTTGAAGCTTCCCGCATCGATTAACTTCACAAAGGCCTCAAGGATTCATTTTATTTTTCCCATATAGACTTTCCGCATCAATCAGTCTATCACGAGTAAAAGCAAAAAGAAAATACAAAAAAATCAAGATAAGTGTAAATTTTTCATCATGGAATTTCCTATTTCAGTTTTTGGTATCTTGTAAAAGAGGCATGCTGTCTCACAATAAGGTTAGGATAAAAAACCCATTTCAACTCATCTTCCTTTCTTTCTTATCTTCTACCTACTCAAGGGACGTGCCGAAAATGTGACATTTCATGATCATGTAACTTATTTCACCCGTAGAACAATCGATCAATCATGTACGCCTTTAGGGGTTTAAGTTCATCAACTCATCCTTAGTATGCTCATTATGGTCCTTGACACTTCTGGAGAATTCCATGTATTTTTTTGGTTCTCCCCTTTGGTTACTTATTGATTCTTCAAATACATGACAAAGCATTCGACATTTCATATCCGGGTTTTCTTCTTATCTCATCTATACCTATCATCTACCTTTCTATATTCAAATCCAACAACATCTTTAACATACCCTACCTAATTAACTTAAAACCAATCTACCGACAAATCCTAAGTTACTCACTCAATTTACCAAAATCAATCGACCTACTCTACCTCACCCATTCAACCTTACCCAATTTGTTTTATCTCATCAACCTTACACCAATCTATCTTACCCAACCTATCTTGTATCATCCTACCCAACCTACCTTATACCCATCCAAGCTAACTCATCATCTACCTTACCCAACCTACCTTATCCAATTTACCTAAACCACCACTTACCTTCCCCATTCTACCTAACCCATCCAACCTTACCCAATATATCCTACCTAAGCCCAACCACCTCACCAACTCCCTAATACTTAGGGGCATGTTTTCCTCACCTAAATACCTTTTGCCAACCCACCTTCACCTATATAACAATCAAATTTTCTTACTCGTTGTACTATGTAATAATGTTACCTATGTTGTTTAGCCTATTGAACTTACCTTGTCTTATTTCGTGACATTTATCTAGATCAACCAAACCTTTTGGTGTTTTGGAATGTGCCTATACCAATTCCTACACCTAACCTTGTTATGTTTACATGAGAACTTCCTATACCTTGGATGCCTTGACCACATCACCCTAGTTTGGATAAACCATTGACCTTTGACAAGTTAGAGTTTGTATTCCCTTCAACTTTGTGCCTTGTTTCCTTCTAATTGTGTGTGTGTGCATTTGAATACTTTCACCTTATCCCACCCATTACTTACATCTACAACTAAACCCATACCTTACCCCACTTTTCATCACCTATCCTACCATGATGTACCTTGCCTTACTTAACCTACCTTACCATCATCTACTTTACTCATCCAACCTTCACCAATATACCTTACCTAAACCCAACCACCGCCTATCACCACCTCATCAAATCCATTACTGATTCTTCCTTCATATACCTCACACCTACATACATTACCTAACCCTAACCTACCTTACCCACCCTATTTTACCCAATTTACCATACCTAAACCAACCACCTTACCTAACCTAATCGTATTCCTCCTTGTCTTATGAGAGAACTACATCAGCCTGAGGCCCCTTTTACAAGGGCTATGTAGGTAACACTCTTAGGGCATGGGGCCCTTTGAGGTTAGCTCGACCACTCTTTCACCATCATAATTTTCCCCACCACATTAACACTTAGTTCGACTCCATAAAAATAATAATTTGGAAGTTAACTTTCAATCAAATCATACATTGTATACACCTCATCATTTAGTTTCCATATTATCAATAAGCTGGAAATTAAATCCATTTTATCTTAACATTATTTCATTTTCATATTCAACAATAAACAATCGACTAAAACATGTACAACCACATCATAGACACCATGACTCAACCATGCCTACCACAAACTACTATCGATTACCTATGACCTAACTTATGACCTTACTACCTACCATCCAACCTCACAATCGGTTGGGGCACATTTTCCCCCTAATGTAGCCTTACCTATGTCCTTTCCTAAGTCACCCAACCCAACCTCACCCATTGTAAAACTCAAATTAGTGTACTCTTTATACCTTACGATGATGTTACTCGTGTTGTTTAGCCTAATGACCTCACCTTGCCTAATTTCGTGTTGTTTATCCCGACCATACCTTTGGTGCCCTAGAAAAAACCCTATTGCTCGTTCTTGCACCTTTCCTAGTTTTGTTTCAGATCGTATCCTATACCTTAGATGCCCGAACCACTTTAACCTTGTTTGGATAAACCTATCAACCTTTGTGAAGTAGAGTTTATAATCTCTTCACTGGTACCTTATAAAAATCTATATGTGTGCATGCATTAAATTTCCATTACCTATTAATTGACATTACCCTTACCTACAACCCACCTACCCTTGTTTTCATCACTTACACATTTATCAAACCACTCACTTTGAATCCATTTATTACTCATCGATCCTAATTTGAGGGGGATCACCTCCACCCATACTTAGGGAAACCTAATATTCACTCATACCTGAGACAACGACTTCATGTTTTTGTTAGCATCACTTATCAATACAAGCTACACGAAAAAAGGGGAAAATGTAGACACCAAATTTAGGTCACACTCCCCTTGGTCCCCTTTAATTAATTAATGTAACGTATTCACCTAACCATGACCCCTTACCCCACATTCATATTAATTTAATTACTTACAATTGAATTAATGTTCATCCTCACATTATTAATTAATTTAATTACTTTAATTAAGTTAATTTACACATCACCTAGACACCTCACCATGGACTTATTCCTAGCCTATTAATTAATTAAGACTAGGTCCCTACTTATCCCAACCAACTGGGACTTAGTCTAACCCTAAAATTAAATTCATATTCCTTCTCCAACAACACTCCCACTTATCTAAGCGCCAACCCTCACTTAAGACTTGGATTAGAAATCAAAATCATGCCAAAAATAGTAAAGATTAAGATATTTTTGGTAACTTCGACTAATTCACCCTAACCGATGCTGATTTATCCTCGATTGATGTCGATAACCTAAACTACCATCAGTTCCTTTGTATATAATTTGAAAACTCTTTACATAGGTTGGTCATTCAATTTTTGGAGTTATATTACAATCAAGCATAAATCTCAGAGCCATTCCTTCATCTAAATGACGTCTACACACCACCAGAGTGCAATACAAGCAACAGGTTCTCTTCAGAGCATTGGAGTATCCACAAGAACACACATGTTACATTCTAGTGACACTGAACCAACCATCACCTCGCCTATCAACCACCAACCACATTCATTCACAAGATCTTCATAGAAACAAATAACATGGTTTTCATCATATGTGATTACTTTCTTTGTAGATCTTTTACTTCTTTCTGTATTTCCATTTTTACTATTACTTAGATATCTCCATCTACCCACCAATCCACCTACCCAATCATTTTAAGTATTTTCACCTCTCTTGACCTCTTCCTCTGCATTCCCAAGTCTTCTTATCCATATTAAGAGTCTAACCACATATTCCTCACTCTTTATTCAATCATAGAGGGGCTAAAAATGCATTTTTATTAATTTATCACCCATTGCCCCTACGATGTCGATTTACCTTAACGCCATTGGTTTCACCCCTATACCGGCATCGCTCACCTAACCGATATCAGTCTTTGTGTCCTTTTATACCCTCTGACCAGCAAGCCTTCAATTCAATTAAAACCAACCAAGACCTTACGATCAGTTGTAGACCCTTTATTAGACCTCGTCAGACCTACAAAACCTAGAAAAACCTACCAAACCTCTGGATCTAATCATAAATTTTCCTGTTATATTAGATTTACTTATTGTATTAGCATGAGATACCTAAATCATACAACTACAGTAGGATTTCCTTATTTCATGGTATTTGTTGCATTAAATTATATTTGAAAGTGGATTGACAACCTTCTAGGAAGCACCTTGCTTCTGGATCTAGCACTCGCTAGGAAATCCACTAACCTATATTATTAATGCTATTTTGTGGTCTTGTTGTGTCTCTTACATGTCGTTCCTCCTAGCCAAAGGGAAGATCTCCATGATAAACTCAAATCAAAAGTCATTAACGTGTGCATTCTACCATTGACCTTTGATTTTACAAGTATTCCTCCCGACATCTTACCTTATCTTCTTTATGCAAACTATTTGGTGAATATCAAATATGTGAGCATTATAGAATATCCATAACAAACCGAGTCTAATGATGCTTTATTATGGGAATTGTGACTAGAAAATGACTCGGGGAAAGATCAGACTCTAATGCTAGGATTGTTTGTACAATCTTGACCCTACCATATTATCTTGGGTCTACTTGGGTTATCAATCTATAACTTTATGAGATTGTCACCTACTTATAAATGTTTATCACTATAAAACCTTAGTTGTCATCGTGTTGCAAAACTCTCTAAAAATTCTTTACAAGATCTCAAAACCTAAACCATGAATGGGAAACCATGTAAAACAAACATTAGTTGGATTGTGGGCACCCACGTACACTGCCGATGGTGGCACTACTCCAAAGAGGCCTCAAACTGCAAATCATTCTTCACTTAGAATGTGATATCCGAATGAGTAGAATTAGATTTGGAAACTTATTTGAAAATTCTTGAGTTGAATTTGGATGTTTTTAAAATAAGTGGAGAAAGGATGTTTGAGTGATTTTGGATGAGAGAGAATGATGTATTAAATTAGTAAGAATCTTCAAAACTATAGATTGTTTCCTAATGATTTTGGATGTGCATTTATGAGATTTAGGGAGCCTTGGGTTCCTTTTGCAAGTGTTACGGGTGAGTGAATCAATATAGTGTCATATGATTTCTCGGTGTTAATAAACCCATAAACCACACCACTGTAGATGGATCCAGGTCTAATTTTGTAAATTAAGACACAATAAAAAGAGAATAAGTGCTCCCATGCCCTTCCCATGTACCACATAACTGTGTAGAAACCGAAACATACTTGAAGTGTTCTTTGAAGAAAGGAGAGACATGCCCCCAAGATTCTTGAAACTGATTTCTTTAATGAGGGAGTGAAATATTTCATGCCACCTATCATTTAGTGAAGTAGATATGAAATTGTGTCAAAAACCTATACCTATAGGTGAAAATATGAAACTGATGAGAAAGTTGATGCAACTACCCTTGGAAAGAAATGTGTGGGAGGGTTAGGACCGTATATACGGTCTTGACAAAAGTGTATAGTTTTAAATATGTTCCTAAATTTTCTAATTTCTATACTTGGATGTTTTCTAAGTACCTATACCCTATTTTCACTTGTATGCTACCTTATAATTATTCTTGTATCATTTGTAGGTTTAAAGTATACCCATATGAGCACCCCTTCTTTTGAGTCATGTGTGAAAACCATATTGAGCACATGGCTCAAAAGAATAAATGCGTGCCCAAACACTAAATGTATGATAATCTATAGGTAGGATGTTGAAGAGGTGACCACCTTGAATAACTGTACCTACAAAAGGAAAGGTTTTATACATGGTGGAAACCATGGTGCACAACAAGAGGAATAATAAAATTAGTAGAAACAATAGAAACAATAGGAATGATGCGGGTAGAGGATGTAGTCACAAAATCATGCACTTTAGACATTATTTATCCCGATCTTATACTACTATTTAGAAGGTTCTTGAGTGAAGAAAGTACTAATTAACCCCTGTCTTTTGGCCATCTTATTTTATTTTATTTCGTCATTACCCACCTCTTGCACCCATATTCTCAGCAACTTCTATCATCCTGCGTTATTTTAGCCTCGACTAGGGAACCCGTGGGAAACCTGGTCCCACTAGGGGCACCACGGTCCTTTTTCACATTCTGCCACTTTCTCGGGATCTTTCCGACCGTTTTAGATCTTTATCTTTTTGATGGTTGACCATTTCAATGTTAATTAAGAAATTATATCAAGAGAACCCTATAAATAAAAAGTTATGAGACCATAATGAGGGACCTAACATCACTCACTACTATCACTCATCTGATTTGCATTCATATATTGCATTGGATACCACTTGCATCCACATAGCTCCATCATCAAGGCACAATGATAGGACATATGCATCACACTTCATAGGGGAAGGGATTTTATTATTCTATTCCATACACATATTCTATTATATTATCTACACACAATTATTACTCATTTGCTTCATAAAGTGTGACCGGCACAAGAGACATCTAGGGCATGTTCACACACACTTGTACATATAAATATAGTGGGTATGATATGTAGTGAAATGCTCATTATTAAGTTCACCATATATGGTAATCGATGTCAATCCAACCCCTTCATATGCATTTTTATTTTTAGGGTTTGATGTTTGTTTTGGGGTCTTACAGGTCTTTCTTTCATCTTGGATTATTGGATACATCTAACATGGGACAATGAAGGTGATGTGAAAAATGAGGCTTTGGATCATCTTCCAAACCAGTGAAGATCAGTTTCAGAGATTTTTCACAGACCAGGGCACCCAGATTGGGCAGACTAGAGCACTCGTAGGCACCCTAGTCCCTCTCCAGGCACTCCAATTCAGCTAAATCCTCCAGATCCATCCTTTTTAGAACTTCTGCATAGTCATTCATATTCCCGCATTTTCCACTCATCACGCAACACTATCCTACAAGCATATTCTATTCATTTGAGTTCTTTCCTCTTCCTTCTTACACATTAGGGTTAGCATTTCCTTTTGCATAGTTACTTAGACCATTTTCATAATTTATTTACTATATTACAGTTGTTCATAGCTTAGATTAATTATCCCCTTACTACATAAGTTAGTTCATTTTTAGTTAATCAGAGGAAAACACGTGTAATAATCAATGAAGTGAAAGATAATGGTATGCAATGTCACATAAAAGGTATAGATCCTATAAACATGGGACATCCATGGTTTCATAAGAAAATCAAGGCTTGTAGGCCACCAAACAAGAGCACACAAGATAGGTATAAATCCACAAACATGGGACAACCACATTGTCAAAATATAATCAAGGTGATTTAGGCCACTACCGGTGAAACAAATAATTAACAACACACACAACAACCACGTATGACAAATAAGAGTGTATGAACAATATGAAATGATACAAAAACTAATATAAAAAGATACATGTAAAGCAAGAGGTTTCAACATTGTATAAGACTCATGTATTAGTCATGTTAGCTCCAAAGATAACATGTACACAATATATGTAATCAAGCGTAATAAGGAAGTGAAAAGGAACTATAATAGAAAAATAACACATGAGTATGAGTAAAGGGCCAACCAACACCTATCATCATATATAATATCATGAGTAAATATCTGACCAATACATATCATGAGTGCACTTATCTATTTGTATATGGATATGGAAAGTTTTAGAAGTTTACACTACTAAAAAGGGATATTTGAGTTTTATGATTCTTCATTCTAGGAATGGTGACTTAAAACTAACATGGGGCAGGAACATACACTTCTTATAGGACTATCCATATGGTCTTTACCCTATTGTATGGTATTTGAACTCCTTAGATTATGGGTCTATAAATTTTTGAGACTTTTATCTTCCTGGAAATGTCTTTCGCTATCAAACCCTAGTTATCACTCATGTTGTAAAGCTTTATGAAAATTAAAACCAAGATATCAAACCCTAACCATGGATGGGAAAATATGTAAAAAAAAACATTAGTTGGGTTATGGGAACCACCCGTGCATCACTAATGTTGGCACTACTGCAAAGATACCTCAAACCACATGTGATTATCCACCTAGAAAAATATATATGAATGAATGCAATTATATTTGGAAACTTCTTTGAAAATTCTTGAGTTGAGTTTTGATCTTGCTATAATTATTAGAGAAGGGATGTTTGAGTGTTGTGGATGAGAGATCTTTGATTCCTTGACACTGGTAAACATATTTATCTTGAGATATATTTATGACC
The DNA here is from genome assembly GCA_018340775.1 of Taxus wallichiana var. yunnanensis. Classification (NCBI taxonomy): domain Eukaryota; kingdom Viridiplantae; phylum Streptophyta; class Pinopsida; order Cupressales; family Taxaceae; genus Taxus; species Taxus wallichiana. The sequence continues at coordinate 325,893,027 of CM031236.1, forward strand.
TAATGTTTGTAGATGTGCATTTATGAGATTTAGGGCACCTTGGGTTCCTTTGCAAGTGTTGTAAGTGAGTGTATCAATATTGTGCCATATTATTTCCCAAGTTAGCAAATTAAATAGTGTTATCTTGCTTATATAGGTTTCCTAAGATGAATTATTGAATAAATGCCTACCCGAGGGAGTAAAGGACCCATCAAATAATTTGGAACTAAAAGGAAAGGTGGAGGAAATACTAGTGTAAAATCATAAAAATAGGTCAGGACTAGATTTAAATTCCTAACCAAACTATACAACCTTGACCAGGGATGAAAAACATGTTAAATAAAGTTTGCATCAAGTTAGTTTGACTTAGTATATGTATTTTTTCATTGTACTCTCATAATATTGTTGGCATATCAACGTGCAATGATAAACAAGATATACAAGAGACCTCAAAATGTACTAAGTGGGAATGAAAAGGTTGTGTTTATCTTAGAAAGAGTGTATTACCAAAACCGGTAATGTCAAAGAGTAAATTTCCAATTTGAGTGTATACAATAGGATTATGTTTGATTAGCTAGCATAGGGGCCTTATTGGTGGATTTTTGATTGTGTTATGAAGGTTTTGATACTTCGGGATAAATATGGGAGGATAGATTGGCCAAATGTTGCATTTTTCTTGTTTTTTTGGGTTATGAGTGCTAGGAGTTTGTAGTGGGTCTTGGATTGTTTCCTTTGTTGAGAATTGTCGTGAAGTGGGATACTTTAGGATATAGGATTTTTCAATGGACTTAAGATTTGGTTTGGTTGATTCAAGAGGTTTTCTAAAATTAGTATGTGGGTTTTGGACTATTGGATCCCTTTTGTTAATAATATTAAGTAAGCTTTTTGGATTGCAATCAATTGGAAGTTTTGCTCATAGGTCTATGAGCCGTAAATGGATGTCATATTTATTTTGAAAGAGAAATTTGTTTATATGGTCATGACTATGTTCATGGTGTAACACATAATTTTCATCATTGTACTTGCTTTAGCTTACAAGTCTTTCATCATTATCATCTTGTGTTGTGTCCATTCTATAAGGAACATAAAAGAAAAATGGATTAGTTTTAAAATTTTGTTTGACTTGAAATTTCATTGTAAGTGTCATTGATTTTATTTGTTTGTTTGATTTCAAGACATGTATAACATAAGGAGAAGATAAGCACAACATGATAAAAACCTATGCTAGTGAAGTAAGGTGTACAACTACGTAATGGCTCACAAATATACCTCAAGGGTACATGCGGGTATCTTAGGGATTGTTGTTTCCCTTACATCACTACATGTTTTTGGAAAAGAGTTTCATGATGAAAAAGTCCTCAATATACCTTGCGGTATGTGAGGAATGATTCCATGATATGAGGGTGTTATCTAGGGCCTACGTATTGGTGGAAAAACCACCTCACATCTAAACAATAAAGGAAAATTGAATTCTTGCTTGATTAATAATGAGAATTTCTTTGAGGAATATTTATAGTCTACTAGAATATGAATTTTAGCTAAGTACTTGGTGATGGAATCCAAGTCACCAAACCTTAAGAATGAAAAATAAACATCCTAATTATTTCTATTCTCAAATTCATCTTTTGGCATGAGAGAAGCACATACATAACTAAGATGAGGGATATACACACAAATTATTATTATTTAGATTAAATACTTAAATAATACATTAATAAGTTCTTCAACCAACGAATTTTCATACAAATGTAAGTAGTTTGATGTTTTAGGCTTCAATATACAATTTCTAGATTCAAAATAGGTTAAAACTAAGACAAAATAACAAATTAAACCAACATGTTAGAGCTCCAAACAATAAGATTCGCAAAATGAATCAAATAATTATAAATGCCAATATAGGAATAAAAATAACTACTACTCAAAGTAGAAACACTATGATACAATAAAAAACATTATGACCTGTAAAACAACATCGAAAAATAAAAATGCTACAAATTTAATCATAAATTTCACAAAAATAGACCAAAAAAGCTACACATATATCGAACTATAAGGATCCAAAACAAAAACATTACAATCCTGTAAACATAGTAAAAAGTAAGAAATGTTTCTAAACTTGTTAGAAATGATATCCTAATAGGAAAAAATGCCAACACACATGACACAAACATCTATGTATAGTATGATGAAAAATATGATAAGAAACTAAGAACAATTGAATAAATAACAATAAATTGACGATTTTGATTGATCATAAATACTCTTGTACCTGAAAGAAATATATAATATCAAAAAAATGGAATGCACTTAAAAATACTAAGAGGATGAAGGAATGTCCCACTAGACATGCCAAATGTGTATACAATAAATTTAGATCTTAAAATAAATAACACACTACTTACCACTCTAAAAAAATGCAACCTCAAATTGAGAAAAAAACAATACTTGCACTTAACAAGTGGATATCTAATTTATTGCATGGATTTTTCATGTTTTCTTATTTCTAGTTTCTCAAGGAATCATACAATATTTTGACATCATGTACCTATAATGGATGGTTGGATGAGTGCGTGATTGATCTTGTCTTGCTTGTTTAACATATGATCCTAAATGATATGATCTTTTTATCTTCGTGAATATTAATGAATGGCCCCAAATGGAGGTTTGGAGGGTCCATTTATAGATTTTTATGGAAGATTATTTTATTATTTAATGTTAGTGGAGGATTATTAAAATAATGTTGTTGGAGGTAGGTAGAGGAGTTTTGGTAGTGGAGGTGGGTGAAGGATTGAATTTTAGTTAGTGGAGGATAGTGGAAGACTATTTAAATATTTTCTAAGGGGATAATGAAGAATCTTGGAGGATTTTAACTAGTGTAGGTAGGTGGATAATTGACTTTTAGGTAGTGGAGGATTATTTAAATGTTTTTGGAGGTGGTAGTGGAGATGATGGGGTTTGAGGTAGGTTATTTAAATTATTATCAAGGAGATAATGGAGAATCTTGAAGGATTTTAGGTAGTGGAAGTATGTAGAGGATTGAATTTTAAATAGTGTAGGATGATGTGGATTATTTAAATATTTATTGAATAATTGGTGTATGATTTTATTAAGTGGGTGAGGATATGATTAAGCGATTAACAATGATTAATTAACTTATTATTCATGGGTTATTATGGGATTACGATGCTGATAGATGCATTATATTAATTGATGTAGTGGTGTAATTAGGGTGTCTATAGTCATGTCACATATATTTTGTTTTCTCCAAATTTACCTGAAGACCATGTGTATCACAAAAAGTACAATAGAGAAGCATCGATGCCTAGACAACATGATAAGAGTTCATCAAGATATTTAATATATTGACCAAAAAGTGCAAGGTAGGTATAGAAATCCATTTAAATTTGATGGTGTTTTTACCCCCTTTATCTCACCAACACTTGTGTGCACTTTTCTAGAAATGAACTTGTAGTGGCATAACTAGTGATATGACCAATTGAGGTAGACTCAAAGTATTGAGGCTATCAATGAGAAAATTTCAAAGGATTTATGAAATTCTATAATGTATCAATAAAATTTATGCCTTTTATCATTTTTTCATCAACAATAGAGGACAAAGTGAAAATATGATCACTTGTGTAATGATTCTTCTTGAAACTTATTTGTCCCTTAGCTTTGATTTTTTTGGTTTTGCTGTCTAGAGATATGGACATCTAATTCATTGGAAAATATTTTTCCAAGTGCATAACCAATCATGATGGTTCATTAATTATTAGGATTATTTCAATATCCAAATTTTTATATTGGGTTGATGATTTGGTTTTTCTAAGATGGATGAAATCCATATGATACAATATAGTTAAACAAATCAACTTGGAAAACAAATAAATTTTATAGACCGTGCTTGATGAATTCAGCTTTAATATTGTTTACATCTTTAAATTTATTCAAATTGAGTATAAGGATGTCACCTAGGAAAATGCAATCAATAAAGAAGTGACAACAAAAGGCCTAGTATTGACAAATATACAAGGTTTGTTAGTAAAACTATAAAGGCTAGAGACAGTCAAATTAAGTTGAAAAATCAAATATATCACAATTTTTTGTTTTGGATGAATGTCCCCAAAAAAATGTGGGGGTAAATTTAAGGTGATGGAGAATGGATTTAAGTTTATTTTCTAAATGTCTTTTTTTTCACTTATGATGATACTCCTATATATTCTTTGCTTATGTTTAAATTTGTGTTGAGCCTTGTCCATAATAAACTTGGTTAGCCTATAGATATTTCTATAATTATAGTTAAACCAAGTATTATGTGGGAAATGGCCAATACTAGGATAACAAGGTATATGTGGGTTAAATGATGATAAAAATGTAAATTTGAAGAAAATATATTTGGTGAAGAAACTAGCATGATTATGTGGGCTATGGATAACATATGATTGAAGGAGTATTGTTTTGAGGATGTTAGTGTATTATGCGTCAAAACATTTTGTTGGGGGTTGAAAAATGATATGAACCACATGTAGAGAATTGAGTGTTAGCCCAAAAATAAGACAAAATGATTAGAAAGAGGGTTAGGAAAATATGAAACCAACATGCCCATAACATTATTAACAATGATGTGACCCACGACTAAAAATCCACTAGAAAAAGGGATGTAAATGAAACCGGTGGATCACTAAATCTAGATAGAACCATCGATAATCACCAAATCACGTGTGTTACCCAAACTAATCAAGTGCTTCCCATATGAGGATTTTTTTAATCTATAGAATTACATTAAAAGAATTTATTTTATATTTCCAGAGATTGAGTCAACATAGGCTTTGAAAATATATGATATCTAGTATACTACATGCAACCCATTCAGGAATTGAAATCACCAATCAAGAGGATATCATGGAGAGAAGAAAATATTATTATTTATGGTTCTAGATAAACAAATGGAATCACATATATTTTATATTGAATATGGTGAAGAGTGTGGGAGAAAATAATACACACCAAATAATAGTTACTTATTCTCAATGACAATGACACCCATAAGAATCTAGTATGGACATCCTTACCCTCTAGTTGGATGAAATGGTCCAAACAATTTCTACATAGGCATGCAATCCCATAGGATCCTCTGGAACCAAGGTGATGTGTCAACCTTGTTGCATTAATTTCAAGAGTAGCCTAGGAAAGTAAGAATAAATTTTTCAATGGTATCATGATTTTTGTGAAGAATATCATATATGTATTGTGGATTAAATATTTGATAGAAACTAGTGAGAAGAATATCGAGCCCATGCAATTTCATACTCTAAAATTCAAAAGATAATGTTGGGGTTTCAATATCTATCATCACATAAAAGATAAATATAATAGAGGAGGATATGGTTTGACTGAGATTTAAAGAGGTGCATCACTAATCCATGCTCTACCATTATTAAAGGCTACCCACTTCCCCTACTTCATTGCTTTAACCATATTTATTCCATTATCTTTCACGTCTTTGAATTAAATTCAAGTAATATCCTCACCCATGTAAATCTTCTCTCCAAGGCATATATTTTTGGATTGAACAATATGAAGCCTATATTGATATATTATGAATTGGATGATAAGGGAATGGTCCTAAGTGAACCAACTCTTTCTCGTGATGATTTCCTTGCATGTAAAAGTATTTTCAATAATATGTTTAGATGAATCAAGTGGATTGTATAATTTTTTAATAATCAACTTTAAGATAAAGGGACTTAAGTTTCCTTCATCTTTCTTCTTAAATTTGGTTTTGTGTTAAATTATTCACCATAATTTGGGGTTTAGAGTTGAGGCTAACCTTAGCCACATGTGTCCAAATTGTATCCACTTATTTGATCTTGGAGGCAATATAATTTTATTCTCTAAGATTACTAAAACATTTTCCTTAAGGGTTTCAATATCCTTTGATGTATTATTCATATGTTGTACATCCGGGATGACTTACAACAAGTCTACAATGGTATTTTCTTGATTCTCAACTATTTTTATTATTCTTGAATAAAAATTTATTTCTCAAAGGAAGAGGCCTGCAATTATTTTGTCTTGCATAAGGGTTATTTCAATAACTCATAAATTTTGGAATATATTTCTGATTTCAAATTGATAAACATGTTTGACAAATATTTAGCACACTTATTATGGTTTGAAAAAAATTGGGTAAAGATTGAAGTTTTTCATCAATTTTATGAGCCTTACTGATCCTCTTATGTTTTTCGGATGGGAAGGCGATGACATCTGAATTCCATCCTAGGTAAGTCACCCTAACAAATTTATTCATCAAAGTGGCTATGTTAAGGACGCGCATGAATTGTTTCAAAAAATGTGCACAAAATAATCTTATTGAATTGGTTAAGTATTTTTTCAAAACAATTTATAGGCATACCCCTCAACAATATAGGATTGTGTAACCCTGTGTAAGCTTATTGTGTCATGTCATATTGTGGCACATTTAAATATTTTTGTATTGTGTTGTAACCCTATTATGTTCTCCTACCTCTAGATTGGGGCCAATGCATCTAATTGTCAAAACTTCCTTATGTCAATTCAAAATACATCTATAGTGATAATGTTTAACAAATTATAGAAAAATAACTATGTTGGAAAAATACCCAATATTGAAAGTGGTAGGTTGATGCTATTATTTAATGTCAACAATACGCCCAAAATGCAACAATAAGATGACATCAAAGTCAGTAAAGAGGAAGCAAATATGGTGAATGGGAAAATAGGCAAGGGTAGTGTTTGATATATCAAATTTCAATTATCTTCCTTGTTTGTTTCCCATGGTGGAGTGTGAATAATAAAATGATAATAAGGTGAAAATTTTATATGAGAAATGTATATTTTTCATATTACAAACTATGTAAGCCTTAAGTCTCTAATGATTATATGATATTTTAGTGTATTTGTGTGTTTATTAATTATTGGTCAAAATTACAATGTTAATGGAGGTTTACATTTTTGTTGACTTAAAAAATTAATCCCATATTAGCTAGTAGACATACTCCATGACAATATATAAACCCAATAAACCATGATCTTTTGGTTAAAGGGGTGACACCACAACAGAGTGAGCATACTAGTAACAATATTGGTTTATTGGATATGTAAAGTTTCCTCCTTTGAGGCTTCATAATCCAAAATGAAAAAATCCCTCTATCCCCATCTCATACACATCCTTCATCTTCTTTAACCATCTTTGGGTGTTACCCTTAATGATGCACCTCATTAACCAAACAATACTAATTAAAACACCCCCATGTGGAATAAATTCATTCAATTCTACAAATATTACACTAAATGAAATAACTAAAAACCATGAGTAACAACTAATTCCTTCAAATGTATGCCAACTTGTCTCAAATGACTAATAGACCACAACATATTCAGCAGGGTGTACCAAATCAATTCCCCCTCGCACCCCCATTTTAATGCTAATGGGAATCCAATATCCTAACCACACATAACTAACAAGGTTTTTCAATCAATTTAAGGAGAATCATTATCCCTTTATATTTCTGCAATAGACATTAGAAGAATGAATCTAACCATCACTTATAATGGGTCAACCTATATCAATCTTAATCTTAATATTTTTAGCAACATATACAAGGAATGGATCAAAACAAACTCTTATGCATCCACTATATTAGTTAAGAAACCTATGGGTGAGAATTTAGATTGGTACCACATTTTTCCATCTAGCTTTACTTTGTTGAACTTGAATGTTTAGTCAATGATTTAATTGAATACTTTCACTATCGTGACTTAGATGATAAAAACATTAATGCCTCTATCGATTTAAAACAATTTGAACATGAAATGGCTTATGAATTTATCAAGATTTAGAAATCCTTGGATAATAAAGATAAGTATAATATGTCCAATGATATTATTTACCAACCATTTATTGTGTCTTTATAACCTTACCTTTAATGCTAGGTTATGTCCTTATCTCCCTCCACCTTGGAATAATCCCCTTGAACAAGATAAGAGACAATATTATCTCATGAAATAATTTGAAAAACTTCACCCCAAACAACAATCACAAAAATTCTTCAAGTGATTATGTGACCTTAGAACTACAACACCACTGACGAGTCACAAACTCTCATAATCATGACAACAATTTTAATAGATCCATTTATAACATTGATACATCTCAAATATCAATACCTCCCCAACCTAAGGGAGTATCCTTTGTTCAACCATACCACCAAGGGGAGTGTTATCAACCTCTCACAAGATAAGAGTTAAGATGACATCTACCTAGCTTATTCTCATAACATATGGACACCTCTCTTTCAATGGTATGGGAAAAAGTTTTTCATGAAAACTATTCAGCACTTAGAGTCATGAATTACACTTTATTTCTTGGACATGACTTATTTTATGAATCCATTATTAGATAAAGACATGAGGAATTCACCAAAGTGCAAGATAAAGTCAAGTAGTATGATCACCATGATGTTGAGTGTAAGATTAACTCATATTTAGGTATTTATACCGATCCAATTGTGTGCATGTATACTTTGCTTAATTCTAAATCAAATGAAGCAAGAACTACCACCTAAAATAGTTCTAAAATTTAGCTAAAACAAAACATAAACACCATCATGATAAGAATTAAACAAGGGTTAGATGCTAGCATTCATAAATACAAACTTTGAAACTAACAATGCTAAATATCTAAACTCCTCTATTCTCTAACAACAAATAAATGAATGGACCTAAGTAAGCTCCATGGCTATCAAAATAGTTGTCCTTAATGTTCCAAGAACCTAGGAATGGGGGCTAATCAAAGTTGGGCTACAAGACCCTTTTGACACCTCCCATATGACCCAAGCACTTTAAGAAAGAGGCTTAACTCTTCAAAATGATGAACTCTCAAAAGGGCAAGGTGCAAGCTCTTAGTCTCTCTGCTATATGCTTTGCATTTGCTCTCTTAGAAATTTTAGGTGTAAGTAAAAAGGTAGGTGGAGGGCTCTTTATATAGCCTAAAGGATAAAGGATTCAACACATTCTCATGAATGTGGGATAAAGGTAAAACATGATTAGGAATGGATAAGATTGCTTTATTAAAGGTAACCTTACTTTATAAGAGTTTAATACATGTTTAGCAAGTCATGGGAGTTGGGGGGTGTTTTAATTAATCAAAGGTGATTAATTAATAGGTATGTGTAAGCTTATAGAAGCCAATTAGAAGAATATTAGTGTGATTTAGGCTATTATAAGGGGATTAAATCAATTAAATATTGATTTATTGGTTAAATGGAAGGAAAGCTAATTAATTAATAATAATTGATTAGTCTAGGTAGAAGGGGTGATTTATTAACGAAGGTCGTTAATTAGGGTATTTGTTGGATAGGCAACTTAAAAATTAGCTTAGTGTAATTAATTAATGATGATTTGAGGGAAAATGAGAACTTTTGACGATACGTCGTTGATTTGCGAGAAAGGAGATAATTAGCGCAATTTAAGTATTTAAATTGCTTGGGTGTAATTATAGGTGTCTACATTTTCCCCTCTTTGGGGTGGCATAAGTGATGCCATTTCAAAGATAGTAGACAGAAGAGATTTTGAAGAGATAGAAGAAAAATTAGTAGGAGGGAGAGATGCCCCCTCGAGTGTCGATGGGGTGATGAAGGAAGCCGATCGACGATAGAAAAAGATGAGAAGTAGGTATAAGAATGGGGACGAGGCAAGATGCCCCGAGGAGAGGGAGAATTAGGGGTGAAAGGGAAGTGGTGTAGAAGAAATATGGATGAGAGGAGAGAAGAGCTTAACCTCTAGCCACTTATTTGTTTGGAACAAATTTGATGTCATCATATTGCCATAAGAACTACATCATCGGTCCTTATGAAAAATATAAGCATACGACAAAGGTAGAATGACATGAAAAGTCATACTACGAACAATTGTCCATTGCTGAAAGTACCAACTCCACGCAACATATAATAATGCAATGCAAGACAAGAAGGAAACAAGCTCATATAACAGGGAAAACAAGTACGAACGCACATATCCAACCCAACAACGGTCAAGATAGTTGTACAAATGTTTTGTTATCAGTGCTGAAGAGATCTAAAAGTTTGTGATTGATGACAAGGGTTAAAAATGATGCCTCAAGCAAGGATACATGCAAGGGGAAATGAAAATGGACACGGGGTCCATGAAAAGTGTTTGTGCACAACGAAACAACACCAGGCAACCAAAAGTTCCCAGTACGAGATGAAGCAAGCAAGTAGCTGTTGTGAATAGTTGTGAATCAAGTTATCCGTGAGTCATATTAATCAGGGAAGATGTGAGACAAACCAACAGGATATGGAGAAAATACCATGTGCAAGACACAAGTTTCAGCCATAAGAAGCAAGTTACCATTTTGTAGGGTGTTTTACTTTTTAGGAATTTTTTGAAAAATTTTGCCTTTTTTTTTTTTTTTTTTTATATATATATATATATATATTGTTTGTGTTGTTTTTACTTTCCAAACCATGGTGAAAAGTAGAAGAAGAAAGCGAAGGGCCTAGGGGCAACAAAAAGTGCCCTAGGTGGAAGAAAAGAGAAACAAACGACAAATAATGTCCTTGTTTAGTGGAAAAATGAAGAAAAAATAATTATTTGAAAAATAATTATTTACAAGGGTGTGAAGAAGAATAAAAATTGCCAGGGAGCAATAAAATTGTCCAGGAGAAGAAAGGGGTATTGGACAAAAAATGCCCCAATACAGTGAAAAATAAGATAAAAATAATTATTTAATTAAAAATAATTATTCCATAGCGAACAGAGGAGAAAACGGTGAGCGAAATGGGTGTCTGGCAGTCCGATCAGTGAAAAACAGGCTAATATACCCCCCAGGGGGGGTAAAAACATCACAATCAGTTCATTTTAACCGCTTAGTTTAGAAAACTTACCATGAGGCTCTGACACTCAGGAGAGATGGTGATCGCACGTGATCGTTTGAGGTGTGCTGTAGATTGTAGATGATAGATCTATAGACAATATCAAATGTTGTTTTCAAGTGTTATTTTGATGTCTATGGTCGGGATGATATGATGATATTGGTGTAGGGGGATAGATTTTTGATTATGCGCAACCCCTCTTGCCCCCATTGATGATATGATATGTGATGATTAGCTTAGTATACATGCATGCTGTAAAAATTAGCATTTTTGTTTATATATGATGTATAGATGATGTTAGATGTGATGATAGTGATGGTAATGTGATGTGAATGATAACAAAATAGAGTACATGCAAGAAAACGCAGCAAAATGCTACAAAGAACACTAGGAATCAATGCAATACACCATGAATCACCATGCCTAATTAACAAGTAACAAAACACAACCAAATGCATTAAGAAAGAAAGAAAGAAAGAATTAACACACTAGCATGTCAAAATCCACTACAATATGCACAAGTAAGAATGAATCTATTCTAAGGAAGAAAAGATAAACTATGAAAAAGTACACCTAAGCAACAAACAACTCAAAAGAGAGCACATGCAAAACACTATATAAGCAACAAAGCAAAGTAAGAAAACAAGAAAATGCAAGTAAATGTTTTTGTAAGATATGTTTTCATAAAATTATTTTCTATTGTTTAGGTTTTTGTGAAACAATTTTATATTGTTTTGGTGTTTTGTGAAACAATTTTCTATTGTTTTTGTGTTTTCTCGAAACAATGTTCTATTGTTTTTGTGTTTTTCTTGAAACAATTTTATATTATTTTTGTGTTTTTCTCGAAACAATTTTATATTGTTTTTGTGGTTTTAACAGTTTTCCAAAGCTATGTGCAGGTAACCAAGAAAGCGTGGATGCCCCCAGCGTTAGGTGGGGAATATACAAGGGCAGAAGCCACACGCTAATGAACAAGAAGGTGAACTCATTGAGTTGCCCCGAGCATAAGATGGGAAATAATGAAAGACCACATCCCTCACAGATGAATAGAAGAAGGCAAAGCCGGATCAAGGCTGGACAGAATGGTGTGCACAAGGAAACTCGAAAGTAGAACCAGGTCCAGGCCAAAGACAACTACCCAGGATGCTTGTGAACAATGAATCCTCCCGAGGTGCCGGAAACCGGTTTTCACCCAAGGACTTGTCCAAAGTGCCATAATTGCGTGGTTTTCACTAGTGGACGACCTGTTTTCTCTTTTTCTTTTTCTGATTTTTATTTTATTTTATTTTTTGATGTTTTTGTATTTTTTTATTTTTTTGTGATTTTTATGACTTTCTTGTGCCATGTTTAGGCATAAAACCTCTTAAGATGCATGGCATTCATGGGCTCCCGGAGCTCATCACCATTGGGGTGAGCCAACTTGTATGCCCCTGTGCCATACTTGGCAACTATGACATAGGGTCCTAACCAATGTGGTTCGAACTTCCCTTTCTTTTCTCGCTCTGCTTTGGTGTTGAACTGGTTCTCCTTCATAACTAAATCACCCACCTCAAACTGGTGAGGGATGATTCTCTTGTTGTAGTTGCGGGAGATTTTGTGTTGATATACCTTCAGGTGATTAAGAGCGTGAATGCGCCTCTCATCTAGGAGCTCTAACTTAGCCAATCTTGCCACTCGATAATCTTCATCCTTATCCAAATAGTCCCGAAGAGAAATTCACAGGGATGGGAGTTCAATCTCTAAAGGGATGATAGATTTTGTCCCGAACACTAGGGAATATGGCGTCGCACCCGTAGGAGTGCGAATTGATGTTCGGTAGGCCCAAGAGGGCTGGGTGGATTTGTAGGTGCCAGTTTTGACCGGTTTTGCTAACCATCTTCTCCATTATCCTTACCAAAGTCTTGTTTGTTGCCTTAGCTTGTCCATTACCCTGAGGGTAATATGGCGTGGACCATTTTAATCTAATTTGGAACTGTTGGCAAAGGCCTTTCATAGTTTTGTTCTTAAATGACTTCCCATTATCTGTGACAATGGCTGTAGGGATACCATATCGGTAAATAATGTGATTCATGATGAATTTAGAAATTTGTGCTCCTGTGACATAAGTTAAAGGGACAACCTCCACCCATTTTGTAAAGTATTCTGTAGCTATGATGATATGTGTATGACCATCAGATGAGGTAGGAGTAAGCTTCCCTATTAGATGAAGTCCCCATTTAGAGAATGGCCATGGGGTAGTGATTGGTTGCAATGGTTGCGATGGAGCATGGATGAAATTTCCATACTTTTGGCAAAGCACACATTTTCTAACATAATTACAACAATCAGTTTCCATGGTGGGCCAATAGTAACCTACTCTTAACAGTTTCTTAGCCAAGACCATTTCGTTTGTATGTGCTCGCATACTCCTTCGTGTACTTCTTTAATTGCATGGATTGACTCTGTCACATCCAGACAACGTAACAGATTCCCATCATAGCCATGACGATAAAGTGTACCTCCTAAAAGGGTGTAATGGGCTATCTGGTGAATCAGGCTTTGCTTTTCAGAATGGGAGATATTGGGAGGGAAAGTACTATCCTTAAGATAGGTGAAGATGGGTTCATACCATGGGGAATGGGGACCAACAACCTCACAAGCTAGGCAAGATTCTAGCATGTCATATGCGGGCTGGTGTAGATTTTCTATGAAGAATGGCATATCATTATTCCCTGGTGGAATACGAAGCATAGATCCCACCATTTCCATGGCATCTGCCGATCTGTTCTGTGCTCTTGGAATTTGCTCAAAGGTGATGCACACAAAATACTCCTTTAGAGTTTCCACTAACTTTTGTTAGGTATAAGCTTATCATCCTTAACTTTATACTCATCATTAACTGTTTGATGATTAGTGCGAATCACATACAACCTTAACATGTTGAATATTCCACTTGATGGCTAGCTTCATCCCTGATGAGTGCTTCATATTCCAATGTTGTTTGTGCGAGGAAGGCCAGGGGCGGAAAGCTTTGTGGTATAGGATCACCCGAAGGAGTAATAAGGACCACTCCTGCACCTGAACCATGAAACATAAAAGATCCATCAAAATGTATCTGCCATACGACATATTCTTCAATGTAGAGCAAAGATGCATCTGAGATCTAGACTCAAAGGTTTTATGCTTTGCAAAGGTGCTTTTGCTATTTGGTCGGTAAGTACTTGTCCTTTAAGCGATTTTTGATGGACAAATTCTATATCAAACTCACTGAGTAGAATGATCCAATTAGCTATTCTACCTGTGAGGGTGGGTTTGGACAAAAAATACTTGAGTGGATCGACCTTGGATATGAGCTTGGTCTTAGTATTTAGCGAGGTAATGGTGAAGTTTCTGAAAGGTAAAAACGACGGCCAAGCAATCCTTTTCAATATAAGGATAATTAAGTTCATAGGTGATGAGGGTGCAACTTAGATAGTACACCACTTTCTCTTTATGGCTAAGGTCATATTGGGCGAGCAACAAACCAATAGCGTATTACGTAGCAAAAATATAGTGCAAAAGTGGTTCTCCTGGAGTAGGAGGCATGAGGATAGGTGGATTAGCCAGGTATTGTTTAAGCAAAGAAAAGGCTTGCTGTTGCTCGGGTCCCCAAAGGAAAGTGACGTCCTTTTTAAGAAAATGGGTGAATGAGTGACATTTATCTGCAAGCTGGGAGATAAAGCGGCGAATGGCTTGAATTTTCCCTTGCAAGCTATGCAGTTGCTTGATATTCTCAGGTGGAGGCATTTCAGTGATGGCAAACACTTTAGTGGGATCTAATTCAATACCTCGTCTCGACACAATGAAGCCCAATAGTTTCGTGGCTAACACACCGAAGACACATTTCTTTGGATTCAATCTGACTTTGTATTCACGCAGGCGTTCAAAGATACGCCGTAAAATGATAGGATGATCCTCTCTTGTTTTGGACTTTCTTAGGATGTCATCTACGTAGTATTCCATGATGTCATGAATCATATCATGAAATATTACAGTCATGGCCCGCTGATAAGTTGCTCCTCCATTCTTAAGGCCAAATGGCATCACCTGATAATGAAGGTTCCCCAAGGAGTTGTGAAAGCTGTTTTGTGTTGGTCTTCCTCAGCGATCTTAATTTGATTATAACCTGAAAAACCATCCATGAGTGATAGCATTTTGTACCCTGCGGTTGAGTCAACAATCATGTCAATGTTGGGCAATGGAAAGTCATCTTTAGGGCAAGCTTTATTGATGTCCCTAAAATCTATGCAGATTTGGATACCGATAGGTTTCTTCTGGATAGGAAAAATGTTTGATATCCATTCAAAATAATCAATTAGCCTGATGAATCCTACTGCAAGTAACCTTTCCAACTCTTCTTTAACTAACAAGGCCACTCTTGGGTGCATCTTTGGGAACTTTTGTTTAATAGGCCTAGCGTCTGCGTGCACAACCAGGTTGTGCATGACTAAAGTTGGATCTAAGCTTGGGCATGTCTTTGTAAGACCATGCGAACACATCAATAAAATCTCGCAAGTAGCATAGTGAACGTCTTTTGTTCTCTGGCCGAGAGTGATGCTCCAAATTTTACTATCTTGGGATCTTCTTCGGTACCAATATTGACATCAATGGTTTCTTCAACTAACAATTTTGATAAATCCTCTATACACGTAGGATCGGGAGGTAGGTTGAGATCTTCATCCAAGGATGTCTCTATGATATTTTCATCCTTGACATGGTCACTTTGTTTGTCCTTTGATTTTCTTATTTGTTTGTCCAAAGTGCCTCAAAGAGTTTTCACCGTGTGACTTAGACTTTGATTTTTCCAAGGCTTTTCTTTAGAACTCTTGCCCTCGCTTTTCTATAAATTTTGCTGATCACGAAGTTCAGCCTCCTCTCCGAAGTAGGCGCAAGTGTCTAAGTTGATAAAGAAACCCTTCTTGTGATCTCAATGGGAATTGTATCCCTTATACCCATGAACTCTACAATAGCCTTGTCGTTCTCAAATAAATCTAGTGGCATGTGACGTTGTTGGTCCCATTCAACGAGGGAAGGGTACACAAGGTCAAGGGTCGGTTCGGTGGGGGTTATGGTCAGGACAACATTGTTCATGAAAAGGTTCGTGGAGGCCAGATCCTCATATAGGCTACAATGGGAATCCGTATCACTGTCTAGGTACCCGAAGCTATCCTCATGCTCAGAACAAGTCGCATCTTGATCGTTGGGGTGTGCTCCGTAAGGGTGAATCCTAATGCCATATATTTTTGTTTTGAAATGCGGAAGGACTGGTTCTCTTTTTCCTTGTTCATTCCTCCCACATCCTAGGCCTTTGTAGCCCATGGAGTACATCATTACGCTAGATTTTTCATATTCGGGGTTTGATAACAAGATGGTTGAGTGTCCTCGGGGACCCGGGTAGTAGGTGGATCAAGTAATTTTTCCTCGGCTAACAAGCCTCCGGTAGGAATGACCCAATAGCGTGTTCCTCTCTAGGTCTCTGAAGCGGTAGTTAGGTCGACCTCTAGTCTTGGGCGACAAGGAGAGGTCGAAACCAAGAGTTCTTGTTGTACATTATACTCCCCACGCTATATTCCAAAATTTTCATCTCCCATGAATCAAATGGAACGTGGAAGTGGGCCCCATGAGCGTAAGAATTAAGAGAATTTGAATCTACTCGAGATTCCATGGCCTTAGAATGAAGAGGGACAACTATATCTGTGGAGGGACATGCATATGTACCCTTTCGTGTAAAGCTATTAAGAGCTCTACAATGAGAAAAGGGCTCTGAATCTCCTGGTATTGTAACTGTATGTCCCTCATGCTTCAGCTTGATGCATTGATGAAATGTTGATGGCACGGCTGCATGGCATGAATCCATGGTCGGCCTAGAAGCATATTATATGGAAGTTCCAAGTCTAGGACGTGAAACTTTGTTTGATGGCAAGTGGGGCCCACCTCCATGGGTAGTGTAATGGTGCCTGCTGACTCTCTTTCCACATTGTCATATGCGGTGATAGTAATAATATGGGACTCAAGATCTTCCTCCATATGTCCCAATTGTTTGACCGCTTAAGCGCACGCAGATGTTCAATCCGATCCATTGTCACAAACACCCATTTGATTTTCCTGCGGGTGACAACTACCTCGATGTACAAGGGAAGATTATGTGTAGGATTTGTGGAAGGGATCTCCCTATGGTTAAAATTAAGATGCTCACTTGATGCAATATTTGCCACTGCGGCTTGAAGGTACGTAGGATCGACTTCTAAAGGCACTCGACCCTTGAAGAGTTTGATACAAAATGTCCTTATGCACATTGGATATCTTGAGAAGATCTAAGATCAAGATCTTAGTAGGTGTCCTCTCAAGTTGTTCTAAAAGGTTATATTTATCAGTTTGCGGGGTCAACTGAGAGGGTTCCGGAATCACGAGGCGGGCACGCCTTGTTACTGCAGCGCAGTCCTTTCCCTTGATCCAGATGGTATTGACACGGTCAGTAGGGGAGTGAATACATCTGATAAGTGAATCGTAATGATTGTTATCTCTTTTGGTATATAAGTAATTCATGGATTTATAGGTTTGGGATGACTCTCCCCGATCCGGCTTTGTCTTTTCCAACTTATCATGCTTGGGGAATGGTTCCTATAAATCCCCATTTTCTCGTTAGGTGTTTGCATGTGGCCAGGGTTATCCACCTCTATCTCCCCATTGTCAATTAGGTCTTGAATATAGTGGTGAAGTCATAAACATTTGTCATTTTATGACCTTTAACGTGATGCATTTCGTAATATTCATGATCCTTATACCATGAAGGTTTAGGAGCATTGTCATCAAACAGTTGTGTTGTAGGATAGGTCATCATGTTGGCCGCATCCAACTGTTTTAGTATGAGGGACAACGGTTCATTGAGGGAGGTGAATGTTCGTCGCTTTGGTGGTGGTTGAATTGGGCCCTTGGTTAGTTTAAAAGGTTGACTGGTTTTGACCGTTTGAACACGTTTGGAATCAGTGATTCCGTCTCCCACCACATTTTTGTTTTTGTTAAAGATCTTTCACTTTTCAGTGGGTTTGACACTTTTGTTATCTTTAGATTGGGTTTTGAGGGTGCCTTTGGCAATGAGAGCCTTTTCTATTTGAATCCCTTTCTCGATAACCTCCTCAAAGGTGCGAACACAATGCATTTGGAGGTGGAAAGCTATATCTAGGTTGAGATTAGGGAAAAATCTTGACTAGTGCTTCTCAGGGAAAGCGCAAGGGAAGCGACTAGCTATCCCTCTCCATCATTGGAGGAAGCTGGCAAAGGTCTCATTTGGGTGTTGTTTTGTTCTGCACAAGTCTGCCATGGTGATGTCACTCTCTATGTTATATGAGAAATGACGCACAAATCTTTTCCGCCCAGTGCGGCGGTGAAAATTGATCCTCGTGGTAAGCGCATAAACCATTCCAATGCTTGACCTCTGAGACTCTTAGGAAAAAATTTGATGAGGTAATTATCACTATAAGACACCTCTTGACATGCCATGTAGAAATCTTTAACATGTTCCCTTGGGTCTCCCTTTCCTTTTTATTTGTCGAAATTTGGCATATCAAATTTCTTTGGAAAGGGTTGAAGGGTCATTGTCTTGTCAAAAGGATAGGGGCATAGTTCTTTGTATTGGTATTTCCTAATACTCCCTATATTTCTTTCTTGTATGCTCATGCAAGAGTTGCTTTCATAGATTGCACTTCTTGTGCGAGAAATTGTTCTCTAGTGGGAGAAGCGGGGATGTGTACATGATGGTACCCCGTGTCTTCTTCTCCTTGGTTTTCTCGATGGAGTTTGTGGATCCTAAACTTAGGCTTTGACTTTTTACGCGTTCTTGTTTGTGTCTTTTTGTACACGGAAAGTAAGCAAAGCTAGTTGTCGGCTTAGGTTCTTGAGTTGTTATTGGATTGTGACTTGGTTTGTGTCTTCTTCTTCTAAAGGTTCTTCCTCTTCGTATTGTGGAGGATCTTCCCTGTTTCATGTTCTATATTATTTATTTGTGCCACTTTGATGAGGGGTATTCTATGCCCTATCACTTTATCATTTTTACAGTAAGAAGTGGAAGCATGCCCGCTTGTTAAAATATCTTCAATATTGATAAGGGGGCATTCTTCCTTAGTAGTGTCATTTATAGGTAATATTGGTTCATTCTCGGTGGGCAATTTGGCCCCTAATTCCACAACCCGTGCCAAAACTATATCTTTGTTTCTAAGGAGAAACTCATTTAGTAGAGTGGGGTCAAAATCAAAGTCTACGTGTGGTGATTCTAATTCATTTCCACTATGATCGACCATCTCTTGGTTTCCTTTTCGTAGAAAATAGTGGCCCTAAGTCGTGTATAATGAAGGGTTTGACCCGTGTCATTAGAGGTCTCCCAAGCATGTGCTTGTTGTTCCTCATATGTCTGTTTCTTCAACCCTAGACGTGTTTTGGGAGCCATGTTTTCGTGATAAGTTTCACTAAGGTAAGTTGTAGATTTGTTCAAAATTCAATGACTACCCCTAAGTGAAACAAAAGATGAAATTGCTAAGAGTATGAATGTGTCACCAATGTGAGAATACCAATATGATAGAGTGATAAATCACCCATGATACAAGCATTTGGTATTAAAACTTAATCAAATGAAGTACTTCCTAGACTACGTTTCAAAGTAATTTGTGACGCCAGATGATTAACAAGATGTCTCCACTTATGCCAAGTTCAAAGGAATGAACAAGACGTAAGTAAATACACGAAGTTAAATGCGATCTCCCAATCAAGATATACGATGAGCAAGCTCAATTCTGATTAAGACCTATATCTCAAAAAGTGCCAATTACGATTTGTGAATGACACAACAATATCACCAAGATATGTTAAACCACTTTGTAAGAAAGTGAAGTATTGATATCGAGGTGTTATTGATATAACACGCACAAATGGTAGTGCCTAGCACCTTTTGAAATCGAGGTAATAATAAAACTGAACAAAAAAATCTCAAAGTATAGCTAGGAATAGTTAAGAATGTGTGTAGCATAACCGTACAATATAGGTATTTATGTCGAGTTTACAAGAAACAAGACGTAAATATCAAAATTGTAATGATACGAGACAAACAAGCTAACTCCTCTATGGAAGTCCACAGTGATGAACCATGCCTAACTACAATGACGATCTTGACATGGGTATCAAGATCACAATGGCTACCAAATGACGTGAAAATGCCTCCACTCACTTTAGACGTTTAACTAACTTGACCACAAATATGGATGGGCGTAAACGGACATAAAAGTGAGAGAAATAGTCGAATGGCAACACAAAGGTAATCACACCTCTTTTGATCAACAAAGTGTCAAAAGAATATGAAGGAAATAAATCAAGAAAAATGACGAAAAATGCTAGCCTCACTTCAGCAGAGTTTCACCTCGCCCTAAGGCAAGTAAAAACTAGGCGAAAGTAATATGTCACACGTTTCTCAAAAAGAAGGTTCACAACTCAACACTGTTTTCAAATGGTCAAAGTGGGCTCCTGGCCAAAGTATATTCTCCTAGGTGGTTCTCTCGCCCTATGTGTTACAAAGTTGCCACGAGTGAGCGTGATTTACCCAAAAAGTCACACTCACTAGTTTGGGAGTATCTTAGATTTACTTTACCCCCTTCAAGAATAGTAGGCAACTAGTGTGTCTATGTGTACTATCATTGGGGTCGCCACAATGGACAACCTGTAACTCTATCTCACAAAGGAATCACTAGTCAAGTAGGTAGTGCGGAGCACTTCCCATTTTGTCCACAAGGTTCCCTCTTGCGTGGACTACTTTGGGGTTCCTGGAACCACCCCCATTGTTGTAGCTTAAGGCGTTATGCCAAAGGGGTTATGTTCTAGTTGAGTGGAGAGGGACGTACCCTTTTCCGAAACCTGCAATATAGTGTTTTGAATATGTTGTTCTTTTTATCTTGTTTAATTAGGTGTGGTTTGCTTGAACACCTTTTGACAACTTATATAACAACTGTATTAGTAGTTTTGATTTTGTTTTGGTTCCTCCTTTCTTTGACAAGCGTTTTTAGGTCCTGCACTCAAGCATTAGTAGTTCTCCAAGAAAATCACATTATTTAAAAGAAGATTAAGAGTTGTTTTTATTCTCAAGATCATCCAAGGATGTAAGAGAAGAGCATACACAACAAATAATCCAACTAAAAAGTAAAGAAAATCTTTTCAATCAATGAACCATACAAAATTCTTGATAAATGTTCATTCCCCTAAACCAAAAGTGAAAGATGAAGTTTCCAATCTACCAAATGTTATAAAATGAAGACTAAAGTTGCTTTTGATTCTCAAGATCACCCTAAGGTGCAAGAGAAGAGCATACACAAACTTTATCCCAACTATATAGAAATGGAAAACTTCAAATCAAAGGACCATTGAAAAATGCTTTGTAAAAGGTTCATTCCCTTAAGCAAAAAGTGAAAGATGAAGTTTCCAATTTACCAAATGTTATAAAATGAAGACTAAAGTTGCTTTTGATTCTCAAGATCACCCTAAGGTGCAAGAGAAGAGAATACACAAAATTTATCCCAACTATATAGAAATGGAAAACTTCAAATCAAAGGACCATTGAAAAATGCTTTGTAAAAGGTTCATTCCCTTAAGCAAAAAGTGAAAGATGAAGTTTCTAATTTACCAAATGTTATAAAATGAAGACTAAAGTTTCTTTTGATTCTCAAGATCACCCTAAGGTGCAAGAGAAGAGTATACACAAACTTTATCCCAACTATATAGAAATGGAAAACTTCAAATCAAAGGACCATTGAAAAAATGCTTTGTAAAAGGTTCATTCCCTTAAATAAAATGAATAATCAAGTTTCCAAGTTTAATCCCAATGTTAACAAGATAGAGATCAAAGTTTTTTTGATTCTCAAGATCACCAAAAGGTGCAAGAGAAGAGCATACACACGCTTTGGTCTAAATCGAGTAAGCATGAAAATACAACATTCATCAAAACATTAGACATGTTAGAAAATGACCAGTTTTAAAATAATATAAAAACCTACAACTTCTGTAACTATAAATCCTGAATTTATGTTTTCATTTCATAGTTAACTTCAATACCTTTCCAACTCAAAAAAATGGAGTCATTTTGAGTTCGGGAGCAAAAGTTATGGCCTTCGGAAGATGGGTTACACATATGCTCTTATGCTCATGGGTATGCACTTGACATGCACTCAAAAAATGTCAAAAAAATGTCCCTTAACCTGCAAAATGGGAAAATTTTTCTAACCAAGATTCAATTTTGACAACAACCCATCACATTAATATATGAATAGAAGACTCAACGCTATCAAACATTAACATACATGCTCAAGAATTTAAGATTTTCAAGAAATTGACAAAACTAGCATGTAGAATGATGAAAAAGTAAGTTCTAAAAATGAAAACATGATGAAATCTTAAAATTTTCTCACCAAGATTAAATTTTGACAGCAACCCACCACATTAATATGTAAATAGAAGACTCAACACTATCAAACACTAACCTACATGCTCAAGAATTGAAAATTTTCAAGAAATTGACAAAACTAGCATGTAAAATGTTGAAAAAGTAAGCTAAAAATGAAAACATGATGAAATATTGAAATTTTCTCACCGAGATTAAATTTGGGCAACAACCCACCAAATTAATATGTAAATAGAAGACTCAGCACTATCAAACACTAACCTACATGCTCAAGAATTTAAAGTTTTCAAGAAATTGACAAAACTAGCATGTAGAATGTTAAAAGTAGTAAGCTCTAAAAATGAAAACATGGATAAATCTTGAAAATTTCCCATCAATTCCAATTTTGACAGCACTTCACCTCCTTCATACCAATAAGGAATACCCAACACATGCAAACTCAACAAAACAAGTTCAGAAAAACAAGTTAGATCAACATGTGTAAAAGAGCGTTAGTAACCAAAAATAAAAATTAACTACAAAAACTTGAAATTAAGTGCAAAAAGGACAATGGAGTAAGTCCCACCTAGCATGCCAAATGTGTGCATGTATACTTTTCTTAATGCTAAATAAAATGAAGTAAGAACTACCACCTAAAATAGTTCTACAATTTAGTTAAAACAAAGCATAAACACCATCATGATAAGAATTAAACAAGGGTTAGATCTTTAGCATTCATAAATACAAACTTTGAAACTAACAATGCTAAATATCTAAACTCCTCTATTCTCTAACAACAAATAAATGAATGGACCTAAGTAAGCTCCATGGCTATCAAAATAGTTGTCCTTAATATTCCAAGAACCTAAGAATGGGGGCTAATCAAAGTTGGGCTACTGAAGACCCTTTTGACACCTCCCATATGACCCAAACACTTTAAGAAAGAGGCTTAACTCTTCAAGATGATGAACTCTCAAAAGGGCAAGGTGTAAGCTCTTAGTCTCTCTGCTATATGCTTTGCATTTGCTCTCTTAGAAATTTTAGGTGTAAGTAAAAGGTAGGTGGAGGGCTCTTTATATAGCCCAAAGGATAAAGGATTCAACACATTCTCATGAATGTGGGATAAAGGTAAAACATGATTAGGAATGGATAAGGTTGCTTTATTAAAGGTAACCTTACTTTAGAAGAGTTTAATACATGTTTAGCAAGTCATGGGAGTTGGGGGGTGTTTTAATTAATCAAAGGTGATTAACTAATAGGTATGTGTAAGCTTATAGAAGCCAATTAGAAGAATATTAGTGTGATTTAGGCTATTATAAGGGGATTAAATCAATTAAATATTGATTTATTGGTTAAATGGAAGGGAAAACTAATTAATTAATAATAATTAATTAGTCTAGGTAGAAGGGGTGATTTATTAACGGAAGGTCGTTAATTAGGGTATTTGTTGGATAGGAAACTTAATTAATTAGCTTAGTGTAATTAATTAATGATGATATGAGGGAAAATGAGCACTTTTGACGATACATTGTTGATTTGCGAGAAAGGGGATAATTAGCGCAATTTAAGTATTTAAATTGCTTGGGCGTAATTATAGGTGTCTACACCAATTACTAATAATTATAAGGATAATAAATCAAATAAACGTGTTAAGGACAAGAAATATGCAACATCTCCATCAATTCCATTTAAACCACTTATAACTATACCATTAAAAATACTAAAAGTATGGTTACAATGGAAGGTATAAAGTTTGTAATTACTTGCATTAATTTCAAATACACTACCACCTAGTTTAAAAGCTAAAAGACTACTCAAGCATATCATATAAATTAAATTTACTTGGAATGATTTATGAAAATTCAAATAATTGAAAAAATGATTCAAATTAACAAAAACAACCATCCTAAAACTAAAGGGTCAATGTCATTCAGAAGCCCTCTATATCCTTTGACTATGTCAACCATCCTATTTTCTCAATGCTGATGTAGTTTCCTAATATACCTTTGCCATTGAGCATGGATGATCCCATACGAATTGAGAATAAAAAAACTCAGCCCAAACTTAGTGTTGAGCCCAATTTTTAAAATTCATTTTTGGTTAAGTCCTATATTGGGAAACCACACTTATTTTTTATTCTTTCTTATCCTTGGAAGCTTGTACATTTGGTGAAAAAGGAATAAAAATTTACACACATGTTTTAGAATAAAAAAATAAAAATACATGTGTATTTAAAGAGCATGAAGATAGATTTAGACACGTGAGGATGTAGTGGGGAAAGGAGACACATGCACATATTTTGGACTCATAGGGAAGTTACATGGGAAAGGAAATTCAACACACTAAAGGAACAAATGTGATAAGAATAAAAAAGTAACATGAGTCATTTTGCATGCATAATAAAGTAGAATAAGTGATTTACATAACCGTATTTGAGGACCGAAATAGAGTTTCTAGAAATAACCAAAAGAGCATGCAAAATAGACAAACAATCATCTAAAATAAAATAAAATTCCATGCAACTCTTACAAAGATTACATGAACATGTAAAGTTAGGATATAATAATGTGTAGCATAAATGCCACCTCATTATAATAGTTATTTTTAAAAAATAGAAACCAATGGATAAATATAAATCTTGTTTAGCTAGAAAAGGGCAAGTCCCCATAAATATGTATACCACATCGAGGATCATTGTAAGAGAATCACATGGATCACATTTATATGAGATCTTGTATGAGCTATGGCACCAATATGAATATGGAGAAAATTATCATGGAGTCATTGAGTTGTTCTTATACATGAGTATCTTTTTATTGTTTATGATCTTATTTTTATTATCTAATGTTATACTTATATTCCATTTACTATGCAAACAATTCATATCAATTCCCAATATGATGAGAAATGGAACTCTCTTGCACCTTAGGGTGAGTGTGCTAATATTTCTACCTTAGTATGATAGGAAAACATGAGGTGATAATCTTACTTCATGTGCACTAGGGTGGTAGAGGTTCATGTGCACCATAGCTTTGATAAAATGGAGAAACTAGATGATCAACATTTTTGTTTCATTGTCAGGACCCATCATAATTGTTTAGTGACTATGAAGTGGGAAAAAATGTCGAATCACGTAGGAGAATATTGAGATTTTGCAAGATAGAATTAGAGAGACACAATCACATACTTTGGGTAATTATATAGTCCTGATTACACACTACTATTCATGTGATTCCTAAGTAAGAAAAGTACTAATTAACCCATGTCTTTGGCCACCTTTCTTTACCTTCGTTGTTTTCAATCTTGCACTATTACTTCTGTCTTCCTTTTTATACTACTAATTTTATCATCGCAGACACCAGTGCCCATCCAGGACTCTAGCGCCAAGTGCCCTCATCCCCTCTAGGTTCCCCTGGCCCCTTTGTACTTTACTCACACTTTTTGGGTCTTTTCTAATCATTTGAGCATCTTATATTTTTGGTATTCGGAAATTTCAGGGTTAATTATGAAATTCAAGAAAGAAATCATATAAATATAATGTTATGTGATCATAATAAGGGACCAAACAATAAATACTATCTATCACCACCTAAGGTTGTATCTATCAAGGCCTTTAAGAGCTTCATTGCATCCATTTGGCTCCATTACAAGGGACATAAGGAATGGTTTTCTACATCACACTTCATAGGAGGGAATTTTATTATATTCCATGCACACATTTACTACATCCTACATTTAGATACTTTCTCGCTATCCACGTGCGACTGACACAAGAACAACCTAGGGAACAATTCCACAAAAATGCAAAAATACATTGGGTCTGAGATGTAGTGAAATGCTCAATTGTAAGTCCATCATTGTGGAATATGAGGATAGTTTGACCCCTCATTTTACATCTTTATTTTTAGGATTTGATGTCTATTTGAGGGTTTTACATGTCTATTATTTGTTATAGGTTGTAGGTTTTCGATGAATCCAATGATCATTGTGTGAATATGTAGCGACAAAAGGTGAATATAAGAAAACATTTTTGCAACCCTTAGAATTCAGGTTTTTGAGCATTTCCATAGACCATGGTACCAAAAAAATAATCCTAGGGCACCCATGGGCACCCTTGTCCCTCTCCAAGAACCCCACTCCATCCTCCTCCTTTAGATATAATATTTTTGAGCTTCGGTGCGATGGTCGTGCTTCACATTTCTATGTTTTCTAGCTCTGTGCACTTTCCAGAACTTGGTGAATCATCTAAGGCATCTTACCCTTATTTTCACATTAGGGTTTCATTATTTATTGCTTAGTTTACTTGAGTGTAATTACTATACTTAATTTATCATTTATTTACTGCAATCTTTCATTCAAATTAGGTTGCATATTACATTTTAGCTTAATCAAGAATAAAGGAATCATTCACACAAAGACATACAAGCTAGAATAATTGTTCACCTAATTACCCTCCTAGGACTTGGGTGGAAAAGAATATGTATGACACGATCTATAAAACTATTTTAAGAAAAATCCTAGTAAATTAATATGCTCGGTTACTTGAAGGTAAGAGTTTGAATCTTGGGAAGAAGTACACTTTGAATCTTGAGTGCACTAAAAGACTTGTTAGACATAATGTAAATTAGATGCAAGCTATGGATTACTAGTGGAAAGGTACACTTTGTAAATACATTCTTGGATATGCGGTATCAATGTTATCTAGCATAAATGAAGCATAGTTATACTTCTTCCATGACCCATGAGAATATTATCGAAGAAATATCCTTTGGAAATAAAGAAGCTAATGGTGGATTTAGGAATTGATAATTTCCCTATGGATGGATAAATATTCCACATACATGGGTGACTAAAAGGTTAGAAAAAGGAAGGGTAAAATTTGGCTTCACCATGGATTCCTCATATGAAATAATGTTAAGATGGTTGAGGTATGAAGAAGCTCGATGAAAGGCAATAACTAAGAAGGAACTCCTTTAAAGGGAAATTTGACCTCGAGGAACTGCTAAGGAAAACCCAAAGCATTGTTTATAGAAATAGTGATAAAGAAGCAATGAAGAGAACTAGGAGAGAAATGAGACATGTCAAAATAAATCAAGAGGATGAGGAGGCACATTACAATGTAAATGGAATCCATTTCTAACCTACTACACCTAATCGTGTGACTATATCTAATAACATATAATATCAAGTGCGTATTGAGATAGATAATGATGAGGAATCAAATATTAAAAAAGAAATATGTTGAGTAGAAGTTTCTATTTTTATTGTAATAATTTGTACCAACACCAAAATTAATACAACTTAATTTGAAAATTACTAAGGCATGCATATTTGGAAATATGAGCAACAAACAAACAAATCAAGAGAAGGAATTGGCGGTGTCACACCAATTCAACGGTATCTATAATTCAACTAGGTAACACAACTACATGTATAATATATTTTAATACTACACCAAGTGAAATTATTATAGTTAGTGTAATTCATGGGGCACATAAAAATCACAAAAACCCAAGGAGGAGTTTCAATTATTGCACCAAAAATTCTCACACCTAATATGTTTTATGAGATGTTGTTATAACTTCTAAAATATTGTGGTGTGGAGAATGCTACTAAGCATGTACATAAGTGCGAGATGATTTGGCATGTGAAAGGGGTTAGTTCCCTAGAGTGCAAGGAAAGTATAATACTACTTTTCCATATCGTGCACATATATGGTACAATAATTATGACCCAAAATAGGAAGTTGTGGAATATGATCAAATCAATGATGTTTTTATGAAAGGATTTGACATCCCAAAATTTTAGTAGAAAATTATCTCCATACTCAAATAAATCAAGAAAGAATTTATTGAAAGTGCAGACCTATGATGCGTGCTTTAAAATTTTTATCTCAAATTTATCTTATGAGATCCACTTGGTTCAACATACACAATAGTTTTTTGGAGGATTAATATTTTCATTTTTAAGTTCCCTCTCCCACAAATTATTAACAAATATAAAGAGAGGAAATTAAAGGGGATCTACATGTAGAATACATTGGGAGTATAGGAAGTGGAGTTATCCCTATGTTGGAGGCACATATTGCATCAATGGTGACTCAACTAGAAAAGATAACGACAAACACTGCTACATAAATGCACAATGAAATCTAGTCTATAGATTGTGTAGTGGAAGGACATACAAAGACTACATGTCCTCACCACAACGTCAAAGCCATCATGTTAGATTTTGCGATATGTGAATGAAGCCACAATGTAAGAAACTACTCCCTGCTCTAGCATGTAGTTCATAAAAATGTATCACTTTCTTGTAAGATTTGTGATGCACACACAAATAACATAGAGAATTATCATGTGATTGATCAATTTATGAAGATAAGTCCCTTGGGGTAAGGTAAGTCATGAAAGAGGTAGTCTTAGTAGATACACAAAAGGAAGAGGTAGTTGTGGAAGAGGTGGATGAGGAGGAGAAATATTCCCACCAAGGACTTGTTATAAGTGTGGATCACTAGATCATTATCAACAAGATTTCCCAACATTTCCAGTTTGTGCACACTATAAAAAGGAGCACAAGGTAGAGGATTTCCATGATATTGACACGCCCATGAAATAAAAGAGCAAGAAGGGAACATGAATGATTAAAATTATATGCAAAATTATAAAATACTTTGAAACAAAGGTTTGTGCACTAAGGATGAATCTTTCTCCTAGGTGAAAATAAAAATTAAGGATCTGCCACATGCACATAAGCTTCTATGTTCCCTTTAGAGCACATAAGGTGTGAGGAAATATATTTAGAGTATATCATGATAGAAATAAAAAAATTAAGTTCTTCAATAAACTAAGGAGTTGATTCGTGAACTTTAGGGTGAAATTCAGTTTCTCGGGGAAGATGCGAGACTCAAAAATGAAGCGTAGAGGATTATAGAGCTTGATAAAACAAATAGAGACAAATTCGGGGAAGTATGCAGACTTGAGAAAATTGAAGGAGTTATTTTTTTAATTTCCCAATGATTATATCATAAAATTTGAGGTTTGACACATGATTAAAATTTAGGCCATGCACATAAAAATAATATTAATACAACAAAAGTTGAAGAATTTGATCATGAAATACTTGTTGATTCCTACATATATGGATGGAATATAAAATAATATATTGGTAGGTATAGGAGTGGAGGTTAATCACTTGACAACATATGCTCAGAATAAAATGGGGTGACATGCACTCTATCCATATCAAAATTTCTTGTTCATGGATAACAAGACATGCATCATGCCTATTGGAGTATTAAAGAATTTTACCATCAACATTATGGGAGTCAAGTTCCACACTAACTTTGAGGTATTTAGATCGGTAGAAGTAAATAACTTTCCAACACTACTCATTCAACCATGGTATTACACAAAAACATAGATCTATGTTTCAAAATCATTACATTAGTTTTGAGAATGAATCTTAGTACGTGGTGATACCAATATATGTTATCAAAGGGCACCGGTCATAGATAATGTAGAATAACATGAGGATATGAAGAACCTATATAAAATAAGGTTGAAGGGTTATAAATTTTGAACAAAATAAAGAATGTGAGCTAGATTGGAATGATACACAATCCTTGTTAGATACAACCAATGTGGCTTGTGCTAATTAGGCACATGACTCAAATGAATTAATTTTCAAAGATTGTTGAGTGGTTCATTCTCATAAAAGATAATAAAATTAAAAAAATGCTAAATGTTAAAGGAAACTATATAAGAAGGCTAAGAGAGGAGAATAGTTAACCTATGCCATAGGTCTATTGAGGGGAGGATGTCTAAACCTTAGAAATTTAGAGAACTATATGCATCCATAACAAACATGTATAAATTTACTTGATTATACATTCAAGGAACTATAGTGTGAGGGTGGGAAACTCATATCTGGCTCTAAAAACATGGAATCAATATACTAAGGCCATTCATGTCATATTCAATAAAAATAGCTTTGCATGTAAACTAATTGGTTACTGATGGGGTAACAAAGATGGAGGGACATCTACAAAATTGCAAAGCAAAATAGATCGTAGGTGTGTAATCAATCAAGACAACATTGTAGAATCATGCATTTTATCATACCTTGCATGTTTAGGCACACACTTGATATGTAGGTAGTGAAACATGAAGATAAAAATATCAGTGGGAGGAACTCAAAGTTAAATTTATCCACGCCTTCTCCTTTACCTTGATTATGCCTAAGTTGCATCACTCTTCAATGCAAAAAGAAATTAATTTGTGGATATGATGTGAAAATAGAAGGATGGATGTTGTAATGTGCAACAAAAAAGGATTTGTGATATTAAATAATTTTGAGGAGTGAAGTATCAAAAATGATTCTAGTGAGGAAGATGAAGTGGTATGGCTAGAAATAAATTAGTGATACAAAAGAAAGGAAAAGGTGGTGAAAAAAATTAGTGACAATCATTTGGTTATAAAAACATCATATAAGTCAAGATAAGTCATTGATAAGAAAGCTTCAGGGAGTGAACCCTATCACGAGCCAATAAATACTATCTAGGTAAACATTAGAACCTGACGATGTGCCAAAAATTGTGGTAATTAAAGACTACTAGAGTAAGGTTGAGGTCACAAAGATTTTTAAACTCTTACGTGATTTTGAAAATTTATTCGCAAAAATCTACCATGATATGAAAATATTTCATCCATCATTGGGAAAGATGCACATAATGTTAATTGAAGGAGAAAATCTTGTGTGAAAGATACCATGTAGGATGAACCCAAACTTGTACATGAAAGTGAAAGAAAATACTAATAACATGTTTTTCATAGGATTTATCATACCTATAAAATAATTAGAATAGGTTATTCACATGGTCATAATTATAAAAAAGGCAGCACGCCAAAATTTGTGAAGACTATCATCAGTTGAATTCAGTATAGGTGGTGGACACTTTCGCACACCCTTCACCGAAGAAATCCTAGAATATTTCTTTTGGTGGGAGATATACACTTTCACCAATGGATTATTTGGGTATCATCAAGTTCAAATAGCCAAAGAGAACCACGAAAAAATAAATTTCTTAGAGTGGGGATCATTTATTTATATAGTAGTTCCTTTTATATTGAAGAATGTACTAGTTGTCTTCTTGAGAATTTTTCCTAAAATTCTTATAAGTATATCTAGATGATTGGAAAATATATGGGATTATCAAGGGACACTATGATAACTTTTTCCTCATGTTTTATAACTATCAGTAGTTGAAAATATCCTTAAAATTTAAACAACATGTCTTCGTGACACCTTTTGGAACCTTGTTAAGACACATAGTTTGTAAGGATGGTTTACTAATTGACCCAACGAAGATAACCATGATTGTGTAGTTCGAAGGGCATCAAACAAAAAGGTAGGAAAACATGTTTCTTTTTCATTATGTCTTTTATAATTTTTTATCAAGGGATACATGAATATTGTTGTTCCACTAGGAAAATTTCTAACAAAGCAAGGGGAGTTCAAGTGAGGAGATGACCAACAACGGGAATTTGAGAAACTATAAGAAATTATTTTGAGAGTTCCAATTTTATAGTTCCCTAATTGTAAAATTAACTTCCATGTCCATATGGATTCATTAGGAAGCGAAAATTGGAACAATACTCACTCAACCTAGACTAGAGAATATGGGTCATCCAATTTTATTTGCAAGTAAAAAATTAATGAACATGGAGCATACTACACAACTAAAAGAGAGAAGGGATATTAATGGTGTACACACAATAAAAATTGTTTCAATATCTATTGGCAACACCATTTGTGTTTCATACAAATCATATGGCGTTAAAGCATCTAATGAATAAAGTTGTCTTGTATGAATGGATTTATAAATTTTTAATATTATGTCAAGAATTTCAATTTTTGATTATGGTCAAACTAGGAAAGGGAAATGTAGTTCATAACCATCTATCATGAATAAACCGGTGAAGAATCCACCACCATTAAGTATGGACTACAATATGTGCACCTTCTCGAGTAGAAAGCATGTCAAATGAGCTTCATGAAATAATATTGCTTCTCCAAATTGGGTTCACACCAAAAACTAGACAATACAATGAAGAAGTAACTTGTAGTCAAAAAAACCATATCGTTTAATCGGTGATTTTTTTTTTTAAATGGGTTCAAAGGAAGTATTATGACATTGTGTCATAGAAAATTAGAAAAATTAAATGCTCCATGAAGTACATGAAGGTATAATAGGTGGGCACCGCATGAGATATGCAATTGCGAGGAAAATCTTGGTTTGTAGGACTCTAGTGGCCAAAATTATTCGAGAGATGATAAAGATATGACATGGGCATACAATCATTATTAATGGATAGGTCAACCAAGTAAGAATGATGAAATTTACTTTATTCCCAATCATTACACAAGAACCATTTGAGAAATGATCCATTAAATTTGTGGGTATAATCAATCATGCCGCATGAATAAGATGCTCATGTTACATCATAACTATAATAAATTATATATCCAGATGGGGTGATGTTATTCCCATAAAATGTTGTACAATAGTAACCACAACCATAATAATTTGGGAGAATATAATAAGCTGATATGAGTGTCATTCAAGCCTTACTAGCAACACGTTCACCCATTTCCTTAATGAAATGACACACATACTCTTGTTAGAATTTATGGTTGTGCACCAAAAAAAAACACCTACCATCAACAAGTGAATGGAATAGTCAAGGAATTTAATAATATTATCAATAACAAGATGATAATTATCTATGACGTTGGACAAAAGGATTGGGATGATAAGGTTTTAATTGTTTCATGGGCATACACAACTACCTACAAAATATTGAATAAAGATACACCTTTCCAACTAGTATTTGGCAAATATCTTGTGTTTCCAATTGAGTTTATGGTACCTTTGATTATAAATAACATGCATTGAAAACCTAGATGGTGAAGCCTCCATTACATAATGCCTAAAAGACTACTTTAACGGGGTGAAAAAATAATGCACAAAAGATGGAGCCAAAGAGTTGAAAAGGCATGACAAAAATCGTATCATGTGAGACATATTAAGAATAAGACCTTCTTAAAAGGAGTGAAAACATTAATTTATGATTCAAATTTTTGTGCCACCCTGGAAAGTTGAAATCACGTTGGTTGGGTCTATGAAGTGCATGAAATCTTTCCCACTGATAGAATGCAAGTTGAAGACTTTAAATGGGAAATTTCTTCCAAAACACTTCAACGACATGTGAAGAAAAACCATACAATCGGTGAAGCTATTATTTGTAATCAAATAAGGCCTGTTCCATTAGATTATATTTTATTTCAATTCTTAGGATACTTCCTTTATGCAATTATTGCAATAAGTATGCATTAATTTTTGCATTTGTTTAAAGCATCATTCTTATACATGAATTTTTTTCTCAAGTATTCTAATGATGATTACAAAAGCTCTTAGGAAAATTATTTCGACATAAAAGATAAGGAATGCATGTGTAAAGGACCAGAAACAATTTTTGTGGGGAAAAGAGAATGACACATGTCACCTTTAAAGACTTGGAATATATAAGTTTTTTTTTAAAATATGGAATATCAAATAAGTGTGGGGTGTTTAGAAATATAACAAGAAGGGTGTTCGTAAAAGGTAGAGATTGAAAACTTGGGAATTTTGGAAAAAGGAAAAATATGGTGCTTGACATGTAAGAAAAAGGTGCAATAAAAATGGTTATGCACAAAAAAATAGAAACCTAATTAGGTATTCTAAAATAAGGTATAAGGGAAGTCAAGCGCTTGAGGAAATGGAAGTGGAAAAGTTAAAGTATTTGTAGGAGAGATGTGAGGCAAGGAAGTTTTCAAGAAGAGGAATGTACACATGGAATGTGATACAACCTAAGAATGTAAGATACCTATAATAGCTAGCGGCATGGTGAAAAGGATCCAAATGTCCATGAATTTTGTGGCACACATATGTAAGTGTGATCAACCATCAAGTGAAGTGATGAAAATCATGAAAACAAAGAGTGGAAAACATCGACATCCACTTGGTATTAAGTGTATTTGGTAAAGAATTGATAATTCAAACATGAAAAAGGAGAAAATGCATCCATAATTACAAACTTGAGAGGGTATAAAGGAGGAGAATAACTCATTTCAAATTTACCTTTCATTCCTTAGATGAACCAGAGCTCTAAGAAAAAGTGAAAAGCGAGATAAAAAGTGATTTCAAGAAAAAGGAGATCATTCTTTCCACCATTAAAGTTTGTTCAAGCTATTAAAAGCTGTAAAATGATGAAGAACACATAAAATAGGTGTGAATTGTAGGTTATAGTGGAGGAGACATATAAATAAAGTGTTTTATAGGCTCAGTTAAAAACCCTCGATGCCATTAATGTGGAGGTCAAACTCTTCCCATAGATATGAGAAACTTTGGGGTACCAAAAACCCTAGGGTAAATTAATAAGGATTCTAAAATAGGAACATAATAAGGACCAGACAAGAAGAAACACATGACTGTAGGGTGACACAATAATCTAATTTTTAAGCAAGTCTAGTTTGTATAGCTCGAATGAATCAAAGTTGGCAGAGGGAGAATTACACAATGTACCAATCAAAGAATTTGAGGAGGAACAAAAGAATTGATAGTTAAGGAGATGAATAAATATGAATATGAAGATGATACTATCACTTATACAAAAACAAAGAAAAAGGTCACGTGAACAATGAATTTCATTAAAAGAGAGAAGGCCAAGGATAAAACTCCCATGCCATTATCACCATTAAACCTAGAAATTCAGTACCCTGAATTAGTTCCAGAGGGAGAGAGTTGGAAAAATAAGGTACATCTATGAAAAAATATATATTTCAATCATTTCACGTCTCAATTAGGAGGAACCCTATCACAAGATTATTTCAATAAGCAAACAAGAAGACTACCAAGGGTACATAATATTTGATGATAGTGTAAAGTAAACATTTGACAAGGTTGGCATTTTGCATTGATTTGAATTTCCATATTTTAACAAGCCAACATAGTTTGTACAATTTTAATTTCATAAATTCCTAAGGGTTATTTCTACCTTGTAGGAAAGCACATGAGAATAAATGTTGCACTTAATAGTGAGGCCACTAGTTTGATAAATAATGGAGGTGACTTGGGACTAGACCTATGTGATGATAAGGAGATAAAAAAACTAGATATTTCCTAAAATAGAAAAGGGGGTCACACATTCCCCATTAGCAACATTGAAGACCTAGGAATAATGGTTATGACATGCCCAGTTACCTCAAAGTTCCATGGCCCGAGAAAGGTGGGTTGAAGTGAACAAGAATTTTTACATATTGCATACAAAATGGCTAAAGGAATGGATTAAAATCTTACACAACATATTACTGAGAGTATTGAGAAAGATGCATATTTGATAGATAAAAATGGTGGAAAATTCATTTGGAGTGTAATTCTTATTCTTTTATTCTTTAATGAAATAGGTGTGCTAGAGGGGAATGAGAAACCTAAATGGATGTATCCCATTGTTAATAAATAATTGGTTGAAAGATACAAGTACTTAGGCCCCACCACTTTAAATAACGCATATAAGGCTAGAATAAATAATTGGATAATGCAA
Source organism: Taxus wallichiana var. yunnanensis (assembly GCA_018340775.1). NCBI lineage: Eukaryota > Viridiplantae > Streptophyta > Pinopsida > Cupressales > Taxaceae > Taxus > Taxus wallichiana. Next base: position 325,929,011 of record CM031236.1, read on the forward strand.
TTGAAATATTCTGTGAGGAAGCATAACACATACCATGACATTTGGAGTGTGTTGTAATGAAATATCACTCTTTGGTATACTTCAAGATGAAGAAAACAAAACTTTCTCCTTTGGCTAAGTTACCCTTTGATTTTACAAGTAACATACTTTGTGTGATCGTTAATCAGATAAAGGATTTGAATAAGTTGTAAATTGATATGTTGTGCATTGATACATACATACATGCACACCCTACGCAAAAAAATAAAAGTACATGAATTAGAATGTGTATGTAAGGACCCAAAAAACTAACACCTTCCAAATTGACCTTATGTAGACGATAGTGGTAAAAAAGGAATTTTTGTTGTTGTACTACTTATTTCCTAAGAAGAAGAAAGAGGGTCAGGTGCAATATGTTGAAGAATGAGATGAATATTTTCATGCACCTCACAAGAACAAGATAAATATTCCAAAAAGGCCAAAGAGGGAAAGGTAGCTAAATGTTTCTCCTATAATTCTATAACATCATGCAAAAAGGGAAGAAGAAGAAGGGGAAGATCCAAAAATTTCCCTCTCATAAGAAGAATGAGGAAAAGGTGTGACACTACAATAAATTATGTGCTCAGACCAAAATCAATAAACAACACAGGGGAAAATGGAGAATTTAAAAAATAAACTCGTTGTACTATATAAAAGCTTATAATGAGGTTATTCAAAATGACGTGCAAACCCTATGATGAGGGAGAAAAAGAGAACATAGTTCACCAAAAATTGTTACTCCCCTAAGGGAACTTTCTCCAACAAAAAGTACCATGCAAAGAACATGAGAAAATCCACCTCTAAAAACCCTTTGAGACAATTAATGTTGAAGAAGAGGTTGACAAAATAAATCCAGGAGGAAGAGGAGAAAAAGGTTAGATAAGAATATGAAAAAGATGAAGAGGAGAAAACACAAGAAGATGTGGAGGAAGAAAACCTAGATGAGGATACACTTGACGAGAATAATTGAATATGATTTTTTTGACAACATCATGTAATAAAGGGAAAGGGTGTACAAGAGGAAGAATAAGGAGATGTATAGGAAGATAAAGAAATGGAGTTGGATGAAAAACAACCATTGAAGACCCTGCGCTCAAGGTTTCAAAAAGGAAAGAACGAGTAAGAAATGTTCTTTTATAATTACATAAAAGATACAATTGCTATCACTAAAATGATGAAATATCTCTCTTTCACTCTGGATGCATGCATTGATGATCCAAAATTTGAGATCCCTATTTGAAGCCTACAAAAGGTTCCTAAAAAATTTGTGGAAGGATTGGAAGTTGCGTTCATGGACACTTTTCAAATGTCGAAGCATCTTTGGGGATGTGATATTAAAGATGGTAGGAGAGGTAATGTAGAAAAACCTCACAAATAATTTAGATAGCTAGGTTCAGAGAGCTAGGGTCAAGGAGTTGGAAAAAATATAGGAAACCAAGAAAATATATACAAGTTCTCCAAGAGAACAAAGAGTCATTAGAGAAGCATACATGTGACTATCTAAAGGTGTTGAACCCATGTAAATAGATTGTTACCAATGAAAGAAAATTATCCATAGAACTAACAATGGATCAAGGGGATGTTTCAAAAAATTAGAAGTATTAGTCGGGTTTGTTCCTTAAGCGAGAGAGAAATAGAGGGTGATAGCCAAACACAAAAGAGAAAGGAAGAATAGGAAAAAGTAATAGATATTTGTGCTAATAGATTGAAGACTTGTGTATACTTGGCCACCAAGCTCGAGAGAAAAGGTTGTATATGTGAAGATGGTCGTGATGGGTATAGATGATCGACACCGTTTACAAATCTTAACACAACAAAAAATTACTCTAACACAACACCAATAGCATGAGATCAAAGGCCTTACTAACATATGAAATCGATTCACTTTATGGGGTGGTTACAAAGCTTGTAACAAACTTTAGAACTTACAAAAGAGTGGTAATTCATGAAATCTACAAGCCCTCGACTTGGTGGATTCAAAATAATATCCCTAACAACTTACAAACAAATCACTGACACCTTTAAATGAGGTATATGGGAAGACTTTTATAGTCTTTCTTCCCGCTCATTTTTGAATTTAATTTCCTTCTAGAATCATATCCTCATCTGTTAAAACTTGGATTTTAATTCCTATGAATTAATGGCATCCAAAAACAAGACTACTCCATCTAGAAATTTACGTGTTACTTTCTTAGCTAACAATATTGGTCTTCACCTCCACTTTTTCATTTCTACCTTCATTCTCCCGCATAATTTATCCTTCTTCAAATATTTTGCACTAATATAAGGAAAGATATGTGTGCCCTTAGTTTTCTCCATTATGGAATCATGTGCACCATTTATTTGTACTATGACAAAAGTTACGCACGCTTGATTTGTCAAAAATATGTTGCGCATAATTACATACTTCCTAACGCACTTCCAATACACACTATTTTGCCATGCCGATCGTAGTCCCTATTATTGTGCAAAACCTCTACACACCATCATGAAATATTTTACCACGTCTTTGCACTATACCTGTCCTCTACAATTCTCATGCACATTATAACACATGACAAAAATCCCAAAATACATACAAATATTTGATTTTTTCCACGATGCTCTGCATCAATGTATGCAGATAAGGTGGTAAAAGGGTGTTTCAAAAATCCAAGATACATAACATGCGTGTGCTCCCGAGAGGTCCAAAACCGCGAATGTCTTATAAATGTAGGATTATAACATTGAATATGATAAGGCTAGTTAAGATAAACTGCTATAATACATTAAAAATTTAGAGGAAGAAGTCAACATGAAGAAGGATAAGATCAAACAATGCTTAGGTGATATAAGGAAGCTAAATTCTAAAGAAGAAAACATGCTTGATGTAAAAATATGGAGGAAAGGAAAACCATGTAAAAATTTCAAGCTTAGGTGTAAGATCCTCAAAAGAGTTTCAAAGCTTTGAAGAACCTTACCACGTGTGCATTGAAAGGATGGACCCCATACTACAAAAACCTTATATTAATGGAAGGAGCATGAAGATTTGTTGAGGAAGGAGGTAATAGAAGTTTTTGAAGAGGTAGGAAAATGGTAACTTGCTATTTGGTAGGAAACCAATTTAGTATGGGGGTGATGTTTAGCCCAAAATTATTATTCAATATTGGTTAAGTCACAAATTGGGAAATCATTCTTATTATTTATTCCTATTTAATTTGAATTAAATCTAAATCTATGAGTAAGTACTATGAAATAAATAATGTATAAATGATAAAATATAGAAATGACACAAGAAAACTAAGATTTAAAATATGAAACCTAAGAAAGAGATAGAGGAAAGATGACTTAGTTGATATATACATAATCTGGAAGTGATCTGAGTAGGGAGAAGTGATGAACAAGATGTAAAACAATGTCATAATTAATCTCTGTAAATTATGGAACTCACAAACAAATTTGGACAAGGGACCCATGATAGGACAAATGGGGGGGCGCTAATGACTGATCTGGTGACCCAGGTGACTGACTTGTCAGGAGCTTTGAATTTATTTTTTTTATGTCACATGTGTGTCACAATTCTCTCTTTTGATCACTTGATATTCACACTATGATCATCGAAGGTACCTATAACCTGCAAAAGAGAAGTTCACCTGCACAAGCCCACAAACCACATCAAACCTAAAAAGGAAAATGTAGAATGGGGAGTCGATTGACCTTAATGGTCACCCCGAGAGTGAACTTATGACCGAGCATTGCACTACATCTCAGACTCCATGTAGTTCTTGTGAGTGTGTGTAGAAATGATGCCCTAGGATGCCCTTGTGCAAGTTACACTTGATAGCGGTTATAGCTAGAATGTAGCAATGTAATAGAATGTGTGGATGGAATAAAATGAACTTCCCTTCTATATGTGTGTATGTAGAGTTATGCATCCCTTGTCCCTTGAATGGATGCTAGATGGATGCTTTTGAGTGCTTTAGTGCCTTTTGAATGCAAGCTTAGGTGATGATAGTAATGCTTAGTGCTTGGTCCTTCATTTTGAACACATAACTATGTATTTATATGATTCCCTTGTTTGAATTTTGTAATTGACAACTGGAAGGCTGACCCATAAGTGAAAAAGATGCCCAAAAGATAAAAGAGACCCAAAAAAAGTGAGTAAGGTAAGAAAAAAGGGTCAAGGGGCACCCAAAGGGGGATAGAGAGCACTAGGCATTTTGTCTGGTTGGGTGTTGGTGTCTAAAGCCATAAAAGATAAATAAGTAAATTTTTGACTGGGTTGTAGGGTGTGTAAGACAAAAATAGAAAATAAAAAGAAAATAAAAAGAGGCCAAAGATAGTTTTCAACCACTAGTTTTCTTGCTTAGGAATCATGTAAATGCTAGCATACTTTTAGGACCTAGAAATGTACCCAAGTGTGTGATTTTGTGTCTACATTTTCCCCCACTTTATGTTGTTGAGTGAATACTTGATAACATAAAGTAGATAAGAGATGCATACCTTATGATCATGTAGAGTGTGTGGTGAATAGCATGTCGAGTGGACAAGTGAAGCGTGGAATGATGCAAAGTGAAGTGTGGAGACTAGGAAAGGAAAGTGACCCTAGGGGTGAAGCATATGTGTTGTTTATACCTGTTGTTTGTGTTTGTATTTTTGTTTTCTTCTTGTTGCGTATTAAGGATGGACCTACAAAAGAAGAGAAAAAAGTAGTCAAAGTCATATATATGATAAATCAGAGAAAGTATGTATAAGTATGTAAAAGTGTGTAAAAGTGTGTAAAGGAAAGTGTGCACCTGATGTAAAAGAGTGTAAAGGATAGAAAAGTGTCTAAAATGTTATGAAGAACAAGTTTTTGGGTGATCTCATGCCAAGAGTGAGAGTTTTTGGGTGATCTCACGCCAAGTTTTTTTGGGTGATCTCATGCCAAGTTTTTTGGGTGATCTCATGCCAAGTGCAAGTTTTTTGGGTGATCTCATGCCAAAGAGAAAGTGTTGGGAGAGAGGTCTAGTGTTACTCTCCTTCCATGACTCTTCTCAATAAGCACCACTATAGATGGTACATCCTAATTTGTTCATTGTTTGAATTAATTCCAATTGTATTGATTTTTGATTGAAATGGATTATAGGAGATATTGCATGCATTTTGTAACTCAAGGGATATGTCCTATAATGTAAAACTACTCTAAAAGACTTTTTGTGAACTGTGTTGATATGAGAAGATGAATGTGTGTGCCCCCAGGACATTAGCACCCAAGAGGAGGACACATGTGCCCAAAAGACTGCTATGTCTAAGTTAGTGTTGGGCCTGTGTCTATGCTATGTTTGAGGACCCAAGTCGATTTTGGGCCATTTATGACTATGTTGTTATGTTTTTTTTATGTATATGTGATATTTGAACTTGTAGCTCTGAGTTGTTGTAGGGGTGATTTTTCACCCAATGTATGCCCCCTCCTGTTTGGGGTGCATGTGATGATAGTAGGAGAATGTGGCCCAAAAAGGAGAGGACTTGATGTTGATCATGAATGATACCATGTAGGGGGTAGGGGATGTGTATGGTAGAAACCAAGGCACATGCAAAAAAAGTGGCTAGTAACATGTGTTAGTAGAAAAAGTAACAAACATGCAATAGAAAACAATGTAATAAGAAAGTGTGCAAACAAATGGACCATGAAAAGTGGGTTTCAAACATGGGACATCACTCACAATGTCACAAGACAATCAAGGCTAAAGCGGCCAAAAGCATAAAAATAATGATCAAACAAGACATAGGGCATAGCCCACAAAAAAATAATATACAATAGAAAAAATGGCAAGAAAAATGTATCAGATAACCATGGTGGCATATAGTCCTACAAAGGAAAATGTTACACATGAAGCACCCATTAGCATGTTAGAAAGATAAATAGTATGTCAAGGCATGTATGTATCAATGGAAAGTAATGTGCTAGTAAAAAGTAGAAGTAGTATATGATGAAATAATACACATGTAATGTGTGAGAGTAGTAAAGGTAGATGCCCCAGGAGCCTCATGGTGGGACTGGAAAAGGATACAATGTCAAGCATCATTGCAAGTGTGTGAAAATATGTAAGAGATTTGCATTCACTCCAAAAGACCAAGTGAATGCGCATGTGTGTGTATATAGAAGATAATGACATACTAAGTATCTGACTAGCATAATAAGAAAAGTGCATCATGTAAAGTAGTATAAGCAAGCAAGAAGTAATGCAACCAAGATATGCAAAAATGTGTATGAGTGTGATGGAATGGTATGCAAATGTGTGAATGATGGATAGGCAACGTGCCCCCAATGGATGTGTATGAGATGAGGTTCATTTATAAAAGACCCCTCAACAATCAAGAATGAACCATAGAACAAGAGTGTGTCATAGGAAATGGTTTGAAAATGTGTGCTAGAAAGATAGATCATGAAGCATAGAGCGTGAAAAGTGAAATGTGGTGAGGTTCATTTTAGATTTAGACCCTCAACAATCAAGTATGAACCATGGAACTAGAGTGTGTCATAGGGTAATGATGATACAATGTGTGTATAAAGGGGTTGAAAGTGTGTGGAAAGATTAAACATGAATGCATGAGCACAAAGTGTAGATAATAGTATAGATAAAAGAAATGATGGATTAGAAAAAGGGGGAAGAAAGTGTGATGCCCCCAAGTGTGTGATGTAGAGAAAGGATCAAGTAAACTCATCTAGAAGATCATTAGTGTTAGGGTCGTAACAATAGGATCTGGATTAGAGACTTGGTAAGAAATAGTGTGGGGTTGATCATATAAAGATCCCTGTGCAAATAAATTATACATGCCCATAGCATATTCTTCATCAGTAAAAGGAGGTTGAGGAAAATCATGTGCATACCATGCAATGAGTTAGATTTTGAGTATAGCCCAAGAATGAGTCATTGCAAATAGAGATAACCAAAAGGCATGGGAAATGTGATATCAATATGATTAGGATCTAATGTGCCACCAATGTAATCAAGCCAAGACTATCCAAGTGTGAGTGGAGAGGAATGAGGAGTGTGTGCAAGGAATATCGATAAATGGAAGATGTGGAGGCCATAGAAAGTAAAAATATACATCCATGATATAGGTGAGGAGAGTGAGGTGGGGGGAGGAGATCAAAAAGTGTGAATCCTAGGTGTGCTAATCCATCATGCATGCAAACAATCTCAGAGCAAGTAGGGTCAAATGGAATATGAGGCCAATAAGAATTATAGATGAAGAGAGTGCATGTGAAGGGATCAAGGTGTGACACAAAATGATTTTGGGGAGATGTAGTAGAGGTGATAGAATGTCTAATGTATGTACAAAGTCCCTTGAAAAGGTATCATGGCATTAGTGGAAGGAGGAGGTTTCTTGAATTGATATTCACAGGGCCAATAACAAAAAAGTATCCTGGAAGTAGGATTCATCTATTTCAATGGAGTAAAGTTAAGATTTGCACAATGTGTCATCGTTAAGCTCTATGACATCAACCTCATCATCAGAATCATCGATGTTAACATTATCTTGTTGGATAAATTATCAAGGATATTGGTAGGGATGGAGCCAGATGTAGAATTGAGAGGAGCCATGATAGGTGAAGTAGTAGCCATAGAGGTAGACATGGTGGGTGATAGGATATCAATAGTATGAGTAGAATGGATGGAATGCATGTAGAAGTAGAAGAGGGAGTAGAAGCACTAGATTGACCAACATCATATGTATTAATATTGTGATATGGAATAGGCTATGATGGAGGAATGGGCATGGCGGTGATGGGGTCTATATGGAAAAAAAAAACTTGAATGGTCAAGGTCACGTAGAAATGGTATGTTCATAGCCATCATGTAGGAATTTAATGCACCGATGAACTATAGAGGGAACAACATGCATTGCATGAATCTAGGGTCTACCAAGTAAGCAATTGAACTAGAATGTGGCATCGATAACAAAGAATACAATAGGAACAATTTTAGGCCCAACTTGTAGAGGTAGGGTGATAGTGCCCATGCATGTGTGAGTAGTGGAATCATAGCCATGAATGACTTGAGAGGATTTATTAATTAATCATCAGTAATGCCTATTTTCTCGAGGAGGGAGAAGAGCACATAGATTTATAAAGATCCATTATCAATGAGTACACGCTTAATACAGATGTGCCAATAGTAGTAGTGATAAGAAAAGGTGCAAATGGATTGTTGTCAAATAGAGGAGGGATATCCTCATCACTAAAATATATAACATGTGGTAGATTTTTGAGGGATTGAATGAGGTGAGTAAAGGAAACAGGTGAATTATTACTTTCAATGTGGATGGAATGAAGGGAAACCTCTAATGTATGATGAAATCGGGTGCACTACATAAGAGATCATAAAGAGATTTTTTCTGGTGTATTCTTAAGTTGCTCAATGATGTCATAACCCTTAGAGGTGGTGGGAGGAATTGTAGAAGTGATAGGTGGTGGGAAAAGAGAGGTGGAGCCGTAGGAGGATGAGTGTGGTGGGTGGTGACTACATTGATGGTTGGATTAGGCATTGGAGTAATGAAGTGAGGAGGATGTTGAGTATGAACTTGCATAAAATTAGTAGTCAAGTAGTAGCCATGCTAGAAACCTTGGTTGGAGTAAAAGAAGGATAGGAAGATTGATCCATGAATTCAGAAGAAGGAGATAGATTTGATGCATTCTTAGAAGGTAGGGTTTGAGTGATCGGGTTCACCAAATGATTTAATTTAATTTGAATTAAATCTATATTGCAGAGTAACACCATTGAAATAAATAATGTATAAATGATAAAATACAAAATGACATAAGCAAACTAAGATGTAAAATATGAAACCCTAAGAAGATAGAGAAGAAGGACTTACTTAATATATACATGCAATCTGGAAGTGATCTAAGTAGAGAGAAGTGATGAACAATTATGTCAAGCAACATCATAATTAATCTCTGTAAATTATGCAACTCACGAACAACAGACAGACAGGGCACCCACAATAGGACAAGGGTGCCTAGGTGTTGATGACTGGATATGGGCACTTGTGACTACAAAAAGCTTTGAATCTAGTTTTTTGTTGTGTCACAAGGTGTTGCTTAATTACTTTATGTTGATCATCTTATTTTCACTATGATCACCGAAGGTACTTGTAACCTACAAAAGAGAAGTTCACTGCACAAGCCCACAAACCACATCAAACCTAAAAAGGAAAATGTAGAATGGGGAGTTAGATTGACCCCGATGGTCACCCCGAGAGTGAACTTACAACCAAACATTGCACTACATCTAGAATCCATGTAGTTCTTGTGAGTGTGTGTAGAAATTGTGCCCTAGGATGCCCTTGTGCAAGTTGCACTTGATAATGGTTGTAGCTAGAATGTAGCAATGTAATAGAATGTGTGGATGGAATAAAATGAACTTCCCCTTCCTATGCAATGTATGTAGAGTTATGCATCCCTTGTCCCTTGAATGGATGCTAGATGGATGCTTTGAGTGTTTTAGGTTCCTTTTGGAATGCAAGCTTAGGTGATGATAGTAATGCTTAGTGCTTGGTCCCTCATTTTGAACACATAACTATGTATTTATATGATTCCCTTGTTTGAATTTTGTAATTGACAATTGGAAGGCCAACCCATAAGTGAAAAAGATTCCCAAAGATAAAAGAGACCCAAAAAGAGTGAGTAAGGTGAGAAAGGGTCAGGGGCGCCTAGAGGGACAGAGGGCACTTGGGCGCTGTCTATCTTGTGGGGCATTGGTGTCTGAAGCCATAAAAGATAAACAAGTAAAGTTCTGACTGGGTTGTAGGGTGTGTAAGACCAAATAAAAATAAGAGATAAAGAAAAGAGGCCAAAGATAGTTGTCAACCACTAGTTTTTTAAGACCTAGAAATGTACCAAGTGCATGATTTTGTGTCTGAGATCTACGATGTTAAAATTCATATGGAGTAAAATAATATGGATTCAATGAGTTTTTTTTTTATGCACGAGTATATTTAAACTGATTATGTTCTTTATTTTATGATGTAATGCTTTGGTTCTATTCCATTTGTTATGCAAACACTTCATATCGATGCCAAATATTATGGGAACTAAAACTCTCTCACACCTTGGGTGAGTATGTTAAGGTTTTTCCCTAGTTTTAAAACTCATATGAATCTCAACCAAACATCACAATCATGTGATGTTAGCCATCTTCAAAGAATATCCCTTATCCACCAACTTTGGAGAAAAACATATCTTGCATGGTTTGGATGAACATAATTCAACAATGGAAAGATTTATCCATTGAAATTAGATTAACCACTAATCAATTTTTATCTCTTTGAATTCCCATTGATTATTTATGATATGAACAAACTATTTGTTTGTGTTGATGATCCTATTCTCTTCATATTTGTCAAGATCAATAATTTGTACATCAAAATAGATCTCATAGATGATTGTTATGGAAAATTTTTCACTTATTTATAATTTATCTAATCCTTAGGCTATTCAACTTAGTATCTAAAATTTATGTACAACATGTGTCACTGGTAATACAAATGAAAAATGCCCCAATTAGATTGCATTTGGTTTCGTGTCCCTATGCCTACACACATCGCTAGAGTAAGCATTAATATATTCTAATTTCTTTTAATATATTATGATTTCTTTTAAGATATTCTAATTTCATCTATCATATGTCTATTTTCAATTCATCAAAATGTTAATGCATTAAATTCCTTATATAGGATCCATGTATAAAATTCAAGGTGACATACGAGATGTGGAACTTTGAATAATTTATATAACACACGATATTTTCAAGATCCATGCTCTTGAGGAACTATATTTTCCCCATTTTAAGAGTATCAATCCTTTAAGTATCATTCAAATCCATTTGAGGATATAGTATACATCTCAAAATTACAAGGATGAATCCTAAAAATATTATCAATTAAGATGATGACAAGCCCATTAATGTCAACCTTAAGATCAAAACCTTTTATCTTACCGAATTTATCATTTCATGGTTTCTTCCTCATTACAACCTTGTTATAATAAGGAGGAAAGTGACACAATCCCCATTTCCATTTTTATTGAATGAATTCCATTGAAGGAGATCATTTCCTCACCTCATAATTAAACTATAACAAAATCCCTTAACAATGAACTTTCTAAACCTAATTATAAAAATGGTTATTCACTAGATTATTCCTTCTTAATTGGCTATGCCCAAGATAAAAATGTGAAAATTTTATGATTCAAAAATAGTTACAATATATATTCAACCCTTGCAATCTTGATGAATGGGGACCCTTCATTAGTGTGTGTTCCTAGGAATCCTTACAATCCAACTTAGCTACAACATCAATACCATTCATGTTGGATATCATCATGACTTTAAGGTCCAAGACTTTGAGCCCAAATATTATGCCCTAATTGACAAGGAATATGTTGGTCTCTTACACATATCAGATAATCAACCAAACATCATTTTGGCTCCTCTAATTATATTTATTATACCCAATATCATTTATGAACAAAATATTGAAACTAACACCGATATCATTTCTTTGGTTAACTCTCATGTCTTAGAAGTAACCTCATCCATTGTGACATATTTATTATTTCCCATTCTCATGAATAATACAAATTCCTATAGCCAACCTATAATTTATTTCATGTTGTTCAATATTGTCAATCCTATAGAAAACACATGATGCACCTTGAAGCACAAGTGCAAGAAAAAAGAGTCAATGGCATACTCATTGTCCTCTTATCCACAAAAATATTGTTCGCATTATGGTCTTTGCTCCTATTATGATGTCACCTATAAAATAATATGATAAAATGTCAACCACGGTTACCTTCTCCTCCACCTTAAGATAAGAATTTGGTTTCCCCTTTACCTTTTATCTCAGTTCATAATCAAGAGGACCATGACCCTTATATACACACTTTAGGCTAGTTGAAGGAAAAAATCCTTACTCCTATCATTTTCACTCGTATGCACATTCTCTGTTTATCCCTTCCCTTACTCCCTCTATGAATGACATTTCTGGGAGGTTCTTGCTCATATATCCATGAGGGTGGAAGAGACTATAATAATAATGAATAATGAGATACACCATAAATATCAATAATCATCGAATACATTAAAGACATTATAATTCATACATGATATGACATCTATAGACAAGTTTATGATGTGATAAAGGAGGATTATAACTCCATAGCATGCCCTTTATGAGTTAATTATTTTATTATTCACATTATTCTACTATGACATTCATTAGTATCCTTTATTTCCTAAATATTTGATCTTACTTTACTATCTTATGAATATCACATCTACCTAAATATCTTACTTGACTTGACTATCTACTTGAATATCATATTTACCTAAATATATCACTTTATTATCTTCTAAAAGCTCACATTATTTTACTTTGCATGTGCATCTCACTTTTCCTTACTTTACTTCCGAATTCCACACCATACTACCAAACACTTAATTTTACTTTGTAACATTTTTTTACAACCTACCTTTGATATCTTATCCCCAGGTATATTCACACATTTTCCTCTTTATAAGCTACTTTGGTAATTTATTTATTTTTGCAAACTATTTATTTAAAAATTCCTTTGACATCTTTCCTCTTGGGCTTATTCAGCAATTTTTTTCTCTAATATTTATAGTACTCTTTCCCACTTATGTTTCACCACTTTTGATGTTTTTTAACCTATCATAGGTTTGAAATCCTATATTATGAAATTTATAACAATCTACAACTATCTACTAGGTTAAAATATTTCAAACTTCATTCCCTATGAACCAAAAGCTCATTTTATGGTTAGCTATTAGCTTTATCATTCATTATATCACTTCACATATCAAATCTCTCTCTCTTAGTTGAGGAACAATTATATTGGAGATGAGATGCTAGTATTTCCTTAAGGTAAGTCTAGAGGAACTTGTGCATCTTTTTATAGGTTTTCATCCATGGCTATTTAGTGTAAGCCCTTAAGCACTATCATCTTTCTTACCTAGTGATCAACATTCCAAATTCATATAAAGAAGGAATATGAAAAATTGTAAAAGGTTAAAATCCATAAGAGCATGAAAGAAATATAAAAAAAAGGAAATAGAAAAAGAAAAATATAAAACCAAAATTCAGTAAAAACCAAATAAAGATGTGATATTATTAAGTACGCCCGTATCTTAGTCGAAAGCTCAAACTTCCTAGTTAGCCTAGTCATAGAGCTTGAGGTTCTTTGGGGTGAAGCGGAAGGAGTAGATTTACACAAGGAAAATAATAAAATGATATTCTATTCATTATAACATGAAATCCATACACATGATATTATATAGCCATAATAATATTGAAACTACTTTCTATAAAATATGAAGGAAAACTAAAAATAAAATGTGTATTTATTATTTGTTATAACAATATATACAACTATATTGTTCCGGATCAATTATATAGCAAATTACTTCCTCCCTTCAAGATCAATTAGATCTTATTCCATTAATTCAAATTTGGATTCCAAGGATGAGCTGGTATGGAATAATTCCAATGATGGGAATTACTCACAAATTTGGATATAATAATTTCTTCCATGATGTAGTCAAACAGAGTTCAATTAGAACAAGATTTGGATGTCTCGAATTAACTCCCAAAATAAATTTTTTTCCTTTGGTTGCTATCGAGGCGGGATTCTTACCACCGACAACCCGATGAGAAGAGGATTTATAATTCCTAATAGGTGCATGTTATCCAAATTCACCCCCCAGGGTTAATTTGATAACATGCATCAGAATTCTCAAGTCCCAGGAAAATGGATTGATTCAGGAAAAATCATGTTTCTAGGGTCCCCTCAGATTTTTTCTAACTCCCCTGGCCAAAGAAGGAAAGAGAAAGCTCTGAGAAAATGTGAAAAAGTTGCAGAAAACAAGCTTGGGCCAGGAAGAATTGTGAAAATTGGCTAAGTCCTAGTCCTCGCAAGCAGTCGGGACATTTGGGACATCGGGGCGCGAATCGGCCGAAAGGCCGCTAGGCAGTCTGCAGGTAAAGAAACATCTGGGCCGTCGGGACGCATGGGATGCGGAAAGTTGGTTTGGCTGAAGGAGAAGTAAATCGACTAACTGCTCTAGGACATTTGGGACAAGAAGACGCGAAGGATGCGAACCGCCTGGATCGTAGAAAAGGAGAACTTTCGCACTAAGCAGTTCGGGACATTTGGGCCGTGAGGATGCGAACCGGCCGAATCGGGTGAATCGGAAGAATTTGTCCCAAATAGTCTGGGACATTTGGGACAAGAAGATGCGGAAGACACGGATAGCGAAAAAGCCGAGAGCCAATCAGATCACGACATGTGTCACCAGCAGAAAAGGGACAGGGAAGCCCATTTCGGGCGGATCGGAAGTTTTTGTCCCAGACAGCACTGGGACATCCGGGACAAATGGACACGATGGACATGAAAATTTGGCAGGCCCGAGAACCAATCAAATCACGACACGTGTCACAAGGGAAAAATTCCAAAAGTCAAAGGGCGAGTTTTGAAGGGTTAGCCCGAGCCAATCAGAAGAGGACACGTGTCCAATGGAACAGATAAGCTCAGAGCCCGGGAAGGAGTTAGAGAGTTTAGCAAGAGTTTTGGTCGAAAATCTAAAAACAAAGGTCTGCCCCATGCCCCTGTCGACCAATCAATGCATGCCACGTGTCGTCCAGGTGGCAGAGCGCGGAAGAAATTTAAAAATCTGTTTCGCCTGTTTTGTGCCCTAAATCTTCAGATCTCCATATCTTTTGATCCAGAGCTCGGATTGGCACGTTATTTATATCAACGAAAAGCTTATGAAATTCTCTATGTGATTCTAGGGTTAATCTTGAATTTTGGTGTAGTATAGAGAGAGAAAAATGAGAAACGGCTCGACGTGTGTTCATGGCTTGGAAGTGACATTTCAGTGACCAAATTTAATGCAGAATGGGTCGCATTCTCCTGTAATTTGGTCAAAATGACAGGGTATGGGTTTGTAAGGTCCCCCATGCCATTTTAATGCATCTGCAGTTGAGGAGGGATGGGCTCTCATATTTTTGTACGTTTCTTTCTCCTGGGCTCGACCCATGCAATGAAAAAAAAGCTAGATTTGGCTCATTTCTAAAAAAAAAATTTTTTTTGGGCATAGCAGACTTCTTCTTTCACCTCCAGCAAGTGATTGATGCAAGGATCAGACCTCTCCAAAGATTGTAACAATTTTCTTTTACCTCTCTGAGGGTGTAATGCGTGTTTTTGATCTTTGAAATGATAATGCAAGCTCTGTGAATGGGTTTCAGTCCTCTGTTTGTATTATTTGCTTCATTTCAGATCCTAAATTATACCTTATTAGTTTGTGTATGTTTTATGTTGTGAACTTTGGTCTGTGTCTATTTGCATGACAAATATGTTTCACCACTCCTTTTGGTGCATCACCATCTTTAGTTAGTTTCAATTTTTTTGCACTTCTACCCTTGTCTCCTTGCAAGTTAGAGTAGGATTAGGATCTGAACCTCTGTAGTTGTGCAAGCATTAGATCCAAATATGAGGAGTTTGAGGAACCAGCCTCTAATATGGAGATTCCTCTCTTACTTTCACAAGTCCCACGCTTGGAGAGAGGTTTCCATGTTGTGCAATCACACTGGATGCTAGAGTGATCAACCTAGAAGCCCGATCGCATCCGGGGTGCTTTGTGAGCTGCAACAACGATTTTGGCACGCCGGTGGGACACTAGAGGTCTCATTTTTATTGCAGCAAAGTTGATGTGCATCTGCTGCAATTTTCTTGCTTAAAAGAGCTATTATTTGCATATCTGGTGACTCCAGGGAAGAATCGATTGGTTTCAAGTGCAGGCCTGAAAACTCATGAGAAGAATCACCACAAGGTCAAGAGTTGGAGAAGAAGAAGTGCTGTTTGAATACCTACAATTATCTCCAAGAAGAAGGCAAAGAGGAAGAAGGATTCAAAGGTCTCCATCTCCACCAAACAGAACTCTCTCAACTCCTCCACCTGGTAGGCCTTTCATTCAGTCAACAAGGGTTTTAAGACCAATTAGAATGGCTCAAAACAATCCCTACATCAACTTCATAGGCAACAGCCCACTTGCTCTCAATGCACAACATCCAGTTCCTATTGCAGCCTTGAAGAACATTCCCTACTTCACTGGAGAAAATCAGAGTACTCCAGGTGATCATGTTAAAGATATTGCTAACCTTTGTACAATTCATGAAATCAATGAAATGCAAGTGGTTGTCAAGTTACTGCCATCTTCCTTCAAGGGTAAAGCATTACAATGGTTTAGGAGCCTTGGAGCTGGTTCTATCACAAACTGGAATCAGCTGTGTATTGCACTTCACGAGCAATTTGGAGAGAAGGGAGACAACTTGTCTCTTTTGGAGTAGCTAACAACCATCAAGAGGGCTCCCAATGAGCGGTGACTAATTTCAACTTAGATTTCAAAAACTTGGGAGAGGATTCCGGTGGGGTCAAGTGCCAACAATGAAGGTGCTTTCCTATACTATCTCAAAGCTTTAAATTTTGATATTTCTATGTTGATTCAGTCCATGGGAGGCATAACTATCCCTATGGCTTATAGCATTGCCATTAGGGCTGAAAATTGTTTAATCCAAGTTGGCAAACTTGCCCCTAGACCTCCCATGCCATTGTTTCCAAGTTTAGAGAGCCCAAACACCCATCAAGCACCTAATTTGACTCCTTCTCCCACTCCTAGAAATCAGAGTTCAAATGAAGCTTCCACTTCATCTCCAAGTGCCCCAAATGAGCTTCAAGAGGTCATGAAGCAATTGCAAAACCTAGGCAATGAGCTAGTTACTCTCAAGAGGCAACAAGCCCAAGGTTTCAGACCTTCTTATCAACCCCAAGCTCAGCCTAATAGACAGCCATACCAACCACAAAGACCACCTAATCCAGCTGCAAATATGAATCAAACAAGGCCTCCGCCAAAGTAGACCATTCCAGCCTCTATAATCCAAATGCCATATCTGCCTCTAAGGCATTAGTGCCAACACAGAACAACATTGCTCAGGAATATGATTGGTGCTTTCCATGCAACGAGCCTCATAACCAATCCATGTGTTTCAATGGTGCTCTCAATCAAGCACTAATGGTGACAACTACTGGTGTGGAGGGCGAGGGCAGTCAAGGAAACAGTCAACAACAAGAAACATTCCAACAGCAATCAGCCCCAAATGACACCACATTGGTGAACTAGCAAGCAGAAGATTTCTGTGGCATGAATCAAGTAGTTTCTCAAGGTGTTGCAGCCAACACAAGGTCAAAAAGGAGGAATTTGGGTGAAGAACAGCCATTAGCCCCAGCCAATCCACAACCTCCCATGGTTCCACAAGTGGTTGGCAAGCAAAATCCAATTTCAAATGCACAAGGGCAGCCAAGAATAGCTCCTAGGCCAACTCAAATACCAGCTTGTTGCTGCCCACATGCAAGGGGTGAATGTGCAAACCAAGGGACAACAGAGAGATCCTTCATCACCATTCAGTATCATTGATCAGATGAAGAAGACAAATGTCAACATATCAATGTGGGAATCCCTATCTATCCTAGGCCAAAGAGATTTGCTACAAGCTGCCATGAAGGACTGGCCAACTTCGAATCAGCAAGTTCAGATGCAAGACAAAGTGCTTACAAATGCTGCCCAGCCTGAGGGAAATCATGGAGGACAGCAAGGTAAGATGTTGAAACCCCCTCCTTTCTATGTTTCGTTGATCATTGGAAATCAGCTAGTACATAATTGCATGATAGACTCCGGGGCAAGTAGCTCAGTAATGCCTAAACAAATAACTAATCAGCTAGGGCTCTAGTATGAAATAACATCTAAAGGGGTAGTGCAGCTAGATGGGACAATAGTAGCAATAGTTGGAGTGATTAGAAATTTGAGTCTTACCTTGCACGCATGTCCAAATGTTGTTGTTTTACAAGATGTATCAATCATAGACCTTCCACCACTTTTTTCTCTTTACTTGTCAAGGGACTTCACAACCAAGATTGGGGGGTATTTGTCTGCTGATTGGTCACACATGCTATTCAGAACAAGATATGGAACTACGGCCACAATCAGATCCAAACCTATTGCAAACTTCCATATTGAGCCTTACACTCCAAGTCAGATTAATGCAATTACTCAAAGATTTGATCAAGAAGATCACCCTAGCACTCGATGAAGCCGACACCAAGGTTGGAAGCATCCCGAATCCAACTCTTGATGAATGGGCAAACAAGATACATGCTTTTGATCCCTATCAAGAAGTAGAAGAATCTGCGTTAGGAGTTTATTGTTTACATGAAGAGAATCAACCTTCCCCAACATAACCAAGCCAGATCATAAAGACAAGGATGAAGTATGGCAATTGTTCTTTGATGGGTCAAGGAGTAGACAAGGTGTAGGAGGAGGAGCTATGCTCATTTCACCGCAAGGTATAAGGTATTACTCAGCCTTCTGTTTCCAGTTTTCTGTTCAAACAACACTGGTGAGTATGAAGCCTTAATTCATGGACTGCACTGGGCAATGAAGAAAGGCATCAGGAATTTACAAGTATTTGGTGATAGTGAGCTAATTGTAAACCAAGTCAAAGGAAAAAATGCTGCCAAAAATGATCTGTTGAAGAACTACAAAAATCGGGTATGGGATCTTATTGAAGATCTTGGAGCTTTTAGCATCAATTCCATCCCAAGAAAAAAGAATGAAGCCGCTGATAGGCTGGCAGCAATTGGGGATGCATTTGATGTTGTAGAAAATATCAAAAGTGAGAAACCTTAGCCTCATATTAAAGTGGTTGTGAGACCAGCTGTTCCGGATAACAATATAAGTTGGCAAGTCTTCAAGAATGATCATAAATTGTTAATTTCCTACAAGAAGAAGCTGAGTTCTCTGCTAGGAATCAAGACAAGCTGCATCAGCAGTATGGTGACCAAGTGGTGCAGCTGAGAACTAACAAATTACCAAAAGGCCTCATAACCTTGGAGTCAATCTTCAACCCAAATGATCAGTTCCGGAAAGAGAAAGCGAACATTCAAGTAAAGGGTGAAGATTCAGAGCCTATTTTAGTGGAAGAAGGAAAAACATTGCAGATTGGCAAAGTAAGTACCTCACAAGAGAAATCTGATTTTGTTCAGCTTTTTCAAGAGTTCCCAGATGTCTTTGCTTGGACTTACAAAGATCTAAGAGGTTTCAACCCAAAGCTAGCACAACATACTATTGAGCTGGATCCGAATCTAAGCCTGTTAGGCAAAAGCAAAGGCCAGTGAATCCCCATATTGAACCTCTCATGAGAAAAGAGTTAAGAAAGCTTATTGAGGCCAATATCATCTTCCCCATCAAACACTCAAGTTGGGTTACAAACTTGGTGCCAGTGAGAAAAAGAAATGGAGAGATCAGGCTATGTGTTGACTTGAGAGACTTGAACAAAGCCTCCCTCAAGGACCATTACCTACTCCCTTCCATGGAGCAGATATTGCAAGTTGTAGCTAGTTCAGAAAGGTTCTCACTACTTGATGGCTACTCAGGCTACAATTAGATTATGGTGAAGGGAGAAGACCAATTCAAGACAGCCTTCACAACCAAATGGGGCACATATGCTTACAAGAAGATGCCATTTGGGCTGTCCAACGCTGGTGCCACCTTTCAAAGGGCAATGGACATGGCATTCAAAGGCTTGATTAACAAGATAGTGCTGGTATACCTAGATGATATCACTGTCTTCTCAAAGAATGCAGCAGACCATCTCTTTCACCTCAGGCAAGTGTTTCAGAGGTGTAGAAGGTTGAGTATCATTGAATCCCAAAAAATGCATATTCCTGGCTCATGAGGGGAAACTTCTAGGCCATATTGTCTCAAAAGAGGGACTGGAAATTGATCCAGAGAGGGTTGAAGCCATAAGGGCACTACCATTTCCAAGCCACAAGAAAGCCCTTCAGAGTTTCTTGGGAAGGATAAACTTTGTTTGGAGGTTTGTCCCAGATTTTGCAGCCCTTGTCAAGCCCATCACCAAAATGTTAAAGAAGAGCATGGCTTTTAAGTGGACAGCAGAAGGCAAGGAGAGTTTTGAAGCAATCAAAGAAGCTATCTCTCAAGCACCAACTCTCATCAACCCAGACTTCTCCAAGGATTTCATCCTCTATGCATTTGGAGGTGATGACACTATTTCTACCATTCTAGTATAGCAGAACAAAGATAATGATGAGCAGCTGGTTGCCTTCTTCAGCCAGAGCCTAGATGACTATGAGGTGAGGTACTCTTTTATTGAGAAGCATGTGCTTGCAGTAATCAGAAGCTTGAAGAAATTCAAGCATTTAATCTCAAACAACAAGGTCCAGTTGCTGGTCTCACATGCTGGAGTTAAGGACTTCCTCCTCAACAAGGATTTGAATGAGAAAAGGGCAGGTTGGATCACCCGTGTCATGGAATATGACATTGAGATCAAGATCACCAAGCTGGTAAGAGGGAAAGGATTGTGTGAGCAGCTGGTTTTGGGGAAGCAAAAAGAAGTATGCAACAAAGAAGAAACTGTTTTGACAGTCCAGGACAGCCATGAGCCAAGTGGTAATCATGAAGAAGACAATGCTTCCCCACTCCTTGCTGGACCCAAGGTATTATGCACTTCCTAGGCATAGGCCTATGCCCTCCAGAGATGAACAAGACCCAAAGGAGACACTTCAGATTACAGGCTGTCCCGTATGCCATTGTTGATGGAGTTTTGTTCAAGAAAGATGTAAATGGAGTGCTGCTGAGATGCATTAGCACAAATCAGATTCAAAGGGTGTTGGAAGAGTTTCATGGTGGACCAGCTGGTGGCCATTTTGCACCAAGAGTGACAGCTCTAAAAATCATGAAGGCTGGTTATTATTGGCCTAAAATCTTTAGTGATTGCTATGCATGGATCAAGAGGTGTAAGAATTGTGCATTCTTCACAGGAAAAGAGAGACTTTCTGCCCTCCCATTGCATCCAATCTCAGTTGACCAACCATTCATGCAATGGGGTTTGGACTTCATCGGAGTCATTAATCCCATTTCAAGCCAAGGGCACAAATGGATTTTGACAGCCACAGACTACTTCACCAAATGGACAGAAGCAGTAGCACTCAAAGAGGCAAATGAGTCTAGCATCTTAGACTTTTATGAGGGAATAATGACCAGATTCGGTGTACCTGCTACAATAATCTCTGATAATGCATTGGCATTCATTGGATCTAGGGTGACTGAGTGGGCTGTCAAGAACGGTATTTACCTAAGCACTTCATCGAACTATTACCCTTAGGGTAATGGCCAAGCCGAGTCTACAAACAAGAACTTGTTGAGGATCATTAGGAGGACTCTTGATGAGAATCAGAGGTCTTGGCATACCAAACTGAAATCAGCCTTATGGGCTGATAGGATAACTCCCAAAAGATCCACAGGTAACTCTCCATTTAGGCTTGTCTATGGAAGAGAGGCAATCTTGCCCATGTCACTTGAGTTGCCAACATTGGAACTCATGAAGCAACTGGAGTTGCTTGAATTTGAGCCCATGGAGGTGAGGTATGCAGAGTTGATGGAGCTGCAAGAGATCAGAAATCGGGCATCCCAAGCAATGGAAAAGGATCAAACTTTGATCAAGAAGACCTTTGATAGAAAGGCCAAGGATAGATCTTTTCAAGTTGGAGATCTAGTGTTGAAATGGGATATGGACAGAGAAAAACCGGGAAGGCATTCAAAATTTGATGCCATTTGGAGTGGCCCATATGTGGTCACAAAGTGCAAGAACAACAATGCTTTCCAATTAGCCTCACTGGAGGGTGAAGAACTGCAGATTCCAGTCAATGGAATCTATCTCAAGCGTTGCTTCTAGAGGGAAGTTCACTACCTCTGTAAATATTAGATTAGATTTTCTTTCCTCCAAGTGCTTGTGCACATTGTTTTTGCTGTAGGTTAGTTTTGTTTTCCCTAAGTGCTTTGGCACAACTTACTATCCATGGAGATGTTTAATGAGTCCTTGCTTTCATCAGGTGACATTCCATCTTCCTCCTTGCACATTCTGAGTTAGTTGAGGTTCTAAACAGAATATTTGATGACTCCATGCCCAATGGACTGCTTAAGGCAACTGGTATCTTCTACCTAGCAGGTAGGTAACCCGCTGAGTCACCAATTGTTATCCAAATTCACCCCAAGGGTTAATTTGATAACATGCATCAGAATTCTCAAGTCCCAGGCAAATGGATTGATTCAGGGAAAAATCATGTTTCTAGGGTCCCCTCAGATTTTTTCTAACTCCCCTGGCCGAAGAAGGAAAGAGCAAGCTCTGAGAAAATGTGAAAAAGCTGCAGAAAACAAGCTTGGGCCAGGAAGAATTGTGAAAATTGGCTAAGTCCTAGTCCTTGCAAGCAGTCGGGACATTTGGGACATCTGGGTGCGAATTGGCCGAAAGGTCACAGCAAATCTGCAGGCAAAGAAACAATGGGCGATCGGGACGCATGGGATGCGGAAAGCCAGTTCGGCCGAAGGAGAAGTAAATCGACTATCTACTCTGGGACATTTGAGATAAGAAGACGCAAAGACGCGCGAACCGACCTGAATCGGCCGAAAAGGAGAACTTTCGCACTAAGCAGTTCGGGACATTAGGGCCGTGAGGACGCAAACCGGCCAAATCGGGTGAATCGGAAGAATTTGTCCAAAGCGAACCAGGACATTTGGGACAAGAAGACACGGAAGACACAGATAGCCGAAAAATTTGAGAGCCAATCAGATCATGACACGTGTCACCAGCAGAAAAGGGACAGGGAAGCCCATTTCGGGCGGATCGGAAGTTTTTGTCCCAGACAGACTTTGGGACATCCGGGACAAATGGACGTGATGGACGCGAAAATCCGGCAGGCCCAAGAACCAATCAAATCATGACACGTGTCACAAGGGAAAAATTCCAAAAGTCAAAGGGCGAGTTTTGAAGGGTCAGCCCGAGCCAATCAGAAGAGGACACGTGTCCAATGGAACAGATAAGCTCGGAGCCCGGGAAGGAGTTAGAGAGTTTAGCAAGAGTTTTGGTCGAAAAGCTAAAAGCAAAGGTCTCGCCCCACGCCCTGTCAACCAATCAATGCATGCCACGTGTCGTCCAGGTGGCAGAGCGCGGGAAGAAATTTAAAAATCCGTTTCACCTGTTTTGTGCCCTAAATCTTCATATCTCCATATCTTTTGATCTAGAGCTTGGATTAGCACGTTATTTATATCAACAAAAATATTATGAAATTATCTACGTGATTCTGGGGTTAATCTTGAATTTTGGTGTAGTCTGGAGAGATAAAATTGAGAAACGGCTCTGACGCGTGTTCATGGCCAGAAGTGACATTTCAGCGACTAGATTTAATGCAGAATGGGTCACATTCTCCTGTAATTCGGTCAAAATGATAGGGTATGGGTTTTTAAGGTACCCCATGCCATTTTAATGCATCTACAGTCGAGGAGGGATGGGCTCTCATGTTTTTTACATTTCGTCTCTGGGCTCGACCCATGCAATGAAAAAGCCAGATTTGGCTCATTTCTAAAAAAAACATTTTTTGGACATAGCAGACTTCTTCTTTCACCTTCAGCAAGTGATTGATGCAAGGATTAGACCTCTCCAAAGATTGTAATAGTTTTCTTTTACCTCTCTGAGGGTGTAATGTGTGTTTTTGACACTGAAATGATAATGCAAGCTCTGTGAATGGGTTTCAGTCCTCCTCTGTATTATTTGCTTCATTTCAGATCCTAAATTATACCTTATTAGTCTGTGTATGTTTTATGTTGTGAACTTTGGTCTATGTCTATTTGCATGACAAATATGTTTCACCACTCCTTTTGGTGCATCACCATCTTTAGTTAGTTTCAATTTTTTGCACTTCTACCCCTGTCTCCTTGCAAGTTAGAGTAGGATTAGGATCTGAACCTTTGTAGTTGTGCAAGCATTAGATCTAAATCAGAGGAGTTTGAGGAACCAGCCTCTAATATGGAGATTCCTCTCTCAGTTTCACAAGTCCCACACTTGGAGAGAGGTTTCCATGTTGTGCAATCACACTGGATGCTAGAGTGATCAACCTAGAAGCCTGATCTACATCCGGGGTGTCTTTGTGAGCTTGCAACAACAGTGCCATATTTGTAAGAATGATTCTAAGGATATCACCAACTGTTCATACATTGTGAATATGCCACCAAAATATGGATTTTTCCCTCTCTAAATTTGAAGCTCTCGGTGTTGCCGAAGGATCTCAATCAGCTATGGACTCAATGGAACCCACCCTTTAGGCATTGTGTTGTCAAAAGGATTTGGAAGCTAGTTATCCCTCATTTAATCTGGAGGATATGGAAGGATAGAAATGATATTATCTTCGAAACAAGAAGAAACACTATAAACTTAGTATTGGTAAAATTTCTAATGGTATCAAAGAGAATATTGCTAGATTTAAACCCCCCAAGAACAAGAGATATCCAGAGAATGAAGAATACATCTTATCCAATTGGCAGATAGGAACTATCAACAGTTGGAGCAATCCCGGGAATAGCATTGATAGATCTTCGATTAAATGGCATCCTCCTGATTTTAATTGGTATAAGTTGAACTTTGATGGGGCCTCTAAGGGAAACCCTGGGATTGCAGTAGGAGGAGGAGCGATACAAGATCATAAAGGTAATTTGATTGTTGTGTATGCTGGGAAAATGGGAATTCAAACTAATCATTTTGCCAAAGCATTATCTACTCTATGGGGCCTGAGAATTACCAGACTCAAAATATTCAGAACCTCATTATTGAAGGGGACTCCCTGAATATCATTAATCTTCTTAAACAGTGCTCATCTCCAAGTTGGAGCATTAAGGATTTTATCTCAGAGTCCATAAGTATTAGTCATACTTTCAATAACATCAGGATCATGCATACTTACCAGGAGGGTAATAAATTGGCGGATGCGCTGGCTAATTATGGCATTAATGTTAACCTCACTGTTTGGGATAATAATAACATCCCTAAGTAGCTTCAAAACAGCATTCATGCGGATTTCTATACGCAAGCAATATCTAGAGCTGAGTTATGATTTTTGGGTGTGGATCAACATCAATAATACTCCCACACATGTTGACTTAAAGAATATGATGATGCAAATCATGTCAAATAAACAAGATAGTGTGAAATATATGGGGAATTCCAAGTGGAGTTACATTGATTTGAAAATTGCGCATGCGGGCTGCACTGCGACTGCTAAAAGCTGGATACAAAGCTCCACGGAAACCGAAGACAGTAGTAATGTGATTGATGACAGGGAGCGGGCTATTCCCACATGTGATTTTCCGCAGACTCAGATCAGCAGACATGCAGCCATTCGTGGGAAAAGCAACGGCTCTCATTTCCAATATTGTGCGGATTACAATAGCAAGAAGCGGACGGGTTCCAGTGCTCACAAGAATTTGGGAATTTGTTGCAAACAGTTAAGCATAGAGAAGATGGGGGGACCCCCTTGCCAAATTGAGCCTAGTGTAGACCCAGACTGGAAGGATAATATTGAGCTATGGAGCATACTCAGCAAGGGTGGCATCACCAACTTCATGGAGAAGGTTCAGGGGCATGATCAAAGCATTTCTGTGTGTTTTGTGAAGGAATGGAAGGAGTGGACTGTTGAATATGGGGGGTAGAAGATCTTGGTCAATGAAGAACTTATTGCTGAAGTGACCGGCCTTAGTTTGGAGGGCTACCGTTTCTTTAACAAAAGGGTCGACAGAGATGTTGAAGAGAGGAGATTTGTGGAGGGATCTGAGAAGCTAATCTATGTTACGGGCCTGCTTGTTAGCTCGATCCCTCTACCTTATGATGAGGTTACTCACATGATGATATGGTTCATCTCCTTGGAAGGAAGGTTTGTCACTGTTCCTGCTAAGCATCTTATCTTTCTTAACCACTTCCGTAGGAATCACTTGGTTTGTTTTCCCCATTACTTGCTGAACTCTCTTGAGTGCTCCATTTTGGAGTTTCAGAAGCATACCGGGTGGTTCCTTTACACCAAGGGCTTATTTTTCTGCTTCATAAATGTTGTCTTCTTAAGTATCCTGGTCTCCCATCCTCTCCTAGCTCGGTTCCCCCTCTGCTAGGGTTCTGCTACTGCCAGCCCTGTTTCTCCATTCTCTGCCCCCGCCACCGCTGCTGTCACCCCCCTGCCGGCCATCCAAGATTCTTCTTCCATTCCCCCTACTGCTACTCCTACCCCCACTTCGCCTCCACCTCGAACAGACTGGTTACCAGGGCTTCTAGAAAGCTTAACCTTGAGACTCTTGTTGTGGAGAAGGGGCCTCATGAAATTGAAATTGCACATGACCTTCTGAATATTAGCAGTGCCAGTCCCCGGGATGTGCATATGGAAAGCTCTTCAAAAAGGCTGGATGCCTTAGAGGCTGATATGAAACTGCTGAAGGATGAGGTTAAGAACTTGGCTAAACAGAAAGGCAAGAGGAAAAAGGAGGAGGAGGTGGATATTGATAGCAGCCAGATTGATGATATCTACAAGAAGCTGAACTCCTTAGACTCCCGTTTAGGGAAGGCCAAAACTTGACATGATTACAACATGGCCATCTTTAGGGTGATTGAGGAGTTCATTGAGCAACATGTCAAAAGTGTCTCCAACCTCAGCGGTGTTCCGGCAACACTTTGGGGTAACGATAAGGAAAGCAAAAGGACCATTGAGCAGCTGGATAATACTGACGCTGCCCACATGACAACTTTGGGTATGTTCCACTCCTGGAAGAATATCAAGACCAGCATTGACAAAGCTGCCAAAAAGTAGTTGTAGATGCTTTAGCTGTTCTTGTATGTTTTTATGTTGTTTTTTTGCGGTCTCTCTACTACTTTTTTGTTGTTTTGTCTCGTTTGGGTAGCTATTTTTGGCTACTTTGAGCTTCATTGTCACATTTGGATTCTGATCCTTTTCTCTCTGGTTCTCATTCCTATTCTGGCTCCTAGGCCATCTTTTGTACTCAAGGGTATAGTCCCTTTCAAAAAACTATTTGCCAATAATTAAAAAAAAAAACAATATATACAACTAACACTTTTACTAGTTACAAAAACTGAATTATATTTACACCATCATAAATATCTTAACAATATAAATAATATGAGCACTATAATATTTTCCTAACATTCCCCCTTAGTGTGAACATGGGAGAAAAACAATCACACTTCTTTTGCAGCTTACCATATGTGCATGCTCAAGATCTGGATGGGTTTTCAAGATAGCCAAAAGTTTCAAGGATGGTTTTACTAGACAACCACCAATCAATAAGGATGGTTTTTAGGACAACCAACAACCTCAAAAAAGATGTTTTTTCAAGTGGCTTACCAAAAATCACAACAAAGGATGGTTTTACAGGAAAACCAACAACCCAAATATCATGATGTTTCTTTTCCTTGTGCTTTCATATGTCCACTATGTTTTTCCTCCGGGAATAATGTAGGACACATTACTCACTATTTATAGATCGAATAAGAATGTTCTTTAAACATATCACGAAATCAACTAGAATTTGGAAACAAGAACATACTGTAAAATAGGTACTTTGAAGAATGAAGCTCACAAGTGAAAAAAACTCACACAAAAAATTGCCACCATAGCTACGTGCGGTCCCGCCATTGGTGACTTACGAGAGGTCACCGATTGACCTCCAACCTTATGTACCTATGTTCTCCCGGTGAATGACATTTCTACCTCGGTGGAATGTGATCATGTCACTCAATGATTTCCACATTGTTTATTATTCTTCCCATAATGTGAAATCATTTATTTTCTAGACGTCCAAGTAACATTAAAAATGCATCCGCAAGGAGATTTTCTATTTATTTTGACACTGTATGATGTAGGACTTAACACACAAAATAAATCTCAACTCATTTTTTATTTTGATAATGACACTATGATGGACTTAAAAATACGACTATAAGGCTCAAATGAAACAGTTGATATGGTGACTTTAAATTGTTTACACTTGACACTTTTGATATTAATTAAATTATGAAATCCGACATATAATAATTGTAGACACCTATAATTTAGCTTGAGCAATTTAAATACTTAAATTTCACTAATTATACCCTTTCCCACAAATGGACAACATATCATCAATATAGCACACTTCCTCTTCTATCACCGTTAATTAGATACATTACGCTAGTTAATTAACCATTCTATCCAACAATGACGCCAATTAACGACATTTCGTTAATTAACTCCCCTTTCTATCTAGATTAATTAATTATTTCTAATTAATTAAGCTCCCCTTTCTATCTAGATTAATTAATTATTCTTAATTAATTAATTCTTTCTTCTATTTAATTAATAAATCATCACTTATTTGATTAAATCCCTATTATAGTGTAAATCATGCTAGTTATTCCTCTAAAAAGCTTCTATAAGCTTGCACACCTATTAATCCCTCTCATAGTCTAAATCATGTTAGTTATTCCTCTAAAAACTTCTATAAGATTGCACATCTATTAATTAATCACTTTGATTGATTAATAAAACCCCTTAAACCCCATGGGTCACTAAAGGACAAACTAAACTCTCATAAGGTTGACTCAACCCTTTCTAAACCTCCCTTATCCACAACTAGCCCAACCTCTCCATTTATCAACATGAAGAGGGATGTATAGATTCTTCTATCCATTGGGCTATATAAGGAGCCCTCCTCCTACCTTTTTATTTACACCTACATTCCTAAATGAGCATAGAGCATACATTATAGCCATTTATCATCTTTGAGCATTCTTCCATTAGAAGAGCTTGCAATCTCCATTTCTTGTATTCATCCACCCAAGTTTTGAAGTCATATGGAGATATAAAATGGTCTTGTAGCCATGATTTGATAAGAATCCATTCTTAGAAACCTTTGGGATTTCAAGCACATAATCAACTATTTGATTGATAGAGGTCTACCTAGGTTCAATCTCATCTTATTTTTAGCATTCAATAAGAGATAGAAGTTAATTTATTTATCATGTTAGCTTGAAATGTTCATTTCATGTTTAATGTAGAAATTTTGATAGGTTAGCTTTGTTTAAGCTCTTAGCATGACGATGCATAGGTTTAGCTTAGTATTTTATTGAAGCTACTAGGTGTTAGTTTCAACTTTACTTACATTGCTAACTATTTCATGCATACATATGGCATGCACGGTGGGACGGGTCCTTAGTCCCTTAACATTCTAGTTCAAATTTTATTATTATTTCAAGTTTTTGGCTAACCCTTGATATACACATATGAAAAATAATGTTCAATTTCTTAGGATTTTGCTAATATTACATGTGTAGGATCTCATTTAGAGCTTTAATTCTAATGGGTTGTTGTCAATTTCGAGCTAACATACTAAAATTTGGAGTATTTTGAGATTTTTGGTGTCTTTGGCCATATTTTGACTACAGGATGGGTGTAGGCACACAAACCCCTGGTGTAGGAAGATGAAACCTAGTGCAGGCACACTAAACCTAGCGCAAGCACACTAAACAAGGCACATCCACATGTTCTAGTGCACACACACTCTGCTCGTACTATACCTTCACCTTTGTTAGAAACACATCGAGGTTGGCACACATGCACTAACCCTAGCACACATACCCCAAACCTGGCACAGACACTGTATCCTAGGCATACACATTCTATGTTTGTACCTTGGCACACACACCCATATCCTTGTGCAGGCATCTCTTGGGTGGTGCATGCGCATTATCCGAGTTTTCATACCACATTTTTACTAACCCCGACACACACGCCCATATCCTAGCGCATACATCTCTCGGGTGGCGCAGCACACCGTGGATTTAGATTTACAGAGGGGTGTAGATGACCTAACTCATGTGCACATGCCCAAACCAATGTGTAGGTGCTTCGGTTCGAGTTGGCATATTACTTTCAGATTTGTGGAAATTTGTTTCCTAAGGTACTAACATCATTGTAGGTTTTATTTTTGCATGGATATGCTAGACTAGACATGGGATGAACCTTGCATGTTAATTATAAGAGTAATATCACATATTCTCTTGTCTCGCATCTTTTAGGGCGATCTTAGGAATCAGAAATGATTCTTATGTATTTTGTTGCTTTGAGAATATGTTGAATTTCCAAATTGAAAAAATATATTTCGCGTCTGAATTAAGTGTTTCCATTTGTTAATTTCTTGGATTTTGCATCGCGTATGCTCTTCTCTTGCGTCTTAGGGCAATCTTGAGAATCGAAATGTCATTTTTTCTTGTCATGAAAAATTAATAATCTATTATGCAGAACCAAAAATGCTTGTCAAAGAAAGGTGACGTTGAAACAAAATTAAACTACTAATAGAGTTTCCATGCGGTTTGCCAAAAGGTTTTCAAGTAAACCACATCAAATTAAAAAGATAAAAACACACCACAATCCACACACTATATTTACGAGTGTTCGGATAAGGGTACGTCCCGTCCGCTTAAAACTAGAACATAACCCCTTTGGCATAAGCCTTAAGATAGAACAATAGGGGCGGTCCTAGGAACCCCAAGATAGTCCATGCAAGAGGGAACCTTGTGGACAAAATGAGAAGTGATCTGCACAACTTACTTGAATACTATTACCATTTGTGAGATTTAGCGTCACAAGTCATTTGTATCATGACCCCGGTGAAAGTACATGATAGATGCATTTATTGCCAATTGTACTTAAAGGGGGTAAAGTAAAGCCAAGATACTCCCAAATTAGTCAGTGTGAATTTTTGGGTGAATCGAGCTCGCTCTTAGATGACTTGTGACACCTAATTGAGTGAACCACCCAGGAAGTTATGTTTTACCAGGATTTCACTTGGACCACATCAAATCCAATTTGAGTTGAGAGTTATTGTTCATCGTGAAACGTGTGAAGCATTACTTTTGCTTAGTTTTTCACTTGCCCTAAGGTGAGGTGAAACTCTACCAAAGTGAAGCCAAAATTTTTCAACCCCAATTGATCTACTTCCTTCACTTTATTTTTGACACTTTTTTATCAAAAGAAGAGTGAGGGTAAGTGCACCAAGTTGGGGGGCCAAAAGGGGGTCTTAAGTGGACACCTTTTTCGAAAAATAAAAAACTTCAACTTGTACGAGTTTTTCAAAATAGTTACACTCAAAATTGGAAGATGTTATAGAAATATGAATCATAGAATTTTGAGTCTAGTTTCTAAGATACTAAATTTTATTGAAAATAGATAAGTTTAAGTGGGTCAAAAACTAAAATACCAATAGGTGCTCCTGTTTTTGTTAAAAAACATAATAGAGTGACTTTCGTGCCCCCACCATTTTTTGAGCACCATTTAGTATTTTTGAAAACCCTTTGGTAGAAAGATAGCTAGGAGCATCTAGTTTGTGTTAGAATTTTTAGATTTTTTTAGCGAATATTTTTTTATTTATGATTTTTCTAGTACATAAATTTTATGTTTTGAAAAATAACGGAGCTCAAGCGTGCCCCCCCTAACTACCTCAAAAAATATAAAAAAATAGATTTTTTTAATATGTATAGAATTATGCCTAGTTTGTGCTATTATAATTTTTTTTCAATTTCGATCACCCAAAAAAAGATACATGATGAAAGATAGACATATTTAAACTTCAAAAATAGCTATAAAAAGGCATAGTTAGAAAATAAATAATATGGAAACCTTATATTAGTTATAAAATTTGAAAAATTATATTTTTAGAAAGAAGAAACTCTGATCTACGTCGTGGTATAATTTTTTTAAATGGATCGATTGTTTTATTTTGATTTATCATAGAGGAAGTGGTATTTTTACATTTTCCTACAAAAACATGTTGTTTGTTGTGTTTGTGTAGGTCCATGCCTCAGGCTTGGGGATCCAAACCGGATCCCAAGCCTTGAGGCATGGCTTGGAAAAAGAGAAAACAAAAAGCATATATGCATTATAACGTGTACATGCTATTACGCGTATAAGCTACTACGCATACGTGTTCTAACACATATGCGTTATGTATAGTATAATCATTGTCTATGTTTTTGACATGCTTCTATTTACAAAAATAAATGTTGAAGTATAAGTTTTTCATTTATTATTATTTATATTTTATTATTTCTTATAATTTAAATTTATTTATGTAAATATAAGAAATTAGGGTCACTCTGCACCTTATGGAACTAGTCTCACAACTCCATTAGTCATGGTTTAGGAGATAGTTTTTATAGTATAATTTGGTCAATACATAGGTAATTTTTAGGCTTTCAACATTCAACCTAAATCTTTTAGCATTTAAATTCTACAATTGAAACCCTAAACCTTAAACCCTAATCACGAGGCCCTAAACCTAAACCCTAAACCCTAAACCCTAAACCATGATCCCTAAACCCTAAAACCTAAACCATAAACCTTAAACCCTAAATCCTAAGCCCTAAACCCTAATCCTTAAATATTCAGCCCTTACCCATGAGCCCTAAACCCTAAACCTTGAGCCTTAAGCCCTAAACCCTAAACCATGAACCATGAGCCTTAAATGTTAAACCCTAAACCCTAAACCTTGAAAACTAAATCCTAAACCCTAAACCCTAACCCATAAACCCTAAACCCTAAACATTAAATCATAAACCCTAAATCCTGAGCCCTAAACCCTAAACCATAAGCCCTAAATCCTAAACACTAAACCCTAAACCATAAACTCTGTGACCTAAACCCTTAACCCTCAACCATGAGAAACCCTAAAATCAAAATAATAAATCCTAAACCCTAAACACTAAATCCTAAACCCTAAAACCTAAACCCTAAACCCTTAACCCTAAACCCTAAACCCTAGACCCTAAACCCTAAACCCTAAGCCCTAAACCCTAAACACTAAATCTAGAGCCCTGAGCTCTAACCCCTAAAACTTAAACTAGTAACTCTAAACCCCGAACCTTAAGCCATAAACTATGAACCATGAACCCTAAACCCTAAACCCTAAACCTTAAGCCTTGAACACTACATCCTAATCCTTGAGCCCTAAACCCTAAACCTTGAGCCCGAGCCCCGAGCCCTAAACCCTAAATCTAAAACCCTAAATCTAGAGCCCTAAGCCCTAAGCTCTAACCCCTAAACCTTAAACCCGTAACTAAACCCTAAACCTTAAAAATGTAACTCTAAACCCCGAACCATAAGTCGTAAAACCTAAACCATGAACCTTAACCCTTACCCCTAAACCCCGATCCCGAGCCCTAAACCATAAACCATAAACCTTAAGCTCTAAATGTTAAATCATAAAGCTCCCTAAATCCTAAACCCTAAACTATAAAAATTAAATCATATTTACCCTAAACCCTAAACTCTAAAACCTAAGCACTAAATCCTAAACCCTAAACCAAAAACCCTAAACCCTAAGCCCTAAACACTAAACCCTAAACCCTAAACCATGAACTCTATGACATAAACCCTTAACCCTGAGACCTAAATCCTAAATTATAAACCCTAAAACCTAAAACAAAAATAATAAACCTTAAACCCTGAACACTAAATCCTGAACCCTAAACCCTAAACCCTAAAATCCTTAACCCTAAACCCTAAACCTTGAACCCTGAGCCCTGAGCCCTAAGCTATAAACCCTAAACACTAAATCCAGAACCCTAAGCTCTAACCCCTAAACCTCATATATTTCCAGTAGGTCTCATGAGTGAGTTCATTTTTTTGAATATCTTAGGACCATATTTCCTAGTCTTGTGCCTAGAACCATCATTAAGTCTGATTTTATAACTACCTTGTTTATGAGAGGTGGGAATTTCCCTCCTTCAAAATATCAACAGATGAAAGACATCAAATTTTGATGAATCTCTTTGAATTTTTTTCCTCAAACCCTAACTCCTAAACTCCAAACCGTAAACCCTAAATCATCAACCCTAAACCTTAAACCCTGAGCCCTAAACCCTAAACCCTATACCATAAACCCTAATCCCTAAACCCTAAACTCTAAGTCCTAAATTCTAAATCATAAACCCTAAAACCTAAAACCTAAAACCTGAGCCCTAAACCCTAAACCCTAAACCTTGAGCCCTAAACCATAAACCATAAGCCCTAAGACAAAACCCTAAACCTTTAACCCTCAAACATAAACCCTCAACCCTAAATCCTAAAAACTAAACCCTGACCCTCCTCAACTCTCAACCCTAAACCCTAAACCCTCAACCTTGATCCCTAAACCGTAAACCCTAAACCTTGAGCCATAAAACCTAAACCTCAACCTTGATCCCTAAACCCGAACCTTTACCCCTAAACCCTAAACCATAAATCCTAAACCCTCAACCCTTAACCCTGAACCATAAAACCTAAACTCTAAACCCTAAACCATGAACCCTAAGCCATAAGCCCTAAACCCTAAAACCTAAAATTTGAACTATGAGCCTTAAACACTAAACCTTAAACCCTAAACTCTAAACATTGAGTCATAAACCCTAAACCCTAAATCATAAACCATCATCCAAAGGAAATTCCTAATAAGATTGTTCAACGTGTTTCAAAGTGTGTAGGAACAATGTCTAATGTGATCAATTGACTCATTTAGTTTTGATGAGAAGCTACTTCCTTTCAAGGCCTAAAAGTCAGTTTTGGCCATTCTGTACTTAATGAACACCCTTCAAAACAAGCTAAAATGAGCTAGTCATGTCACCAACCTATCAAGGATCATTATTTGTGAAGTATTAAGGCATCGTTTATCTCCATAAGAGACATATGAGCAAAAATGTATGAGAATCATGAATTTGATTCCATGAAAGGATGATTTTAGAGATAGGAATGGTGAGGGGATGATCTTTATATGGAGCACCATGTTTCTAAGAATGAGCAATCATCTAAGTTCACTTGATGCAATTCACTTGGTACTCTTTGTAACAACTCATTCAACACCTAGTAGTGTTATCACACCTTAAGGAGGAGGAACATTACAATCACCTCATTTTGGCAATAAGACAAGAATCCCATTCAGGAACAATCCTCTATCTACAAAGTGAGTATCTCTTTTTAGTAAGAAGTAGCCAAGCATCATAGAGTTGATTCATTGTTACTAAAGTGAATTATGGACCAAATATAAAATTTGGTACCAATTCAAGTAGTGGTAGGGCCAAAATCCATTTTAGAAGGTCAAAAACCTTTTAAAAATGACTATATGCTTTCCCAAAACAAAGACTAACTACAATATATATGCCTTGAAATTTTTAGGTCCTTTGTTTAAATATTGAAAATGAGTAAGTCTTGACCATATTAGATTTTGAAAAACTATCTTTTGGATTATAAGCTGTTGGAGCTACGGGACCACTTCCATTAGGTGTAGAGTGACCCTAATTTCTTATATTTACTAAAATAAATTTAAAGTATAAGAAATAATAAAAGAAATCTAGAACATTTATTTTTGTAAGTATAAGACACCCAAAAACACATACATGGTCCATACTACTCAAAACGTGTACACGTTTTTACTTCCCTAAAAACGTATGCATTTTATCTTCTCTAAAACATGTACACATTTTTCCTTCTTTAAAACGTGTATACGTTATAGGTTCGGTAATTACCAAGCCAAAAAATTAAAACGCGAGCACGTTTTAGAAAAATGTGTACGTGTTTCTTCTGTTTTTAGGTTTTTGTCTATTTTGGCCCCCCAACTTCGTGCACTTACCCATGACTACCTTTGTGTTATCGATTCATTGTTTTTCCTCTTTTTGTCCGTTTACACCCATATGTGTTTGCATGCTAGGTTGTTAAATGTATAAAGTGTGTGGAGATGTTTTTATATCATTGATAGCCTTTTTGATCTTGATACTCAAGTCAAGATCATCATTTCGATTAGGCTTGGTTCATCACTTTGATTCTCCTTTGAATGGTTGTTTTGTTTATATCATGTCACTAAAATTTTGGTATTTACATCTTGTTTCTTGTAAACTTGACCTAAATATCTATATTGTAAGGTTATGCTATATACACTTTAACAATTCCTAGGTATACTATTGCTTTAGTTTGATTTCAATTATTACCTTGAGTATACTATCGCTTTAGGTATACTAGGTATACTATCACTTTAATTTGATTTCAATTCCTAGGTATACTATCGCTTTAGTTTGAGTGTTAAGTGTTACCACTTGTGCGTGTTATATCAATATCATCTTGATATCAATACCTTACTTTTTCAAAAAATTTGGTTAACATATCTTGGTAAAATTGTTGTTTCACTCACAATCGTAATCGATACCCTTTGGAATATAGGTCTTGATTGAATTTGGAGTTTCTTCTAGTATACTTTGTTTGGAGGTCACGTTAAGTTCTTGTTATTACTTACACCTTGTTCATTTCTATGAACTTGACATAAGTAGGGACATTTTTTAATCATCATATGACACCAACTACTTTTTTGAAGAAATATTTAGGAAGTCCTTCATTTGATTATTTGGTTTGAAACTCAGCATTGTGTGACTGATTCTTGTTTGCAAATCATTATGTCACATTGTTTCTTTGAAATTCATAATATTCTTGACATTCCTTATTTTCACTTAGGTTTGATAAAAATATTTGAACAAATTCACGAGATACCTTAGTGAACCTATTACACATTATGGCTCCTAAAACACAATTAGGACTAAAAAAGAAGGCTTTGGAAGCAAAACAAACGCAAAATTGGGAAGCCTCAAACAAACAAGGGTTAAACCATTTATCGTCTTTGAGCATTCTTCTATTAGAAGAGCTTGCCTTCGCATTTCTTGTATTCATCCACCCAAGTTTTGAAGTCATATGAAGATATGCCAAATGGTCTTGTAGCCATGATTTGATAAGAATCCATTCTTAGAAACCTTGGGATTTCAAGCACATAATCAACTCTTTGATTGTTAGAGGTCTACCTAGGTTCAATCTCATCTTATTTTTAGCATTCAATAAGAGATAGAAGTTAATTTGTTTAGCATGTTAGCTTGAAATGTTCATTTCATGTTTAATGTAGAAATGTTGATAGGTTAGCTTTGTTTAAGCTCTTAGCATGATGATGCATAGGTTTAGCTTAGCATTGTATTGAAGCTACTAGGTGTTAGTTTCAACTTTACTTACATTGCTAACTATTTCATGCATACATATGGCACACTGGTGGGACGGGTCCTTAGTCCCTTAACATTCTAGTTCAAATTTTATTGTTATTTCAAGTTTTTGGCTAACCCTTGATATACACATATGGAAAATAATGTTCAATTTCTTAGGATTTTGCTAATATTAAATGTGTAGGATCTCATTTAGAGCTTTAATTCTAATGGGTTGTTGTCAATTTCGAGCTAACATACTAAAATTTGGAGTATTTTGAGATTTTTGGTGTCTTTGGCCATATTTTGACTACAGGATGGGCGTAGGCACACAAACCCCTGGTGTAGGAAGATGAAACCTAGTGCAGCACACTAAACCTAGCGCAAAGCACACTAAACAAGGCACATCCACATGTTCTAGTGCACACACACTCGCTCGTACTATACCTTCACTTCATTTTGTTAGAAACCTGTAAAGTTGGCACACATGCACTAACCCTAAGACACATACCCCAAACTCCGGCACACACTTGTATCCTAGGCATACACATTCTATGTTTGACCTTGGCACACACACCCATATCCTGGTGCAGGGCATCTCTTGGGTGGTGCATGCGCATTATCTCGAGTTTTCATACCACATTTTTACTAACCCGACACACACACCCATATCCTAGCACATGCATCTCTCAGGTGGCGCAGGTGCACTGTGGATTTAGATTTACAGTGAGGGGTGTAGATGACCTAACTCATGTGCACATGCCCAAACCAATGTGTAGGTGCTTCGGTTCGAGTTGGCATATTACTTTTAGATTTGTGGAAATTTGTTTCCTAAGGTACTAACATCATTGCAGGTTTTATTTTTGCATGGATATGCTAGACTAGACATGGAATGAACCTTGCATGTTAATTATAAGAGTAATATCACATATTCTCTTGTCTCGCATCTTTAGGGCGATCTTAGGAATCGAAATGATTCTTATGTATTTTGTTGCTTTGAGAATATGTTGAATTTCCAAATTGAGAAAAAAATATATTTCGCGTATCTCGAATTAAGTGTTTCCATTTGTTAATTTCTTGGATTTTGCATCGTGTATGCTCTTCTCTTGCGTCTTAGGGCTATCTTGAGAATCGAAATGTCATTTTTTCTTGTCATGAAAAATTAATAATCTATTATGCGTAACCAAAAATGCTTTGTCAAAGAAAGGTGACGTTGAAACAAAATTAAACTACTAATAGAGTTTCCATGCAGGTTTGCCAAAAGGTGTTCAAGAAAACCACATCCAATTTAAAAAAGATAAAAACACACCACAATCAACACACTATATTTACAGGTTCGGATAAGGGTACGTCCCGTCCGCTTAAAACTAGGACATAACCCCTTTGGCATAAGCCTTAAGATAGAACAATAGGGGCGGTCCTAGGAACCCCAAGATAGTCCATGCAAGAGGGAACCTTGTGGACAAAATGAGAAGTGATCTCTGCACAACTTACTTGAATACTATTACCATTTGTGAGATTTAGCGTCCACAAGTCATTTGTATCATGACCCCGGTGAAAGTACATGATAGATGCATTTATTGCCAATTGTACTTAAAGGGGGTAAAGTAAAGCCAAGATACTCCCAAATTAGTCGAGTGTGAATTTTTGGGTGAATCGAGCTCGCTCTTAGATGACTTGTGACACCTAATTGAGTGAACCACCCAGAAGTTATGTTTTACCAGATTTCACTTGGACCACATCAAATCCAATTTGAGTTGAGAGTTATTGTTCATCGTGAAACGTGTGAAGCATTACTTTTGCTTAGTTTTTCACTTTCCCTAAGGCGAGGTGAAACTCTACCAAAGTGAAGCCAAAATTTTTCAACCCCAATTGATCTACTTCCTTCACTTTATTTTTGACACTTTTTTATCAAAAGAAGAGTGAGGGTAAGTGCACCAAGTTGGGGGGCCAAAAGGGGGTCTTTAGTGGACACCTTTTTCTGAAAAATAAAAACTTCAACTTGTACGAGTTTTTCAAAATAGTTACACTCAAAATTGGAAGATGTTATAGAAATATGAATCATAGAATTTTGAGTCTAGTTTCTAAGATACTAAATTTTATTGAAAATAGATAAGTTTAAGTGGGTGAAAAAACTAAAATACTAATAGGTGCTCCTATTTTTGTTAAAAATCATAATAGAGTGACTTTCGTGCCCCCCACCAATTTTTGAGCACCATTTAGTATTTTTGAAAACCCTTTGGTAGAAAGATAGCTAGGAGCATCTAGTTTGTGTTATAATTTTTTAAATTTTTTTAGCGAATATTGTTTTATTTATGATTTTTCTAGTACATAAATTTTATGTTTTGAAAAATAACGGAGCTCCAAGCGTGCCCCCTAACTACCTCAAAAATATCTAAAATTAGTTTTTTTTAATATTTATAGAATTATGCCTAGTT
Source organism: Taxus wallichiana var. yunnanensis (assembly GCA_018340775.1). Classification (NCBI taxonomy): domain Eukaryota; kingdom Viridiplantae; phylum Streptophyta; class Pinopsida; order Cupressales; family Taxaceae; genus Taxus; species Taxus wallichiana. The sequence continues at coordinate 325,968,493 of CM031236.1, forward strand.
TGTGCTATTATAAAATTTTTTTCAATTTCGATCACCCAAAAAAAGATACATGATGAAAGATAGACATATTTAAACTTCAAAAATAGCTATAAAAAGGCATAGTTAGAAAATAAATAATATGGAAACTCGTATATTAGTTATAAAATTTGAAAAATTATATTTTTAGAAAGAAGAAACTCTGCTCTACGTCGTGGTATAATTTTTTTAAATGGATCGATTGTTTTATTTTGATTTATCATAGAGGAAGTGGTATTTTTACATTTTCCTACAAAAACATGTTGTTTGTTGTGTTTGTGTAGGTCCATGCCTCAGGCTTGGGGATCCAAACCGGATCCCAAGCCTTGAGGCATGGCTTGAAAAAAGAGAAAACAAAAGCATATATGCATTATAACGTGTACATGCTATTACGCGTATAGCTACTACGCATACGTGTTCTAACACATATGCGTTATGTATAGTATAAACATTGTATATGTTTTTGACATGCTTCTATTTACAAAAATAAATGTTTAAGTATAAGTTTTTCATTTATTATTATTTATATTTTATTATTTCTTATACTTTAAATTTATTTATGTAAATATAAGAAATTAGGGTCACTCTGCACCTTATGGAACTAGTCTCACAACTCCATTAGTCATGGTTTAGGAGATAGTTTTTATAGTATAATTTGGTCAGTACATAGGTAATTTTTAGGCTTTCAACATTCAGCCTAAATCTTTTAGCATTTAAATTCTACAATCGAAACCCTAAACCTTAAACCCTAAACCCGAGGCCCTAAACCTAAACCCTAAACCCTAAACCCTAAACCATGATCCATAAACACTAAAACCTAAACCATAAACATTAAATCCTAAATCCTAAGCCCTAAACCCTAATCCTTAAATATTCATCCATTACCCATGAGCCCTAAACCCTAAACCTTGAGCCTTAAGCCCTAAACCCTAAACCATGAACCATGAGCTTTAAATGTTAAACCCTAAAGCCTAAACCTTGAAAACTAAATCCTAAATCCTAAACCCTAACCCATAAACCCTAAACCCTAAACATTAAATCATAAAACCTAAATCCCGAGCCCTAAACCCTAAACCATAAGCCCTAAATCCTAAACCCTAAACCCTAAACCACAAACTCGTGACCTAAACCCTTAACCATCAATCATGAGAAACCCTAAAATTAAAATAATAAATCCTAAACCCCAAACACTAAATCCTAAACCCTAAAACCTAAACCCTAAAACCTTAACCCTAAACCCTAAACCTTAGACCCTAAACCCTAACCCCTAAGCCCTAAACCCTAAGCACTAAATCTAGAGCCGTGAGCTTTAACCCCTAAAACTTAAACTAGTTACTCTAAACCCGAACCCTAAGCCATAAACTATGAACCATGAACCCTAAACCCTAAACCCTAAACCTTAAGCCTTGAACACTACATCCTAATCCTTGAGCCCTAAACCCTAAACCTTGAGCCCCGAGCCCCGAGCCCTAAACCCTAAATCTAAAACCCTAAATCTAGAGCCCTAAGCCCTAAGCTCTAACCCCTAAACCTTAAACCCGTAACTAAACCCTAAACCTTAAAAATGTAACTCTAAACCCCGAACCATAAGTCAGAAACCTAAACCATGAACCTTAACCCTTACCCCTAAACCCCGATCCCGAGCCCTAAACCATAAACCATAAACCTTAAGCTCTAAATGTTAAATCATAAAGCTCCCTAAATCCTAAACCCTAAACTATAAAAATTAAATCATATTTACCCTAAACCCTAAACTCTAAACCCTAAGCACTAAATCCTAAACCCTAAACCATAAACCCTAAACCCTAAGCCCTAAACACTAAACCCTAAACCCTAAACCATGAACTCTATGACATAAACCCTTAACCCCAGACCTAAATCCTAAATTATAAACCCTAAAACCTAAAAGAAAAATCATAAACCTTAAACCCCGAACACTAAATCCTCAACCCTAAACCCTAAAATCCTTAACCTTAAACTCTAAAACTTGAACCATGAGCCCGAGCCCTAAGTCTGTAAACCCTAAACACTAAATCCGAATCCTAAGTTCTAACCCCTAAACCTCATATATTTCCAGTAGGTCTCATGAGTGAGTTCATTTTTTGAATATCTTAGGACCATATTTCCTAGTCTTGTGCCTAGAACCATCATTAAGTCTGATTTTATAACTACCTTGTTTATGAGAGGTGGGCATTTCCCTCCTTCAAAATATCAACAAATGAAAGACATCAATTTTTGATGAATCTCTTTGAATTTTTTTCCTCAAACCCTAACTCCTAAACTCCAAACCGTAAACCCTAAATCATCAACCCTAAACCTTAAACCCCGAGCCCTAAACCCTAAACCCTATACCATAAACCCTAATCCCTAAACCCTAAACTCTAAGTCCTAAATTCTAAATCATAAACCCTAAAACCTAAAACCTAAAACCTGAGCCCTAAACCCTAAACCCTAAACCTTGAGCCCTAAACCATAAACCATAAGCCCTAAGACAAAACCCTAAACCTTTAACCTCAAACATAAACCCTCAACCCTAAAACCTAAAAACTAAACCCTGAACCTCAACTCTCGACCCTAAACCCTAAACCATCAACCTTGATCCCTAAATCATAAACCCTAAACCTTGAGCCATAAAACCTAAACCCTCAACCTTGATCCCTAAACCCTGAACCTTTACCCCTAAACCCTAAACTATAAATCCTAAACCCTCAACCCTTAACCCTGAACCTTAAATCCTAAACTCTAAACCCTAAACCATGAACCCTAAGCCATAAGCCCTAAACCCTAAACCCTAAAATTTGAACTATGAGCCTTAAACACTAAACCTTAAACCCTAAACTCTAAACATTGAGTCATAAACCCTAAACCCTAAATCATAAACCATCATCCAAAGGAAATTCCTAATAAGATTGTTCAACGTGTTTCGGTGTGTAGGGAACAATGTCTAATGTGATCAATTGACTCATTTAGTTTTGATGAGAAGCTACTTCCTTTGAAGGCCTAAAAAGTCAGTTTTGGCCATTCTCAGACTTAATTGAACACCCTTCAAAACAAGCTAAAATGAGCTAGTCATGTCACCAACCTATCAAGGATCATTATTTGTGAAGTATTAAGGCATCGTTTATCTCCATAAGAGACATATGAGCAAAAATGTATGAGAATCATGAATTTGATTCCATGAAAGGATGATTTTAGAGATAGGAATGGTGAGGGGATGATCTTTATATGGAGCACCATGTTTCTAAGAATGAGCAATCATCTAAGTTCACTTGATGCAATTCACTTGGTACTCTTTCAGTAACAACTCATTCAACACCTAGTAGTGTTATCACACCTTAAGGAGGAGGAACATTACAATCACCTCATTTTGGCAATAAGACAAGAATCCCATTCAGGAACAATCCTCTATCTACAAAGTGAGTATCTCTTTTTTAGTAAGAAGTAGCCAAGCATCATAGAGTTGATTCATTGTTACTAAAGTGAATTATGGACCAAATATAAAATTTGGTACCAATTCAAGTAGTGGTAGGGCCAAAATCCATTTTAGAAGGTCAAAAAACCTTTTAAAAATGACTATATGCTTTCCCAAAACAAAGACTAACTACAATATATATGCCTTGAAATTTTTAGGTCCTTTGTTGAAATATTGAAAATGAGTAAGTACTGACCATATTAGATTTTGAAAAACTATCTTTTAGATTATAACTGTTGGAGCTACGAGATCACTTCCATTAGGTGTAGAGTGACCCTAATTTCTTATATTTACTAAAATAAATTTAAATTATAAGAAATAATAAAAGAAATCTAAAACATTTATTTTTGTAAGTATAAGACACCCAAAAATACATACATGGTCCACACTACTCAAAAAGTGCACACGTTTTTACTTCCCTAAAAACGTATGCATTTTATCTTCTCTAAAACATGTACACATTTTTCCTTCTTTAAAACGTGTATACGTTATAGGTTCGGTAATTACCAAGCCAAAAATTAAAATGCGAGCACGTTTTAGCAAAATGCGTACGTGTTTCATCTGTTTTTAGGTTTTTGTCCACTTTTTGGCCCCCAACTTCGTGCACTTACCCATGACTACCTTTGTGTTATCGATTCATTGTTTTTCCTCTTTTTGTCCTGTTTACACCCATATGTGTTTTGCGGCTAGGTTGTTAAATGTATAAAGTGTGTGGAGATGTTTTTATATCATTGATAGCCTTTTTGATCTTGATACTCAAGTCAAGATCATCATTTCGCTTAGGCTTGGTTCATCACTTTGATTCTCCTTTGAATGGTTGTTTTGTTTATATCATGTCACTAAAATTTTGGTATTTACATCTTGTTTCTTGTAAACTTGACCTAAATATCTATATTGTAAGGTTATGCTATATACACTTTAACAATTCCTAGGTATACTATTGCTTTAGTTTGATTTCAATTATTACCTTGAGTATACTATCGCTTTAGGTATACTAGGTATACTATCACTTTAATTTGATTTCAATTCCTAGGTATACTATCGCTTTAGTTTGAGTGTTAAGTGTTACCACTTGTGCGTGTTATATCAATATCATCTTGATATCAATACCTTACTTTTTCAAAAATTTGGTTAACATATCTTGGTAAAATTGTTGTTTCACCTCACAATCGTAATCGATACCCTTTGGAATATAGGTCTTGATTGAATTTGGGTTTTCTTCTAGTATACTTTGTTTGGAGGTCACGTTAACTTCTTGTTATTACTTACACCTTGTTCATTTCTTTGAACTTGACATAAGTAGGGACATTTTTTTAATCATCATATGACACCAACTACCTTTTTGAAGAAAAATTTAGGAAGTACTTCATTTGATTATTTGGTTTGAAACTCAAGCATTGTGTGACTGATTCTTGTTTGCAAATCATTGTGTCACATTGGTTCTTTGAAATTCATAATATTCTTGACATTCCTTATTTTCACTTAGGTTTGATAAAAATATTTGAACACATTCACAGATACCTTAGTGAACCTATTACACATTATGGCTCCTAAAACATGATTAGGACTCAAAAAGAAGGCTTTGGAAACAAAACAAACGCAAAATTGGGAAGCCTCAAACAAACAAGGGTCAAACCCTTTTATTGGCCATGATCTTGGGCCTTTATTATCCAAAAAAAAGAGGTAGAAGAAATGATATATCATAGCGGTGATGAGTTAGAATCCCCACATGCAAAGTTTGAATTTGACCCCACCTTGTTGGATGAATTCCTTTTTATTTACAAGGATTGAGTACTGGCACGAGTTGTAGAATTGGGAGCCATAATGCCTATCAAACAAGAGGTAATACTACCTAAAAATGATGCTAATGAAGAGGAGAAACCTCTTATTAACATGGATGATATTTTAACACATGGTCATGCTTCTACTTCTAACGTGGGAAATGATAATGTAGTGGGATATAAAATACCCTTCCTTAAACTACCACATAAATTCAAAATAAAACATGAAAATGTTGAACAACATCCACAACATGAAGAATAAGAGGAACCTCTCAAATAAGAAGTCACTATTCAACAACAAATTAGCAACCTTAGTCAACAATTGGCTTTGTTAACATCTCATGTAAAAAAGAAACAAATAGGAATGTAAAAAGAAAAACCTAAAGTCAAAATTAGTGATCAACTAGATAATCAAGGAGAAGGATAATCCCTACTTCTAATAAAAACAATTACTCACTCAATAAATGCATTCTATGAAAGTGACACTTACAAGACTTTAAGAGAGAACTCGTGGGGAATAACATAAAATATCAATATGAAGAGTTATGTCCTTATCCATTTGAAAAAATATGACTTCAACCCTTCCCTAAAAAGTTTGACATGCCAAAATTTGACAAATATAGAGGGAAAGGTGACCTGCGAGACCATGTAAAATATTTTTACATGGCATGCCAAGAAGTGGCCTACAGTGACAACTACCTCATATGACTCTTTCCAAAGAATCTAGGGGGCCAAGCCTTGGAATGGTTCACTCACTTACCCCGTGGGTCTATTTTCACATGGCATGAACTAATAGAAAGATTTCTATGACATTTCTCTTGACAACAATATAAAGTGACATAACCATGATGGACTTGTGTGGCACTAAAAACAGTCCCAATGAGACATTCACTAGCTTCCTACAAAGATGGAGAGGGATAGCTAGTTGCTTCCCTTGTACATTCCCTGAAAAATAACTGGTGAGTATCTTTGTGCCCAATCTCAACCCTAGACATCACTTTTTATCTACAAATGCATTGTGTTCGCACCTTCAAAGAGGTTATTGAAAATGAAATTCAAATAGAGAAATCCCTTATTTCCAAAGGAACCATTAAACCACACTCTAAGGATAACCAAAATGAAAAACCTACGGAAAAGCCAAAAATATTCAACAAAAACAAGAATGTGGTGGGAGACGAATCACAGATTCCAAACATGTGTAAATGGTTCAAACTGGTCAACCTTTTAAACTAACTAAAGGACCTATTCAACCACCACCTAAACATAGAATGTTCACTCCTCTCAATGAGCCTTTGTCGGCCATATTGAAGTAATTGGATGCGGCTCACATGGTGACTCATCCCATGACACAACCCTTTGATGAAAATGATCCAAAACCATCATGGTAAAAAGGGCAAGACTATTGTGAATTACATCATGTCAAGCAACACAAAACACACAAATGTCTATGAATTCGTAACTACATCCAAGACATCATCGACAATGGGGAGATAGAAGTGGATACCTTGAGAAAACTTAGATGACAAATGAAAAGATAGGAATATTCAAAGAACCATTACCTAAACATGGTAAGTCGGATGAGAAAAGATGGATCAAGGAGAGTCATCCCAGAGTTACAAAGTGGTGAATTATCTATATACCGAGAAAGACAATAATCATTACGATTTACTCATTGGATGTATTTGCTCTCTAGTGAACATGTGAACACCATTCAGAATTAAGGAAAGGATTCCTCTTGCAGGTAACAAGGCACGCCCGCCTCATGATTCTTGAACCCTCTCTATCGACCCCGCAAGATGGTAGGTACAACCTCTTAGAAGAACTTCAGAAGACTTCTTCCAAGATTTCAATCTTGGATCTTCTCAAAATATTGAATGTACATAAGGACATCTTATACAAAACTCTTCAGGGGTCGGGAGTACTACTAGAAGTATATCCATTCACATCTTCAAGCTATGGTGGTAGCCAAAATTTACTAATCGAGTACATATCCTTTAATCATAGGGAGATCCTATTGAAGATCTAACACATAATCTCCCCTTATATATTGAGGTATTCATTACCCACCAAAAGATAAAGGTGCTTGTGGAAAACGGATCATGGCTGAATATATGCACATTGAAATTAGTTAAGAAATTGGGACATACAAAAGAAGATCTTGAGTCCCACATCATTACCATAACCGCTTACGACAACGCAGAAAGGGAGTCAACTAGCACAATCACATTACCCATGGAAGTTGGACCCACTTGTCATCACACAAATTTTCATGTCTTGGACTTGGAACTCCCATACAATATGCTTCTTTGTGACCATGGATTCATGCCATGTAGGACGTGCCATCAACGTTCCATCAATGCATCAAACTAAAACACGAGGGACACACTGTCACAATACAAAGAGATCTAGAGCCCTTTGCTCACTACAGAGCTCTCAATAGTTTTGCATGTAAAGGTGCCTATACATGTCCCTCTGTTGATATAGTTGTTCCTCTTCAATCCAAAGCCATGGAGTCATGGGTAGATTCAGATTCCCTAAGTTCTTGCACCCGTGAGGCTTCTACATCAACTTTCCTTTGATTCATGGGAGATGAAGGTTCTGGAATACGGTTGTGGAGAGTATAATGTGCAATAATCTCTTTTGGTTTCAGACCTATCATTGTCACCTAAAACTAGAGGCCAACCCAACTATCATTTCAGATGGCCTAGAGATGATCAAAACTATTAGGTCATTTTTACCTGGAGGGTTGCTCGTTGAAGAAAATTTTTGGACCCACCTATGACTTGGGTCCCAGAAGATACTCAACCAACTTGCTACCAAATCCCTGAGTATGAGAAGTCTAGCCGAATGATGTATTCCATGGGTTATAAGGGTCTAGGATGTGGAAAGAATGAGCAAGGACTAAGAGAACCAATTCCTCTCCCACATTTCAAGATGGAAAGGTATGACATCGGCATTTGACCCTATGGATCACACCCCAATGATCAAGATGCCACCTATTCTAAGCATGAAGATAGCTTTGATTATTTAGATAATGACACAGATTCCCATTATAGCCAATATGAGGATCTTGCCTCCATGAACCTATTCATGGATACCGTTGTCCTTACCATAACCCCTAATGAACCTAAAATTGACCTTGTTTACCCTTTCCTTGTCGAATGGGACAAAAATGTCACATACCACTGGATCTCTTTGAAAATGATGAAGCCATTGCAAAATTCATGGGAATTCGAGATACAATTATGATTGGAGACCATAAGAAAGGTTTATACATTGACTTAGATACATGTGTGTACTTCGGTGAGGAAGTTGAGCTTCGTGGTAAAAAAATTAAGAAAAAGTGAGGGAAAAAGTTCCAACAAAAAGCCTGCAAAAACAAAAGTCCAAGTCACATAGTGAAAACCTCTTTGAGGCATTGATTGACAAACAAGTAAAAAAATCAATGGACAAGAAAAGTGACCATGCCAAGGGTGAAAATATCATAGAGACACCCTTGGAAGAAGATCTCAACCTTCCTCCCGATCCTACGTGTATGGAGGATTTGTCAAAAATTCTAGTGGAAGAAACCATTGATGTGAATATTGGAATAGAAGACGATCCAAAGATAGTCAAACTAGGAGCTTCACTCTTAGCACGAGAACAAAAACATTCACCATGCTTTTGCAGGAATTTGTAGATGTATTCACATGGTCCTATAAGGATATTTCGGGCTTGGATCAACTTTGGTAGTGCATAACCTAGTGGTGCACATGTAGACACCAAGCCCATCAAACAAAAGCTCAGAAAAATGCATCCACGGGTGGCTCTTCTAGTTAAAGAAGAGCTAGAAAGATTTCTAGCAGTGGTGGGCTTCATTAGACCTATTGATTACTCAGAATGGATATCAAACATAGTCCCCGTACAAAAGAAACCTGATCGGGATAAGAATCTATATGGATTTTAGAGACATTAATAAGGCATGTCCAAAAGATGATTTCCCATTGCCCAATATTGATATGATTATTGATTCAATTGCAGGATATGAAATGTTATCTCTTATGGATGGATTTTAGGCTACAATCAGATCAAAATCATAGATGAGGATCAACACAAGATGACCTTCACAACCCCTGGGGGACTTTTTGTTATCAGGTAATGCCCTTTGGCCTTAAAAATGTAGGAGCAACTTATCAAAGGGAAATGATTGTGATTTTCCATGATATGATTCATGACATCATGGAAGACTATGTGGATGATATCCTTGGGAAATCCAAGACAAGAGTAGATCACCCTGAGATTTTGTGGCGTATCTTCAAATGCCTACTGGGAATACAAAGTCAGATTAAATCCTAAGAAGTGTGTGTTTGGCGTCATTTGTCAAGGAAGTTTCTTGGATTCATTGTATCTGAAGAGGGATTGAGGTAGACCCAGCTAAAGTTTACTACCATTACTAAAATGCCTCCTCCCAAAAACATCAAACAACTACGTAGCTTGCAAGGAAAGATACAAGCCATCCACCGCTTCATTTCCCAACTTTTTGATAAGTGTCATTCATTCACTCATCTACTTAAAAAGGATGTTGTCCTTTATTTGGGGACTAGAGAAACAACAGGCCTTCACCTTGCTTAAGAAGTACTTAGCCAATCCACTGTCCTCATGCCTCCAACTCTTGGTGAGCCACTCTGTATATATTTCTGCTACTCAATTTACTATTGGTGCGTTGCTCACCAATATGACCTCACCATAAAGAAAAATTGTGTACTATCTCAGTCGTACTCTCATTGCTTATGAGCTCAACTACCCTCAAATTGAAAAATCTTGTTTGGTTGTAGTTTTTACCTTCCAAAACTTCACCATTACCTATTAAACACTAAAACCAAGCTTATATCCAAAGTTGACCCACTTAAGTACATGTTGTCAAAACCCACCCTTACAGGTAGAATGGCTAATTGGATCATTCTACTAAGTGAATTTGACATTGAGTATGTACATCAAAAGTTGAGTAAAAGGAAAAGTACTTACCGATCAGTTAGCGAAGCACCATTACCAGGATAGAGCTTGTAAGTTTGGATCTTCCAGATGCTTCATTATTGTATATTGAGGAATCTATCATGTGGCAAGTGCACTTTGATGGATCTTTTACTTTTCATGGTTGGGGGCAGGTGTGGTATTAATTACTCCTTCAGGTGACCCTATACCTCAAGATTTTTGCCTTGGTTTTCCTTGTACAAATAATATTGCAGAATATGAAGCGCTCATCGTTGGGATGAAGTTGGAAATCAAATGGGATATCCATCATGTTAAGATCATTGGTGATTCACAATTGATCATCAAGAAAGTTAATGATGAATATAAAGTCAAGGATGAGAAACTCATCCCCTACAAAAAACTGGTGGAAACTTTGAAAGAGTATTTTGTGCGTATCACATTCAAGCAGATTCCAAGAGCACAAAATAGATCCGTATGTTATGGAAACCATAGGTTCTATGCTATGAATTCCACCAGAGAGAGTAATGATATGCCATTCTTTGTTGAGAATCTACATCAACCTACGTATGATATGCCAGAATCATGTTTGGCTTGTGAAGTTGTTGGTCCCTATTCCCCATGGTATGTGCACATCTATGCCTATCTTAAACACAACACCTTCCCTCTTGACATCTCCCATTCTAAAAAAAAAAAAAGCCTTATCCACCAGATATCCCATTACCCTCTTAGGAGATATGCTCTATCATCGTGGCTATGATGGGAATCTATTGCGTTGTCTAGATGTAGCAGAGTCAGTCCAAGTGATTAAAGAGGTGCATGAAGGGGTGTGTGGTACCCATACAAATGGAATGGTTCTAGCTAAGAAATTGTTGAGAGTAGGATACTATTGGCCTACTATGGAAATAGACTCTTTTGTAACTATGTAAGGAAATGCGTATTATGTCAAAAGTATGGAAATTTCATCCATGCGCCATCATCACAGTTGCATAACCAATCACAACCCCATGGCCATTCTCCAAATGGGGACTGGATTTAATAGGAAAGCTCACCCCTACCTCATTTGATGGTCATACTCACATCATCACAGCTACAAAATATTTCACTAAGTGGGTGGAGGTTGTTCCTTTGACTTATGTTACAGGAGCTCAGATTTCAAAGTTTATCATGAATCACCTTATCTCTTCGGTATGGCATTCCTATGGCCATAGTTACTGACAATGGAAAATCATTCAAGAACAAGATAGTGAAGGAACTTTGTCATCGATTTCAAATAAAATTGAAGTGGTCTATGCCATATTATCCATAAGGTAATGGGAAGGATGAAGCCACTAACAAAACATTGGTTGAATCATGGAAAAGATGGTGAGTAAGATCAAGTCACAATTGGAATTTACAAATTCACCCACCCTTTGGGCTTATAGGACCTCCATTCACACTCCTACTAGTGTGACACCCTATTCCCTAGTATTTGGAACCGAATCCATCATCCCATTGGAAATTGAGCTTCCTTCCTTGAGAATATCTCTTAGGGATTATCTAGACAAGGATGAGGATTACAGAGTGGCTAGATGGTAGAATTAGAACTCTTGGATGAAAAGTGCATCCATGCCCTTAACCATCTCAAAGTGTATCAGAACAGAGTCTCCAAAAATTACAACAAAAGGATCATACCTTGTCAGTTTGAGGTCGGAGATTTGGTCATGAAAGAAAATCAGTTCAACACAAGGGAAAAAAGAGAGAAGAAAGGAAAGTTTGAATCACATTGGTTAGGACCTTACGTCATTGTGGCCAAATATGGTATGGGAGCATACAAACTTTCCCATCCCAATGGTGATGAGCTCTACATGAACCTATGAATTCCATGCACCTTAAGTGGTTCTATGCTTAAACATGGCATAAAAATCAGAAAAAAAAACCAAAAAAGAGTAAAAATGATCAAAATACAAAAAAAAATAAAATAAAAAAAAAAAAGAAAAAGAGAAAACAGGTCATCCATATGTGAAAACCACACAATTGTGGCACGTTGGATAGGTCCTTGGTGAAAATTGGTTTCTAGTGCCTTGGGAGGATTCATTGTTTATAAGCATCTTACATCTCTGAGAGGTATTTTTACTTAGCTTAGGGCTAGTTCCGCGCATGCATATGAGATTCCCTATGAACCTATCCTATCAAGCCTTGATCCAAATTTTTCTCCTCTTATTAATCTATGAAGGGATGGTCTTTGCATATTCCCCATCTAACGCTAGGGGGAATTTGTGACTTCACCTTCTGTTTATAAACACGTGGCGCATGCCCTTGTATATTCTTCTCTAATGCTGGGGCATCCACGTTTCTCGGTTACCTGTGCATAGCTTCAGAAAACCTTAGAAAATCACAAAAACATTCAAAAATGTTAGAAAATCAAAAAATTCAAAATATGTTAAATTGGTTCAAAACCACAAAAAAACAATAGAAAATTATTTCACAAAAACACAAAAAAATAGAAAAGAAAAGGGTTTCACAAAATAGTCTTCACAAAACAAACAAAACATAACTTTAGTTTACTTACTTTATCTTGTTTCTTGCTTTGCTTTGTTTGTGTACATTGTTTTCTTGTATAGTTGTTGTTGCTTGTTTATACATTTGTATAGTTTTTTGCTTAGACATACTTTGATAAGATTCATCTTTTCTTGCTTAGATTAGATTCATTCTTACTTGTACATATGAAGTGTGTTTTTGCATGCTTGTAAATAATTGTACATAGTTGTGTTAATTGTTGGTTGGTTGTATATTTGATTATTTTGTTAACATTTGATTGTGTTTTCTTGTTGCATGTACATTGTTTTGTTATCACATCATCATATCTCCATCAATATCATCACATCTAACATCATCTATACATCATATATAAATAAAAAGCTAAGTATACATCATACATGAATGCTAAGCTAATCATCACATATCGTATCATCAAATGGGGGCAAGAGGGATCACAAATATCAAAATCTATCCCCCTACACCAATATCATCATGTCATCCCATCCACTAATCTAGAGCATCACATGTATAATACAATTGATATCATCTATGGATCTATCATATCAAAATCAAACACATGTGGTAAAAACATCTCAACTATCATCATGATACATACAAAGTGTGAAATCAAACCATATAACATCACACTCTAACTCTTCTTCTACTCACTGTGAATAGTTATTTTATTTAAATAATTATTTTCCTTAATTTTTTCGCCATGTTGGGGCATTATTTTCCATCTGGTACTCATTTCTTCTCACTAGGACAATTTTACTTCTCCTAGGCGATATCCTTCTTCTACACACTCCATCGAATAATTATTTTTATTAAATAATTATTTTATTAATTTTTTTGTTGTGTTGGGGCATTATTTTCCACATGTTGCATTTCTTTCTCCTGGGCATTTTTTTTTCTCTGGGAGATTCTTGTTGATTCTTCTACTTCTTCTTACGCATATCAAAAGTCTAAAAAAATATATATAAATATCTATAAAAATCAATTCAAAATCCAAAAAAATTCAAAACTTTTTCAAAAATCCTAAAAATTGTAAAATTTACAAAACTAGGTAAAAACTCACTCATAGCGGTTGAAACTCGTGTCTTGTGCATGGTATTCTTTCCATATCTTGTTGGAAATTTCACATCTTCACAGATCAAATGAATCACATGGATCATCATATTTACAACCATTTACAAATCTATCTTGCTTGCTTCGTTAGTACTTTGGGGCACATATAGTTGCTTGGTATTATTTCATGGTGCACTACACTTTCTCATTGGACCGGTGTCCTTCATCATCTTCCCTTGCATGTATCCTTGCTGGGCATCATTTTTAACCCTTTTCATTAATCACAAACATTTGGGGATCTTCAGCTTGATAACAAAACATTTGTACAACCATCTTGACCATTGTTGGTTGGAATATGTGTGTTTGTACTTGTTTTCCTGTTAAATGAGCTTGTTTCCTTCTCATATTGCATTTTTTTATATGTTGCATTGAGTGGGTGTTTCTAGCAATGGACAATTGTTCATAGTATGAATTTTCATGTCATCCTACTTTTTTTGTATGCTTATATTTTTAATAAGGACCGATGACGTAGATATTTGGCAATATGATGACAATAAAGTTGTTTCAATACACTGGATGAAAGCTTGCTCTTTTTTCTTTCCATCTTCATTCCTCTTCTACATCATTCTCCTATCAACACTATTCTTCTTATTCACCTGGGGCATCCTGCTCCTACCCATTCTTCTATTTCCTTTCTCTCACCTTTTGATTGTCGATTGCCTTCTCTCATCACCCCATCGACACTCGAGGGGGCATCTCTCACTTCTACTAATTTTTCTTCTACACTTTCAAAATTTATCTATCTACTATCTTTAAAGTGGCATCACTTACACCACCCCAAAGAGGGAAAATGTAGACACCTATAATTTAGCTTGAGAAATTTAAATACTTAAATTGCACTAATTATACCCTTTCCACAAATTGACGACATATCGTCAATATAACATTTTCTCTTCTATCATCGTTAATTAATTACATTATGTTAGTTAATTAACTCTTCTATCCAACAATGACACCAATTAACAACATTCCGTTAATCAACTCCCCTTTCTATCTAGATTAATTAATTATTTCTAATTAATTAAGCTCCCCTTTCTATCTAGATTAATTAATTATTTCTAATTAATTAAGCTCCCTTTCTATCTATCTAGATTAATTAATTATTCTTAATTAATTAATTCTCTCTTCTATTTAATCAATAAATCATCACTTATTTGATTAAATCCTCTCATAGTCTAAATCATGCTAATTATTCCTCTAAAAAGCTTCTATAAGCTTGCACACCTATTAATTAATCACTTTGTTAATTAATAAAGCCCCTCAAACCCCATGGGTCACTAAAGGACAAACTAAACTCTCCTAAGGTTGACTCAACCCTTTCTAAACCTCCCTTATCCACAACTAACCCAACCTCTCCATTTATCCCACATGAAGAGGGATGTAGAGATTCTTCTATCCATTGGGCTATATAAGGAGCCCTCCTCCTACCTTTCTATTTACACCTACATTCCTAAATGAGCATAGAGCATACACTATAGCCATTTATCATCTTTGAGCATTCTTCCATTAGAAGAGCTTGCCTTCTCCATTTCTTGTATTCATCCACCCAAGTTTTGAAGTCATATGGAGATATGTCAAATGGTCTTGTAGCCATGATTTGACAAGACTCCATTCTTAGAAACCTTGGGATTTCAAGCACATAATCAACTCTTTGATTGCTAGAGGTCTACCTAGGTTCAATCTCATCTTATTTTTAGCATTCAATAAGAGATAGAAGTTAGTTTATTTAGCATATTAGCTTGAAATGTTCATTTCATGTTTAATGTAGAAATGTTGATAGGTTAGCTTTGTTTAAGCTCTTAGCATGATGATAGGTGTTAGTTTCAACTTTAGGTTTAACTATACTTTTTAAAATTTTAAATGAGCATTTAAATAATTTCAAAATACTCATATACTATTAACAACATTTATAAAACATTAAAGAAACAAACATATGCCTACGTAACGAACAATTGATCATGCCTAGAGTTTGGGAACAAATTACCTAATGATGGACTATAGACAAAAGAAACGAAGAATAAAAAACTCATTACCAATGCATACATTGGACTGCACATGGTGAGTAATGAAAGAAACTTAGGTATGATCCGCTTGTGAAATAAATGTGAAAATCAGGTGCATGCATGCTAACTTATTGCTTCCAAGTTTTAGACGTCTTTATCCAAAACAAAAGATCTGCTTTAGGACTGCGTCTCAAGATGATACATGGGATGTAATATTTTGTGGTCTGGGGACGTGCTGGTAGTAGAAATTTCACACAGATCTTGAAACATCAATCTCCATGTACTATGATAGAGTATTGATATTGATTTTCGTGTGGTTAGGCCTCCGTGCGTAATAGGGAAGGTCATTTTTGGATCAAGCTTCATGTGGGAGCCGACAATGAAGATCAAAACACCACGATGGCTCGATATTTACCATGTCATATCTTTCTCTATTTTCTATCAACGCTTCTTCTGATAACCGCTCACACTTCTCTCAGACTGTACAAGAACTACATGTATTCACAGAATGATTGATCACAAGATAAGATAGACATACCAACAAAGCCTTGGATGATTTGAAAGCCACGTATTTCGGCGTCTAAAACTGAAGTGTGGAAGATCTACACAATATGTTTTTAGAAGAAACACATCCAAACTGGAATCCTAAATCCTGATAAGTGCACAGGTGCATAATGAGACAGAGACAGAGGAAACACGTGGTCTAATAAATCCATGTATGATCTAGCTTCAACACTTCAACCATGGATTTATCACAGAACTAATAAAGATAATACAAATGAAATTCGAATACTAACCTTCTATTTGACTTTAGACCTGTGGAAAAGATGTCCCTGAGATTTGGTAAACTAAGACGCCTTTTCCTTTGTCTAATCACTAAAATAACAAACGAATTCAACAAATTATTTTATGCAACACAAATTCTAAAATAATAAATTGAAGATCATAGGTCGAGACAACAAAGAATTCAACATATGCCCCTCCAGTCACTTGTTGTTCCATCATAGGTTCAAAGGAAGATTGCTCTGATACCAAATGAAGCAAAGGAGCATATTTGCACAAGGAAAATAATAAAACGAAATTCTATTCAACATAACATGAAATCCATACACATGCTATTATATAGTCATAATAATAGTAAAATTACTTCCTATAAAATATGAAGGAATACTAACAAATAACACTCTAACAATATTACTAGTTACAAAATATGTTTACCCTACGGTAAATATCTTAAGAATATAAATAATGTGAGCACTATAATATTTTTCTAACATGGGGTGTAATAGGTTGTTACAATTGGGGTAGGAGACAACATATATATATATATATATATATATATCATTAAGTGATCATGTATTTTCATGCAAGTACCAAATCCTCACAATAGGCATATATATCCTTGGTTAAGGCCCCAAATAATGGGGTGCATGTAATGGATAAGGGGACCTATTTTCTTGCATCTCATATAGTGATATGAATAGATTTATACATCACTTGTTTTCCTAAACCAAACATGCATATTGTGGTTCCTTAAAAATCTTGATGTGAAAATATTTAGTCGAGTCCATTTGATTAGAGTGTCTCACCCTTCGCAAAGGATCCTATATCACCTTTTTGGTGCCTTACAACCACATTTTTTCACGATCACTCATTTTATTCCCTTAATGGATATTACATGCGAGCTTGACCACATCACTACTCTTTTAACGTCCCATTCTTTATCTTACTAAAAATGGTTGACTCCTTTGGTGTTGGCTCCAACCAACTATGTGTGTTTTAATTATAAGACCTTTGGGTATTCCTCACATTTTTTTCCTCTATATCCATACCATTTACATTCACTTTAGTCATGATAATAGATGGTAGTGATTTATCCTTCGAGAAAGTCCACTAGAAGCATTGATTTGATTGCAATCATTTTAGTATATTTTCTTTTTTATCACCTTTTATCACATTTTGTTTCTTTGTCCTTTATTAGATTGCACTAAATGATACATCTTTTGATTATAATATTTCATAACTTTTTCATTATTATTTATCTTTGCCACATCTTTTTTTCTTTAATTTCTCTTAGAATTTATTAGATGTCATTATTACTTATTTATATTTTGCACATGATTTTATCTTTTTGATTCCACTTAGAATCTATTAAATGTCATTATCACCTACTTTTTCTAACACATCTTTTTTTATTGGATTCATTTTCTTTTACAAGATGCATATGTTTACCTACCTATACTTACACATCTTTTAATATACTTGATGTTACTATCTATTTTTCATTAGATGTTTTATTGATAACTATTTATTGTCACTTTAGTGTACCATTTTCCTTTTTCATTTTTTGTTTTAAGTGTTGTCATATTCATTGTTGGGTCAAGTAAAGTGGATAAGTATTAGATATGCGACAAGGTGCGCGTGACCAAAAAATACGGGAAAAATACAAGTATAGAACAATGCGCGAAGGTCCGTGTACATGTGTATGAGAAGTGGACGCGTGAAGGTTCATGTGTAGGGGATAGAGAACAACATTTTTCTAGAATTTCGAACGGGATAAACATAGAAAAAGTAGAGATGGCATGATAAGAAAGGAAAATATAACATTATTGATAAAAGTAGGGTTAAAGCAAATGTAGGGCGTTGGATAAAGATGGAGGAGTACGCATAGGCGGATGCATCTATATAGAGGAGGTGAAGTAATATATAACACATGTGGAAATGGAACAACCAATTGAAGACTAAAGTGCAGATTAAAGGTACATGTAGGCTAAGTTTAAGAGAGTGTATTAATAGGAAAAACATTGTAAAGCGGTGAAGGACAAGTTCCCACTAGCTATATATAGTTATTATGTCCATGTAAAGAGTAGTATGTAGTGCATAACAAAGAGAGTACGCAAGGGTATGTAGTATGACATAGTGAGTGTGTATGAGATTGTATGAGGGTTGTGCTATGTTTGTAATGTTTTGTGAGATCTTGTGAATGTAATGGATAATCTGATATAGATTTCCAAGGTTAAGAGAGATGAACAAGGTGTTATTGGCATTCATATCTTGATATTAATTGTATATGTTATGGAATGAATGATAAAATATCCTTATTGTTATTATCTTTGTCATGATTTACATTAGATTGTCTTCTATTCTATTATATGCAAAGTGTTATGTTGAATATACGTCTTGTATGATCTAAGAATGAGGGACACCGGTAAGTTGCGCATGCTTGGTGAGAACTTGGACACCAAGATGAGTTATGTGTCATGCATGCCCGACTAAGTGGTGCTAACAAATAAGAATACATTGTGGTTCTGTTTCCAAGACCTCTTTATCTATGACCAAAAATATTTGTGCACATGACATTCTGACTGTCATATCAAGAATATTGAGCGTTGGGTACACGATGGCCAATATGATTTTACTCAGAGATACATAAGAGGAAGTGGTTTCAATTTGCGTAAATAGGTTGAGGAAAACCTACATGATGAGTTGTATGAGGATTTCTTAAGTTTATTTCCAAGTGAATTTTATGAATGGTTAGAAGTGTACTCTCAAGACAAAGTGATCATATTAGGAAGAAGGTTCGTATGGATTCAAGATAAATATCGTGCACTCAAAAATCTAGATGAACTTTGGACACATTTTATAGATCATTGGTGGGCAGAAGTTTTGAGGACTTACACATTGGAGTACATAATATTAATGTATTTGTGTCTAAAGGAGGCCAAATTTTAGTTCCTACATGAACCTAGAGGATCTTATCTATGCACAATCCCATTGGCTACTAAGATTTTGATGATTAAGCTCAGATTGGAGAAACTCCCTATGATAGGATAAAACCCCACTTGTGTGCAAGGGGCAGGAAATAGGTTTGGGAAGGATGGAGTTGGTCTAAGCATAATAGAGAGAGAGAAAATACTTCATAAATATAATAATAGGAGAGAGAGGGAAGTTGAAGATGTGCTAATAATGAGAGGAATGAGGCCGAGACGATGTATGATGAGAACCTTGCAAAAGGTAAGGGACCGTAGGACCATGTCCCTCAGATATTGGGGAAGTGCAAAAGAAGAAACACCTAGACATCAAATAAGAGGGAGTCTAATGAAATATTAAAAACCATTGGTTCACATATTACCCACCCCATTCTCACTTATCCCTTGCACATGGTGTTCAAAATCCAGAAGATTTTATAGAAGATCATCATAGTGATGATGAGAAACAAGGTAATCGGGGATCACCACATTGGGTTAGAGATACGTGTTGGTATAAGCTCAAGAGGAACAAAAAATAAAGGAAACACATATGGCAGTGCAACAAGATACCATGGATAGAAAAAAAATATTGTTTAGAAGTCATTCAAGAGGTGCGACATCGGGATAAAACATTGATGCTCTACTCATTGGAAGTAATCTAATTAGAGGAATATCGTGGAAAATAGTTGGTGTGCAATTTAGTTCTACTATGGCTGCACAAACTTTTACGCAAACCAATTCTTCTTTGGGACCATCGTTAGTCCCAATGAAAGGAGGCTCAAGAGGCTCTTGTCCTCCATGAGTGGAGGAAACCCTAGTGGAGGTTTGGGGTCAGGATATGGTCCTCCCCTAAGTGGAAAAAATCTAGGACAAGGAAGTAACCCATCACCACAACAACCTCCTCATATTTTCTTTGAGATGTCACTTCATTTACTAGAGTATTAAGGTGTGGAAGATGCAACAAAGCATGTGCATAAGTGAAAAATTTATGGAGGGCCAAAGGAATAACAACCTCGGATAGGAAGGAAAGTCATCTTGCTACTACACTTTAAGGCCACACACATAGTTGGTACAAGAAGTATGACCCGCATCACACATGCGTAAGTGGACTATGATATGTTTCACACCCCATTTCTAGATAAATTTCACATACCAAAATTTGAGCAAAGAGAGTATAAGTGTGCTCAAGGACATTAAACAAGGCTTAGCTAAAAGTGTTATAGAATATGATGTGGGATTTAAGACTTTGTTGTTCAAGATTTCATATGACATTCAACATAGTCAACATGCACAATGATTCCTAGGGGGGTTACTGACACCATATTGAAGGGTGTTATTACATAAAATTTTTACTAACTTGAGGAAGGCTTTGGAGGCAAGATCGCACGAATTGAACCGACGAGAAGTGTAGATACTAGAGTGAGACCATTCCTTGAAGCTTAGATTGCAGCCATGGATAATCAGCTAGAGAAGATATCTCGCTAATTCAACACATGACACTGTAGTGGAATTTGGTTCCCAAATTGTGATATAGAGGGGAACATGAAGGATAATCGGCTATGTAGGAGTGCGTGTGCACTACTCTTAGATTATGATATTTGTCACAAGAACCATGATGTATGAGAATTTCCACTTTTACAATGCGCTAAAATGAGAATAAGGTGTTAATGTATTGCAATATTTTTGATGCAAACACACATGATACAACTAATTACTAGATGATTGAACACATTTATGAAGCATGTGAGATAGGGTTATGCTAGGCTAGCACAAAGAGCAGCTCTTAGGGACAAGAATGAGAAAATGAAAATATTGAAGTTTGAAAGAACAACGACATAGGAAAAAATGGTAATGGGGGATACCATGGGGGGTATTGTGGTAGATGATGAGGAGGTCCTGGAGGCAGTTCAGCCAAGGAACGTGTTATATATGTGAGTTGATACTGTAGTTGAATCGTTATTTTATACCTTTTCATTTGGGGAAAATGTGGCTTGATGTGCATCATGTTTTTTCATGTAATATATTTGGGTTCATGTTTGTGTAAATTTCTTATGTGATGTTGAGTTATCATAAGTGATCCCATGTGATGTCGTGTATCAAGAAATGTAAGTCAAAAACAAATTATTCTGATATTTTTGTTGTTGTATTTGTGTTTCAAAATTGTGGGCGTGAATATAATATACCTTACTAAATAAGTTGTCCTATTTATTTTAAATAATGACCAAATAATATTAAGTGAACCTTTCATAATGAATGATAAACTTATGTGAAAGATACTAAGACCTAAACTAACTAGGAAAAGATTGTATCATTTAAAACATGAGACTTGGTTAAGTTATCCTATATCAAATATCAACATTATGATACGACAAAGGTGCAATGAGATATACTTATTAAAGATATTAACTTAGTGAGTTACTATGAATCTCTATCTGGAAGAAATTTAGTGACTTGATACGAAATAACATATCGTTAAGACAAACTTATCTACTTTACTTAAATAGGTAGCTAAAAAATGTTAATGAAACATAGTCACTATGAGCCATCGTCCTTTCATTGCTATCCTACCCATACCAGCTTAGGATGGTTATGTGAAGGGTAGTGAGGGTGTAATGATGAAATTCATTACATGGTCACTATCTTTTCCATAGGGATCATAAGGTGGCATTGATAGAATTCCTTCACTAGAAGGATGAATCGTGGTCCCTATTATTTCAAACCAAAAATTGATTTCTTAATTAATAAAAAGAATCTTGATAACTATGTTGAGACGGTTATGCGGTGAAGGGGAGACAAATTTCATAGGCTAGTGTGTAGTCTCAAAACTGGCTTGCTAGTGCAATGCCAAATAACTATGGCCATAGTAATGTAAATGAATGATTGCATTATTTGTTCACCATTTTTCCGATAAACAATGTTTGGATTCAGATGAAGGTTACTTAAGTGACTTTCCGGTTAATGATGCACATGTTCCCATAACCTATAAAATGTTTAGCCAAAAGTATACATGGTATACACACTCGTGTAGAGTGTTCTAAGGGAGAGCTAGGAGATTTAAAGGACCCTTACAATTGCACATGGTTAATATATGTTATCAATATGGATTTTAGAATATTAAGAAATGTAGCAATGAGATAAGTATTAATGATAATCATTAACAACATAGAAGGTACTTAAGGTATTTGTTTTATATAAATAAATACATTCCCTTAATTTGGATGAATCATAACATGGGTGTTACAACATCATATTTGGGCTAAACCTTAAGGTCATGGGATGAAAACACAAAAAATGGAGGATAGGGAATAAATGGGGATGCATGAAAAATTTATAGAGTGATTGAAAGCAAGGATAACAATGTGCAATAAGAAGAAACAAGTAGACATGATGGGAGAAGTAGACATAATGAGTTCAATGTATGAACAAAGGGAAGAAATGAGGCATGTATAGGGAAACTAAGGATAATAATGACATCTCTTAAATGCTATGGTCTAGCTCACATGATCAAGTTCGATCATACCCCAATCTTGACATACCACTTAAGGAACCCACTTAGGAGGTGTAGACACCAAAATTGGGTCATACTCCCTTTAAACCATGTTAATTAAATTAACCATGTCCTACCTATTCATATCCCATAGTGCACATATTAATTAAATTGATTATCTTAATTAAATTAATCATCCCGATTAAATTAATTAATATCCTCACTTAACCACCTCACCTAACCACCTCACCTAGCCACCTCACTTAGCCACCTCACCTATCCACCTCACTCAATGTGTAATGAAATTACTTGTATAATTCAGATTAAGAGCAACAATAGAACACAAAATAACACAATATTTCAGAATAATGATCTCAATATGCAATTAGAAAAGCTTTGCCACTTCGAGGGGGCAACCTCCAAACCATATAATAAGACTCAAATGCTCAAATAATAATGAAATACTACCTATAATCCCATATATATAATATTTATATGCTATGGCCATCACCAAGGCCGACCTATTAAGCATGAGAAAGTATAAATGATATAATAAAATGATATGTTAAGCCACAAGTTGGCTACTCACATCCTAATACAAGAAATAGGTTAAGGGCATAACATTCCCTTCCCCTTCAAACCAACATTGTCCTTAATGTTCAATAATCCTGGATGTTGCTGCAGAAAACCTTCATCCTCCCAGGTTGCGTCTTCTATGCTCAGATTCTTCCACTTGATCAGATATTCCTTAATGTCTTTGGTTCTCAGCCTCTTAGTACATGTTTGCAGAATCTTCTCTGGATCCAAAATGATTCTTCCTTCCTCGTCAACTTTTGGTAACTCTTTCTGGGCTTCAAATTTCTATCCAATAACCTTCTTCATGCATGAAACATGGAATATTGGGTGTATGTGTGAAGATGGAGGCAACTCTAGTTTATAAGCAACACTACCAATTTTCTATAGAACCTGATAAGGGCCATAATATTTAGGAGCAAGTTTGTTTTCCTTTTTTGTTGCTTTAGGGACATCTGTTTATAAGGCTAGAGACGTACAAAACAAATTCACCAATTTCAAAATGTCTTTCACTACGGTGTTGATCTGCTTGTTGTTTCATCCTGTTTTGTGCTAATGCTAAATTCTCCTTCAAACTAGCCAAAACATGTTGTTGATGTTGAATGTGTTCCTCAACATCTCTGACCTTAGTTTGCACCCTCAATGAGGAAGTGATAGAAGGTGAATGATAACCACATAATGCTAAAAATGGGGTCATTTGAGAAGAGGTATGAAAAGATGTGTTATACCACCATTTTTCCAGTGGTAGCCATTTAATCCACCTTTCTTGTTTATCTGATACAAAACTACGTAGATACCCCTCTAAGAATTTGTTGACCACTGTTTTCCCATCAGTTTGAGGATGGTAAGATGAACTATGAGCTAGCTGAGTACCCAAACATGAAAATAATTCCATCCAAAAATTACTTGTGAAAATAGGATCACGATCACTTACAATTATCTTTAGGGTTCCATGTAGCCTTTGAACTGTCTCCAAAAAATAGCTACGATCGTATCTTGGCTGCAAATGGATGTGATAGGGAACAAAAATGGGCATATTTTGTAAGCCTATCCACAATTAGGAAAATGAAATTCTTACCTCTACGAACAAGGCAATCCGGTGATGAAATCCATGGAGACCTCTTCCCATCTCTAGCTAGGAATAGGTAAGGGTTGCAGACATGACACTGGTGTCTTAATTGTTTCCCCTTTATTCTGTTGGCACACTAAACACTATGATACAAAAATTTTTACATCCCCCTTGAGTCCTTCCCTAAATAATTCTCTTTTTATTTTATGATATGTCTTCAAAAACCTATAGTGTCCTCCAACAGGTGAGACATGTAGCTCTGCAAGAATCTTATGCTTTAACTCGAATCTTTACTCAAGTATAACTCCGTCCTTGTACCATAGGGCATTACCTTTACACTTAATTTTTTTAGATGTCATAGATCCTTGCTTGATATTCTATATTAGAGATTGTGTATCCTTGTCTTGATTCCATTCCAATCTTTCTTCATCCACCCAATTGGCCGTCAACATGGACATTCCACATAGTAAGGCATCTGCGGATGTATCCCTTTGGACAACACATCAGCTACTACATTTTCTTTACCCTTTTTGTATATGATTTCAAAATCATAACCCACAATTTTGTTACCCACTTTTGTTGTTCCTTAGATGATAACCTTTTCTCCAAAAAGTATTTGAGACTATCATGATCAATTTTTACCTTGAAGTGTCTACCCATGAGATAGGGCCTCCATTACTTGACCACATGAAGAATAGCCATCATTTCTTTCTCATAGATAGGTTTGAGAAGATATTTTCCTTTGAATTGGTGAATATCAAATGTAATTGGTCTTCCTTCTTGCATTAGAACTACTCCCAATCCTGATCCTGAAGCGTCACATTCAACAATGAAGGTTTTTGAGAAGTTGGGAGTAGCCAAAACTGGGGTGCTACACATGGCTTCCTTCAGCTGCTCAAAGGATTTAGTGGCTACGTCTGTCCAATGGAAGGCATCCTTATTTAGCAATGCAGTGAGTGGGGTTGCTATTCTACCATATCCCCGCACAAATCTTCTGTAGTACCCTGTTAGTCCTAGGAACCCATGAAGATTTTTGAGAGTTTTGGGCCTTGGCCATTCCACCATAGCTTTGATCTTCTGAGGATCAACTTTGACACCTTCATGGGATACAATATGACCCAAGTACTCTACCTCTTGTACACCAAAATAACATTTGGATGGATTTGCATAGAGAGTATGTTTCTCCAAAACTTCCAACACTTTATTTACATGTTGTAAGTGTTCTTCCCATGTCTTACTATAAATCAATATGTCATCAAAGAAAACTAATAAAAATTTCCTTAAAATGGCCTAAAAACAAAGTGTTCATCAAGCTTTGAAAGGTTGAGGGCACATTTGTAAGACCAAAAGGCATTACAAAAACTCATAATGGCCCTCATGAGTCTTGAAAGCCATTTTATTAACATCTTCCTCTTTTATCCTAATTTGATGGTACCCTAACGAAGATCTAATTTTATGAAATAAAAAAGCACCATGCAATTCATCAAGTAAATCATCAATTAATGGAATAGGAAACTTATCTTTATGGTGTACTTATTGAGTTCTCGATAATCTAGACACATCCTCCATGTTTCATCCTTCTTACGTACCATGACCACTAGTGAAGAATATGCACTGCTATGCCACGATGATACCCGCCTTCAACATTTCCTCCACCATTTTCTCGATCTCACTTTTTTGGAAATATGGGTATCTCTATGGTAGTCGATGCTTTAGTGATTGGCTCCCGAATAAACTGAATGGCATGATCATTATCCCTAAATGGTGGTAGTCCCTTTGGAATTGCATCAAAAATAGATGAGTGAGCATCCACAATATTTCAAGATCGGGTGGCATTAAAGACTCGTATTTTGTATTTCTATGGAAAATAACTTTGCTATAAATCCATCTACTCCTTTTCTAAGAACCTTCGCATCGATGAGAGCTAATAATCTGTAGAGATTTAGCTACCATCCCATTCAATTGTATTTTCCTTCCATCTAAATGAAATCGCATGAATTTTTTTAGAAATTCATCTATATAGTACCTAAGGTTGTGAGCCATTGGAAACCTAAAACAATATCTTCCCCTCTCATAGAAATAGAAAACATAGGTGAGTCTAACATGTAGTCTCCCATGGAAATCTTGATACTATGGCACTTTCCTGTGCACTTGACTGTCCCACCATCTCGCAATCATAACTTGCATTTCTGGAGCTAGGTAAATAAAACAATTGAGGCGGGTAGCTAACTTACTATTTATGAAGTTATGAGTACTCCCGAGTCAATCAACACCGTCACCTTCTATTTTTTGAGATAGCCAATAACCTTGAGTTTTTGAGGATTACTAATACCCGACAATGCATGGTAAGAAATTGTAGGTTGGTGATCCTCTACTTCATCTTCTACTGGTTCCTCGGCCTCTCCTATAAGTTCAGCTTCCTCATCATCCTCATTACCTTCGTCAATATAGAACAACTTCTCAACACATTTACATCCCGGTCCATATTTTCTATCAGCTTAAAACACAATTCTTTTGCTCTCTTTTCTTCCATTTGTTGAGGAGTCAGTCTAATTAGCCTAGCAAATGAAGGGGAAGAGATACTACGGTCTCTGGTGTTAATGAAAGGTGGCCTCCTACTACAAATAACTTTTTCCTTTACATGATGTGCCATGATAATAGAATCAGAAAGCTTGAGTGGATTAAACATACGTACCTCATGCTCAATGTGGTCCTTAAGACCCCCAAGAAATAGGTCATTTAGATTCTCTTCTGGAATATTCTCCACCCTTAAGGATAGGTTTTGGAATTGATGCACATAATCTTTAACTAATCCTATTTGCCGTAAATTTTCTAATTGACTAAAGTAGTTCTCTGAAACACTGGAACTATAGTGCAATTGCAACTCCTCGGTAAAAACTGTCCAAGTGACACCTAGACCATTCTTCTGCCTCTAAGCACATAACCATCAATACCAAACAAATTGGTCGGGTTCAAGATAAAGGGATACCAATGTCACCTTTTTTCCTGATGGTGTTTGATGTAACTCAAAGAATTTCTCTATTTGATTTATCCAATTCAAGGGATCCTTATCATCAATTTTGCGCATAGCCACTTTCGGCATCATGTTTTGTGGTTGTGAATAAGTTGGATTCTGATTGGGCTGGAAAAGTGATCCAACATGATTATTTTTTCCATGATTTTGAACTGAAGATCCTCCTTGGTTGACATGGGCCAGATTTGGGCCATACTGGTTACCCTTTACATGTTGCATGATATCATCCAACCGATGAATGATTTGGGCTATGTCTCCTTTAGAGGCCATCTCAAATTGTACATTTCGTAGCTCATACTCAAGTTGGATCACCTTATGATCAACTGAGGTAAAACCTAGTGTTGAGGAATCTGTATTTACCCCTTTTGACTCCATTTCTTCAATCACTACCCCATCTTTATCTGGGGTTTTACCTGGAGTAACCGGATTCTATTTTACTCTTGTGGAAGGCCCCGCCATGATGTCAAACCTTAGGGTTTAGGGTTTTATATAATTTTGACCAAACGAGGAAAAAACATAGAGAAAATAATAATACTATTTTTTTGAGATCTTTCTGAAAATGTAAAGAACTTGAAAATATTCCACAATTTGCACCCTAGGGAGCGATTTTATGAAAAACCCTAAATTTGTAATAACTTTTGAAAAATAAATAAAAAAGTCTAAAATTTTCAGGGAACCTTACTTGAAATATTTTACAACTCCGGTAAAGATATATCCCATCAATTATTGTGGTTCCTAATATATGGTGGAAACAAAAATTAGGGTTTTTATCGTAATTTTGGCCCAGATCGCAACTCTAATACCACTTGTAATAAAATTACTTGTATAATTCAGATTAAGAGCAACAATAGAACACCAAATAACACAATATTTCAAAATAATTATCTTAATATGCAATTCGAATAGCTTCGCCACTTCAAGGGGGCAACCTCCAAACCATATAATAAGATTCAAATGCTCAAATGATAATGAAATACTACCTATAATCCCCTATATATACTATTCATATGCTATGGACATCACCAAGGCTAGCCTATTAAGCATGAGAAAGTATAAATGATATAATAAAATGATATGGTAAGCCACAAGTCAGCTACTCATATACTAATACAAGAAATAGGTTAAGGGCATAACACAATGACCTACTCAAACCTCATTAATGACCTAAGATCGAGTCTAAACTTATCCTAACTAACTAGGACTTGGTCTAAAACATAAAATTAACTCCTATTAACAAAACTAAAATGATTCCCACTTATCTTTCCATGATCTATCAATCGAGACTCGGTAGAAGGTTGGAGATCATGCCAAAAATAACAACAATGCCATTTATTTTTGGCCACCTAGATATTCCTACCTTGAATGACGCTTGAGTTATATCTCAACCGACATCGGTCACCTAACCATTATCAGTTAGGTTAAATATGTTTCCAAAATCCTTTTCCCAGGTTGGTCATTTGATTCAGGATCTCATTCTTCTAGAGACTTGGAGAACTCGAATTTCTTTAGCACTTAGGAAAAAGAAGACATACGGGAGCACTACCAACATTGGTCACCATTCATCATCCTCTTCACGATCACAAATTCACAATAGAGAGGCATGGAGGTATGAAATTCCGCGGCATGAATACAATGACTCTTCTCTCTAGATCTCTACTATCACCATCTTCATCACCTATGTCCTCTAATCTATTTTCCAGTAGTTCCTCCTAGCCAAAAGGGAGATCTCACATCATTCGATCCGTAGTAATCTATGAGCACATTCAAGCTTCAACCGACATTACAATAGGTATTACTCCTTATCCTTCTACCCTTATCTATTTCATTAATTTTCTAAGAATCTAGTGAAACATTTTGTACATGCGGTGGGACCCATTAGGGGTTCTTTTGCATTTGTTCATTCCTAGGAAAAAAATTGTGTATTTATTTCCCTTCAAAAGTTATTCACATTAATTTTCTTTTCTAGAATATTCTCCTTCTTTCTATTTTCTAAAAGAAATTTTACTTTTAGTGCTTTAAAAAGAACATGTTTTCCCTTTATTGCATTGGATTACTTAAAGATCATCCCTCTTCATGTTCTCCATTTGTTACATCGAATGTAATTGTGGATTTGGGCTTAAAACACTTGCATTTCATTATGGTTTGTTACATTATAGATCACATTAATTTGAGGGAAACCTATACGTTGGAAGTCATGCCCAGTTGATGGTTGACTAATTTAATCATAGTTCACTTGCACACTCTCTCTCTCTATACCAAACCACTTACATAATTTACACATCTTCTTAAACATCCTCCTACTTGGAAGAAGCTATCAATGATCACACAATCAGAGGATTGACAGTGGGCGCCTAGTTAGTTTCTCTGTCTAGTCATTCTATCAGAGAAATAACCGCCCTCACCAAAAATTTACTGAAACCATCCTTAGATCTTGGCTTTCATAAGACACCTTCTATTGAACCAAAAATTCTATTCTGTTCATGAGTCAGTCTTAAATAGCATAAGCTAAAACATAAAATTCACCCATAGGATTTTTGTTTCTTAAATTTTGCTTGATTTTTGTTTTGAGTTGTGAGGACGTGTTCTCCATTTTTTATTTCTTCCTTTCACACTCCACAATTATAGTTGGTGTATTCGACTTTTTCTGAGTGTGTTAGGGTCCATCACTATCATACTCAGGTTTATGGGTTGATATTTTACCTGATCTAAGTCACAAAAATAAACTTTCTCCATATTTTTCAAATTTCATAAGTAACGGCATTGGTCTAGCGATCGTCATCGGTTTACCCCGACCATCATCAGTTTACCCTACCATTGTCGGTTATATAATTTTTGGTCATTTTACCATAAAAAAACACTCACCACATTTTCGTTCTTTCTTGAAGTTCCTCAGATATATCATCATACCCCTGGATCTTTAAAATCATTGTCAGATCTAGTTTTGTCTTATTTTCATTAGTTATTGCCCCATTTGCAAAAATTTGATTTCCTACTGAAGAATCGATATCAGTTAACCTAATCGAAGATCGATCACCCTATCATTGTCATCAGTTAACCCAACTTCTGTCGGTTCCTGTGTTTTAATTTTTAATTAAAACAATGACCTATTTTACCTCCCGAAACTATTTTTCTCTATTTTTTCCTTTTTTTGTGTCATTTATGGAGAATAGATTGTCAATTCTACGCCAAATAACATGGTTTTGACTCGTAGTCAAGCCAATGCCCTTGTATTCCATGCAATCCTTCAGCCAATCCCACCTAGCCCATTGCCACCTCCCATCCTGTCACATATAGATCCTACTTAACCCATTATCATCAGTACCGGTGACGAGGAGTTCACAAGACTCCTTGAACACAACCCCACTACCTTACAAAATTATCTTGCCCATTCATCTACTCAGGATTCATCAGGACAACTGGTATACGACATGTATGTGTCCATCCCCTCTTCCCTCGCCCCCACTACGCATCGAATAGTACTAACTCGGCCTTACCTTCTTCTACCTTACCACCCGCAATATCCCAACTTGACCCCACATCATCAATACCTACAAAACCTACAACATCAATCACTTTTGTAGTCCGTTGATCCTATGGTGTCAACCATTCCTTCATCAACCATCTTGAGCATAGCCCCATCTACACCCGCCACCTCATCTATACCTATTGCATTCAACGAACTATGGTGTTGGTAACCCATACCCCATTCTAAAACATCATACTCTCCACCCCAGTATTTACCTCCAATCACTATAAGGATCACCTACTTACACATATCACCGTAAACCGGTTATCTCGTTTATCAATTATTCGGGATATTTCCGCTTTGCATTTATTCCCCTTCGCAGCTTATCGTACTAAGAACTACCATATATTGGAACGTCATCCATATCATACATTCATCATCAACCCCCTTATCTTTGTAGGGGTTTCGTTCATCACTAAACCTACCAATGACCTTATTAAAATGATGATGGAAAAGATGCAAACATTGGAAGCATAAATTTATGGCTCTCGTAACTCTTTAACATACAATGAAATCTACAATGATCCCATTCATCCATCTATTCCCATTCTTCCATACCCTATGCATTGGGAAATTCCCAAATTCAACCGATTCAATAGTAAATAAGACCTACAACAACATTTGCGGTCTTTCAAACATGGGTGTTATCTAATCACTCATGATGATGCTCTACTCTTGCAGACATTCCCCATGATTGGTATAGTGGTTTACCTTGACATTCCATTTATTCATTCAACCAAGTGGCTCAAGCCTTCCTGGACCATTTTTCAATCAATATCATCAAGAAGGTCACCATGACCGACTTATACTCAACACGACAATACGACGACAAGTCTATCGCATATTTTGTTGCTCATTGGCGGAGCCTCATCAACCAACTTACATTCTAGCTACCTCAAACTGAGCTTATAGAGTTGTTCACTAGGGCTTGTGCCAGGAACATCTCACCAAATCTCCAAGTCCAAACCTTCCATACCTTTGATGAAGCATTCACCATGGCTAGAAATCTTGAAATTTGTGCCATAGAAGATAAGAAAATTCAATTGCATAACAAGTTGCATTCAAATCCAATGATGCTTCTTCCTCTTCAAAACCACAAAACAACTATTCTAAAGAAAAATATGTGCCAACATGGTAGTTTTAAAAGCTAGCCCATCTCACCCATCCAATCAATCAAAACCTCTTCCAACCTTTTTCCCATTCAAGCTTTCCAGCTGTGTGAGAGCAACGAAAGTACACTCCATTCGGGAGCCTTATTCGTCAGTATTAGAAAAACTTCTTAAAGCTAGAGAAATTTCTCTACCACCCGTAAAACCACATACTAGTTTTGACCCCACTCATCCTATGCCTACATGGTACAAGGAACATGACTATTGCAACTATCATCGCATTAAATGCCATAGCGATGGTAATTGTATAACCTTCAAAAAAATTGTCTAGGAAATGTTAGACAACAGAGATCTTGTCTTGGATAACCCAAATGCACCAGCTAATCAGAACTTGCATATCTTCAAGAAGCCATTCCCTAACCATACCCTGTCATCTAACCAAACTAGCAAACCTTCAACTAATGACAATAATGTCTATGAGGTCCATGTTGTGTTTGACATCGTACCAACCCTTCCGCAATTTCCTCTTATCTCCTCCATCAAGGATATTTTAGCACGAGCTCCTTCACCCACAAAGGAGACTATTTAATCTACTCCTTCACCCATAGAGGATTCCCCTTTATCTCCCCCTTCACCCTTGTCGATGAAATTTCATTACTCCCCTCGCAACCTAATGAACAACCTGCGGTGTTAACTCTCCTCCCCATGAGAGAGTCATGTTAACCTTCCTCTCCACCGAAAGAGAAACCTACCTCATCCCACTGTGTCATATCCCCTACCCATAGGGTATCCTTTAGATGCGCTAATGCCTATTGGTGATAATTCCCCATTAGCCTTCCATGATCCCATTGATTTTCTCTCGGATCTCTTACCCACAGAGTCCAAATCCAACTAGTTCCCTATCTCACAGACATACTTTATAGGGATTACTACTAAATCAACATCATCTCCTCTTACAACAATGTAGTTTTCACACATCGAGACCGCTTGGATTACGTTGTTAATTATATATTTTGGGGGTGTCTCCACTACCCTTTTCAACCCAAATGTAAATGTCATTTGTTGATACCTCTACGATTTATCCAAAGGTATTTCAGACAATTGAACCAACCATGCCCATACCGGTCATAACATCCTCTTCTTCATCACCCTCACCTACACCTAAACCTTTACCCACAATCAAACCTAATCCTATGCCTAAGAACCTACTTGTATCTACACTTTCCCATCCCTTACGTCCAGAGTCATCACCACATTAGGTGTCATGCGACATCAAGCCTAGTCCACCCTCCTGTAAAATTGGACTTAGCCACATCTTCCCAAGCCGCGTAAAAACTAGTCCTCCACCTTAAAGGAAGACCCAAGATTTTAGGCCACACACACCAGTTTTAACCTTTTTGTCTATCCTATGGCCTCACCCATCTACTTTGGTCAAGAAAACTCCTACCCAAGGCAAACCAAAAGCACAACAACCTGCCTCTTCATCATGATCCTTTATTACACCCAACTTACTCCGCACAAAGGTGTACACCTTCACCATCACCCGCATCTTTCTTACCACATATACCCCCACCACCTACACTAGCCTCCTCACTACCTATGATATTTCTTTCTCTTCAACCCATACCTTCAACTTTGCCTTTGCTAGTAAACTTCACCACACCTCCTTTATCACCTTGTCTAACTCGTCCTCTTCCACCATCTACTTTCCCTTCTACATCACGTACTCCTTCTTCACCTTTACCTCGGAAGGTGAAACCAAAATTGAAAAAACCACCACCCTCCAAAGATCTAGTTAATCCTATAACACCTTCTATCATTAGTTCATCTACTACGACTTTACCCAAGAAGGTACACCCAAGCCTAAAATAGTACCACCTACCCGACCGGTGGTCAAACCTATCCCACCTCCAATTTTGCCTCTTGTAGCACCTCACACATCATAATCACCCACACTTCAATCAAGATATACACTCACTTCACATTGTGATCCATTGGTAGGGTCTTATGCTAACATTTTAGCCAAAATTTTAGAGACCTCTGTTATCACATTACCTCCACTTAGAACTTATGAAAATTTAAAACCCAAACCAAAAAGGTTTGACGAGACTAAAATTTGCACTTACTATCGTGTGCTAGGGCATGATGTAGAAAATTATAAGGCTCTTAAAACCATTCTCCTCCAACTATGTCCTCCTGAAGAAAATTTTGATGATGATGATATTCTAGATGAGGACCCTATTCCACCTTCACCTATCACCGCACATCCTCATCCTTTACCTATTCAGTGACCTGCATCTCCACCTCCACAAAATTTTTATCCACCTCTAACATTTGAGATCAACATGGTCCACATAAGAGAGTTAGCCAAAACCCCACCAAAATGTCAGTGCATCCATATTATTTCACAAAAACATTTTTATTCATTCTATTGTCCATCCTGTCACTACACATATCACAATTCACATGTTCCTTCACCCCATATCAATATGGTTAACATTTCCACTCGCACCCAAAAAGAAAAAGGAAAGGAGAAAGTAACTAGTTCATTTGCCAATCCTGTGCCCAATATACCATCCACACCCACACCAAAAATCACTATTCAAGGACCCACATATCATATTTCTGATGGGGTCACCCATCGTACAATGATAAAACAATTACACTAATCCCCTCTAAAAATGTATTTGTATGACCTCATCCAAACCTCTAAATCTCATCGAGAGGCCCTCATGGAGATTTTGCAATCCATCAAGGTTTTACCTAATGAACTGATTCTGTGGCATACATTATCACCCCTCACCATGTGGCCTCCTCACTAATTCATCCTCTTCCTCTACACTGTCACTACTCACCAAGTAGCATCCCTCAGTTTCTATGATGAGGATATTGTACCTCTCTAATCAGATGATCCTAATCCCACCCTTTTCATTTCTGTCTATACTAATCATATACACATTCGACACGTTATGATCAATGGTGGTTCCAACATCAACATCATCTTGTCCCATGCATACTGACCCAAATGCACTCCCTTTTCAATTGCATGCATAATAACCCAATTATGTTGTGTTCATTCAATGATGCCATTACTTCCACCACTGGGCCCCTGTACCATCCGAATTGTTCTATGTCTAAGAGGGGAGTTCAAAGACAACTGTTGCTTGGTCAACCTTAGATCCATGTCATGGGTTGTGTCCCTTCAACCTTACATCGTTGTGTAAAATTTGAACATAAAGGACATAAATATACCATTCCAACTGACCCATCACCATTCAAAACCTATAACATGTTGTACCAACCTAATGATGTCCTTATACCAGTTAAGGCATCTACCACCACTGTCACTTCTCCTTCACCCATAACCCCATCTACCAATGTTACCGCTACCTTTCCCACACCTAAATCCTCTATTCTCACTGCCATCGTAGCCTCTGCAACCAACCCATCCACTAACCCATCTACTTCTCAACTAACCAATGCTTCTTCTTCCCAATCACCTAGTGATTCATCTATTCCTGCTACCCACATATCGATCGCTAATCCCTTAGAAGGTTTTTTTCAATGTCCCACTCTGGGGGAATACCATAAGTACAAAATCGTCATATTCCTTACTCCTCAAGAGTATGGTAACCTATGCCAACATCCTCACTATGATCACCGCATATGTGAGGTCTTCCTCCTACGGTCCTCCCAATTTTCACACAAACTTAACATATGGGGGACTTGATACTTCTACCTACTCGCCCAAGCCACCTTCCCAAACACACCATTTTCTTCTGACCTCCAATATCTCACCAACCACCACTTTTCCCACACTTTCCTCCATCACTTTGTGCATGGAAAGGCTTTGGATTTGGGTTCTACGAATAGGTATGCCATACTATCATCCCATGTACCACTCATAAACATAAAGACCACAATGGTATTGGATTTGTCGAACCATATTCCAAGAAGTCCCACGTTGAACTCATTGAGGACAACAAACCTTCTTCACCCCATTTACCAACTTCACCCCCTTCACCCACAGAGTCTATAGATCTAAAATCCATTCCTCCTAAAAAAATCGTGAACACCATTTCCTTGGGACCTTTGACTTATCAACAAGATGGCAAGGCTCCCTCTTCTCTTCCTTCATATATCCCGACATAATAGATGAAGATACACCTTCTATTAACATCGTTCAATGTCGGGATGATAAGTATATTCTTACCTACCTTGGTGCGGAGGATTCTTATATCCATTGGTTGTTACCTTCTATGATGTAAACCATTTTAAATAAATCAACCATCGAAATCAATATTAACACTCGGGATGACCCGCACATTATAAAGAGAGGCCAATCTTTAGATACTTTTAAATAGGAAGCTTTTACGTTTTCCTCGGGATCATAACAACGATTTTTCTTAGTCCTATGCTTTGATATTCCCGGTATTGACCCAAACATTGTGGTCCACAATATTGTCACTATTCCTAAAGCCAAACCCGTAAAACAAAAGCTGTAGAAAATGCACCCTCACATTGCCCTTCTTGTCAAACAAGAACTTTAGGACCTTCTCTCAATTTCCTTCATCCTACCCATTGATTATCCCTAATGGATCTCTAACATCATTCTTGTCACAAAAGTGATAGGGGGACTCGTATTTTCATGGATTTTCACGACCTTAACTTAGCTTTCCCTAAAGATGACTTTCCACTACCTAGTTTTTACTAACTAGTTGATCTTACCGCCGCCATGAGATGCTTTATCACTCATGGACGGTTTCTCAGGTTATAACCAAATATTAATCACCCTATAAGATCAACAAAAAACAACCTTAAATCACTCCTTGGGGACCTTTTGCTATCAATTCATGCCTTTTGGCCTTAATAACATTGGTGCTACATATTAACTAACTATGACTTATATCTTTCATGATATCATGCATCGCATATTGGAATATTACGTTGATTTGACCTCCTTAACAAATATAAACATTGGGCTAAAAACCTTATAGCCCTTAAGGTCATCTTCAACCGTCTCATCAAGTACTATGTTTTCCTTCAACCTAGGAAGTGTATCTTCATTGTTCTTTCGAAAAGGTCCTTGGTTTTATCATTTCTTTGTGTGGCATATAAGTTGACCCCACTAAAATCGAGGCTATAATAAAAATGCCTCCACCTACTAACCTTTGTCATCTTTTTAGTTTGCAAGGAAAGTTACAATCTATTCATCTCTTTAGTTCTCAACATTCCAACCACTTCCACTCATTTCATCACCTCCTCAAAAAGGATGTTTCCTTCAAATGGGATGATGAATGCCACAAAGCCTTTGACACCTTAAAACAATACCTTATCTAACCACATGTGCTCATTCCTCTTAAGGATGACCAACCATTTTAACTTTACACTTATACTACTGATCATTCCTTGGATGAAATGCTCTCTCATCGTAATGAGAAACACAATGAACAATTGGTTTACTACATCAACCGTACGCTTCTAGACTACAAAACTAGATACACCCATGCCAAAAAACTCGCTTAGCCTTAGATTTTATCACCCTTAAAATCTGCCATTACCTACTTAACCAATTTTTTTGTCACCAATACTGACCCCTTACATTACATGTACACCAAGCCTTACCAACATCAACGAGCTACACATTGGCTTATGCTTCTTGCAGACCTAGAACTCGAATTCATCCATAAAAAATGTATCAAAGGAAAAATATCATCATTGACCAACTTACGAGATGCATCCCTCTCTCGGTAATCAATTCTCTAACTTCAATTTCCCAGATGAATCCATTGCTACCATCACTTTGGATGATACCATTTACTAGATGACCTTATTCTTTGATGGTTCCAAATGTTAGTGTGGGGTTGGTGCGATTTATCCTCATTATTCTTGATGGTGAGTCTATGCCATTATATTTCAAAGTAGGTTTTGATTGTACTAACAATATCACCGAATATGAAGCACTTGTATTAGGCCTTCAAACCACCATTTCCTTAGATGTTAAGTCAATTAATATCTTTGGCGATTCCTAACTAGTTGTAAACCAAGTTAATGGTATATACCAAGTGTCATAACAAGATACTTCAGAAGTATAAGCATCATGTTGACATACTTTTGACTACCTTTGACTGTTATGAACTTACAACAACCTTGCGTTCCACTAATAAATTTATGTATACTATGGCCTATCTTGTATCTCAAATACCCTCTTCACCTTCCAACTCAAAAATATTTGTCTCAAGTACAAAGGTTAAATTTACTTTCTTATTTATTTTGAGACGTCAACCTCGTTGGAACCATTGAACCTGAACCACGTGACCTTTGGTATAAGCAGTTTACATACTACATTTCCTTTTTAATTATACCTCCAGAACTTACTCACAATAGACAATTTTCCTTTCTCAAAGGTTTCTCTTGCTATGTCATCATGGGTGATCTTATTTATAAACATGGTTTTGATGGTATCCTCTTACGATGCCTTACAAGTTCACAAATTCCCTACACCATCAAGGAAGTTCATGACATAATTTGTGGAGGTCACTTTAGTGGTTTAGTTGTCGCTAAACGCATTCTCCGCCTAGGCTATTATTGGCCTACCTTAAACTGTGATTGTTGTGATTATGTCAAATGTTGTGTGAAGTGCCAACAACATGCTAATCTTCATCACACACCTAGTCACACCTTACAGGTCACACGAGACCTTTTTCCTTTCTCTTAATGGGGTTTGGATCTTGTCGGAGAGATCAATCCTCATTCTTCCCAATGTCATCAATGGATTATTACCACTTGAATACTACACTAAATGGGTAGAAGCCATACCTCTTATTTCTACAAAAGCTGAGAAAATATGTGAATTCATCAACCATCACATCATTTGTCACTTTGGTGTTCCTCATCATCTCATCATTAATAATGGAAAACAATTCAAAAACAAAACCCTACGGAAACTTTGTGATTCCTTCGACATTCAAATCTATTTTTCTTCACCTCAATACCCTCAAACAAATGGCTAAGATGAATAAACAAACATAACATAAACAAAATTCTTATGAAATTTGTTGATGATACTAGAAAGGATTGGCATACACACATTCCTTTTGCCTTATGGGATTATCACACTAGTACTCGTACTTCAACTGCTGCCACGCCTTTCTATCTAGTATATGGTACAAAGATTTTTCGCCTCCTAAAGTTCAGATTTTGTCTCTCTGTATCTCACTTAAAGAGATGATCAACGATGATGAATTTTACCAAGACTATTTGGAACAACTTGAGTTATTAGATGAGTGTCGTCTTAATGCTCTCGACCATCTCCAAATATAGCAAAAATGTGTCCACGAACAAACCTTCTAGGTTAGAGACCTCATCCTGAAGGAAAATCAACATGTAACAAAAGAAGAGAAAAGTAAATGGGGAAATTTTTCTCCTAATTGGCTTGGACCGTATATTGTTACTCATACCTATGGATCAGTTGCTTATCATTTATCTTCACTCGAAGTTAAACCCAAACCTGAGCCCCTCAATGCTTTGCATCTTCAACCATTAGATTCTTGAATCAATTACTATATCACCTTATTTCCATTAAGCGCTTTTCCCTTGAGCACCACTCACCTTCCAATTACCTATTTTAAGGAGCAATGACCAAATAAGAATCATGTTGTTACCTTCCACCTTTTAAGCCTTATCTTCAATATGAGAACCACTACTGTATTCATGGTATGATTCTCATGGATAATTTTCATCTTTTTCAAGATGGAATCCCAAGGTAATTCATCACTTAAACCCTATATTTCATAGTTAGCCTCTGTGTGCTATGGTTTTGTCTGCAACACAAGAGCCTATCGGTCTCTATAGTCTTGTCCATGACCTAAAATTCCAAAGAATTATTTTCAAAAGTAAAATGGGATTCAAATCCTTGAGTCAAACTTCCAAAAAAAAGATGACTCCCTCAAAAAGGACATCTACGCTTTCTATCTCACTGCTATAAATAGACTACTCCCTCGAAGGAAAACTATACCAAGCTAGCCATATTGTACATAGTCTATCATAATAAGAAGACTATTATTGCAAATAATAAAATCAAATATTCAGAAGCTTCCCGCATCAATCAACTTCATGAAGACCTCAAGGAGAAAATATACTCATCCCACATAGAATTCCCACATCAATCAGTCTATCAAAACAAAAAACAAAAGCAAAA
Organism: Taxus wallichiana var. yunnanensis; assembly: GCA_018340775.1. Classification (NCBI taxonomy): domain Eukaryota; kingdom Viridiplantae; phylum Streptophyta; class Pinopsida; order Cupressales; family Taxaceae; genus Taxus; species Taxus wallichiana. Next base: position 326,009,127 of record CM031236.1, read on the forward strand.
GCAAAAGCAAAATTAGAAAAAAAAAAAAGATAATTTTTTCATCATGGACTTACCTATTTTGATCTTGGGTCTCTTGCCAAATAGGCATGTTGTCTCACACTAGGTTATGCTAAAACCAACCTGATTTCACCTCATCACCTTTTTCACCCTAATTTTCTTCCCGCTCAAGGGATGTGCTGTAAATGTGACATTTCATGATCATGTGACTTTCTTCACCCTTCGAATAGTCAATCAGGAAATGCCTTTAGGGTCTTATGTTCATAAGCCCATATTTGGTATGGTAGATTTGTTATTTATCTTGCCAATTAGGTGGCTCTTTTGGTAACCTCTTACCCTTCACCTTCTTCATTACTTGTTGATTCTCTTATATAGGACTAGACCATCAAAACGTACATTTTAAGAAATCCTCTTTCACCAACATCTCCATGCCTAACTGATCTAAACTCAACCATACCTAAAATGACCTAAAATCAACCATGCGTAAATGCCTAAAGATCTAAACTCAACCATGCTTATGACACGGACTCAATCATGCCTACAACCTACCAACCCATCCCTCTACCTCATCATATTATTCCCTAGCTTACGGGAGAAATACATCGGCCTGAGGCCCCTTTTTCACCGGGGCTATGTAGGTAGTTCTCCGAGGTCATGGGCCCTTGAAGGTTAGCTCAGCCACTCTTTACCCTAACCTATTTTCCCCCATTTTCCTATTCACATTCTACCTTAGTTTCCATTTTCTACAACACTTGGAAATTAATACAAACATGCATACCTACCATTTCATCACATCATACATCAATCAGTTCACCATTCCATGATATCAAATATTTGGAAGTTTAAACCATAACATAAATATACATCATCATTTATTTTCCATACTACCAATAACATGGAAATTAAATCAAACCCAAAAACATGACCAAATCATACCTAACTGACCTAAAATCCTTTGTACTAAATCGACCTAAGCTGAACTAAAACTCCACCATGCCTAATCGAACTAAGTAAATCATGCCTAAATGACCTAGACTCCACCATGCCTAACTCACCTAGAATCCATCATGCCTACATGACCTCGACTCAATCATGCCTAATTCACCTAGTTTCCATCAATACAAAATAACAATGGAAATTAAAAACATAAATACATCATCCATACAATAAATATCATCATCTATATAACTAGGCAAAAAGTCTCGTGTCTAAACCTTGAATGACGTTGGTCGGGTCTCATCACGACACCAAAAACTAAAAAATCCCACCCCCATTTCTCAAAAATTGACAAGAACACCTTACAAACCTACCTAATCCCACCCACATTCACCCCACATTTATTTCTCACCCTACTTAACCTATATTTGACCTTTTCCCCCGATTTCGTCACTTTTCCACCTACAAATCAAAACCAAAATCCCACCCAACTCTATTTCTTTAAAATCACAAATTTCAAATTCAAAGTGAGGTTTTGGATCCCTCCTACCTCATCATGACATCACCTATGTGGTGGCACATGTGGTCACTGCACCGGTGGTCCACCCGAACCCTCTCCCACCTCTACCATGTCGAAATCTACCTTAAATCTCTCCACCAATCAACTCACTCCACTTGATCTCATGGACCCAATGCCAATACCCACTCACGTACTAGTAACTGGCCAACTCAAATCGACACTTTGCAATGTCACTTTCCATGGAGGCACAAATTCTCTGTCATTTTCACAAATGAAAATAAGTTAAAATGAATCCAGTAAAACACACATTTTTCTTTTTTAAGCCGTAATTGATATGACCGACATCGATCATGTCGTGCCCTACCAAACTCGACATCGTTACCTTATAACCAAAGCATCAGTCACTGTCGGTACCATTTCACCTACATTTTTCCCATTTTGACCTAAAATCATTACTGCCAAATACCTTTTGACCTTACCAACACTTATTACACCCTACCCACAAGCCTAAATTACTTATACATTTCCTTAATCGTGTTTAGGGACTTGTTATTTACCTATACCTCAGCCTTACCCATATAATGACCTACATACCCTGACCAGAACTACCTTTTGTGACCTTTGAACTCATGCACTCACTATACCTTACAATGTTGTTACCCATGTGGTTTAGCCTAATGACCTTACATTGCCTATTATCGTGCTATTTATCCCGACCAAATATTTGGTGTCTTTGGATCATACCTAAATGGTCCTACACATAACCTAAGTTGTATTTCTGGACCATATCCTATACCCTGGATACCTGAATCACTTTAAACTTGTTTGGATAAACCTATCGACCTTGGATGATGTAGAGTTTGCATGCTCTAAACTACCGGTACCGTGTCATAGTATATATGTGTGCATGCGTTCGATTTCCATTACCTATTATACGATTTTACCATTACCCATTACCCAAAGTTCCCATACCCTTACCTACAACCCACCTACCTTCACTTTCATCACTTACATATTTATCAAACCACTCACCAACTCCATCTAACACCTCATCAATTCCTGGTTTGAGGGGGATCACCTCCACCCACACTTGGGGAAATCTCACTTTCAGCCCTACTTGGGGAAATCTAACCTCCATTCACACTGGAATACCAATTTCCTATTTTTGTCAGCGTTGCTTACAAATACAAGATATGAAACAAAAGGTGAAAAATGTAGACACCAAAATTAGGTCATACTCACCTTTAAACCCTATTAATTAAATTAACCATATCCTACCTATTCATATCCCATAGTGCACATGTTAATCAAATTAATTATCTTGATTAAATTAATTAATATCCTCACTTAACCACCTCACCTAGCCACCCCACTCAATGACCTACTCAAACCTCACTAATGACCTAATACCGAGTCTAAACCTATCCTAACTAACTAGGACTTATTCTAAATTCTAGACTTAACTCCTATTAACAAACCTAAAAGGAATCCCACTTATCTTTCCATGATCTATCACTCGAGACCTAGTAGAAGGTTGGAGATCATGCCAAAAATAACAACAATCTGGCTATTTTTGGCCAACCTAGATATTCCTTCCTTGACCGGTGCAATTATATCTCAACCGACATCGGTCACCTAACTATTGTGAGTTAGGTTAAATACGTTTCAAAATCCTTTGCCCAGGTTGGTCATTTGATTCAGGATCTCATTCTTTAAGAGACTTGGAGAACTCAAATTTATTTAGAACTTACAAAAAAGAAGACATACGAGAGCACTACCAACATCGATCACCATTCATCATCCTCTTCATGATCACAAATTCACAATAGAGAGGCACGGAGGTCTGAACTTCTGTGGCACGAATACAACGAATCTTCTCTCTGGATCTCTACTGTCACCATCTTCATCACCTACGTCCTCCAATCTATTTTCCAGTAGTTCCTCCTAGCCAAAAGGGAACTCTCACATATGTTCTCATCCATAATTCATTTACGCGTGCATTCAACCTTCAACCGACATTACAATAGGTATTCCTCCTTGGCCTTATACCTTATCTATTTCATTAATTTGTTAAGCAAAACAATACATCAACAACCCATGCAACAATTAAATGAATAGCTATTGTTAAAAATATGGTGTATACAAGCTCAACTTAGACTTGGAGAAAATGGATACATTAGGGATTATGTACTTAAATTTAAGATTATGGTTATCAAGATGAGTTTTAAGCCATATGGTCATAAAATATAAAGTCTCTTATTATTGTTATTTAGATGAACTTTATCATGTAGTTGGAGAGTTTGAAATCAAACTCTTAGATGTAAATATGCTTAAGTACTCTTTTAATGTTTCTTCTAATTTAACAAAATTAGATTTTGTAAGACCCTAAAATATTGCAGAGTCACATATAGTAAATAAAATGCTAAAGTACAGATCGACATATGTAATAAGCTAAAGGAAATTGAAACCCTAGGTGCAAGAGAGAGTATAAAAGACTTATCTAATTTCACAATAGATCCGAAGTGTTATGGACTGGAAAAATGATAAAAAGGAATAGATTGTCACAACCGTAACTAGAAAATTTTGGAACTACTAAATAAGCATGGACTAGGGTGCTTAGACTGGGTCGGGGCGCCTAGGTGTCGAGTCTTCTTTTGGGTGACTATGTCTATGAAAATGCTTGAAATATGGTTTTCTTGTGTTACACCAATGTCACTAACCTTTGCTATTTTTCACCTATATGTCTTTGGATGATCACAGAGCCCACCTATAACTCGTAAAACAAATGATATCTTCCCTTCTTATGAAGTGTATGCGAGAAAATGCAGTCCCTTGTCCTTTGAATGAATGCCTTGATGATATTAGAATGCCTTTAGATGCAACCTTAGGTGGTGATAGTAGATGCTTAGAGCTTGGTCCTTTATTATGATCACATGTATTTGTATTTATATGATTCCCTTGTTTGAATTTCGTAATTGACAACTAAAAGGAAGACCCATAAGAAAACAAGATGCCCGAAAAATAAAAGAGGCCCAAAATATGTGAGAAAGATATAAAGAGGTTAGGGGTGCCCAGAGGGGACGAGGGAACCCATGTGTTGACGTCCGACTAGGCGTTGGTGTTTAGAGTCAATAAAGATAAAACAAAAATGCTAGAATGGGCTATGGGGTGTGTAAGACTAAAGAGGAAACCAAAAAGATAGAAAAGAGGCCAAATATAGATGTCAATTACTAGTTTTCTCACTTAGGAATCATATGAATAGTGGTATGTGATTTAGGACCTAGAAATGTACCCAAGTGTGTGATTTAGTTTTAAATCCCCCACTTTATGTTGTTGAGTGAATACTCGATAACATAAAGTAGATAAGAGATGTGTATATGATAACCATGTAGATCGATGGTGAAATCATGCCAAAGAGATAAGAAAAAGTGTGGAGTGATAAAAATGAAGCATGAAAGCTAAAGAAAAGGAAGTGGCCCTAGTGGTGAAGCGTATGTGTTATGTCAGGTTGTAGTTGTTGTCATTTTTTCTTATTCTTGCTAATGTGGGGCTTATTCTTCTTGTGTATTAAGGACGAACCTACAAAACAAGAGTGAAAGAGTAGTCAAAGTCATGTGTTATGAAAACTCTATAAAATGTATGCACAAGTATGTAAAAATTGTGAAAAATTAGTAAAAGGAACGTGTGCACCTAATTTGTGACGAGTGAAAAGGATTGAAAGTGTCCTTAAAATACTGTAGAAGAGAGTTTTTGGGTGATCTCATGAAAATAACAAGTTTTTGGGTGATCTCACGCCAAGTGTGAGTTTTTTAGGTGATCTCATGCCATGAAAAAGAGTGTTGGGGAGAAAGGTCTAGTTTTATTCTCCATCCATGTCTCGCTTCTTCTGAATTTATACACCACTACGGATGGTGTGATCCTTATTTGTTCCATATTCAATCTAGTTCTATCCAAGTAGAAAAATGTGATAAAATGAATTCTAATTGCTAGAGGATTATTCTTGTACTATGCAAGTTGCTCTGCAATGCTGAAAATTGTGATTATATGAGAAAGTGATCAGAATCGCCCTTGGTCATAGACACCCGGAAAGGTCAAGAATGCCCGGACACTAATGTATGTATATGGGTACTAGTGTTTTTGTTGAACTAAGGGCCCAAGTCATATTCGGGCCATTTTTGTAATCGTAGAATGTTATGTTCTGTAGAGTGTTGTGCTATATCTCTATATTAATGTATGGGGTGATTAATTCACCCAATGTATGCCCCCCTTGTTTAGGGTGCATGTGATGTTTCTAGGAGGATGTGGCCCAAAGGAGAGGACCAAATGTTGATCTAAAATTGATACCCTACGGGGGAGGGAATGTGTTTAGTAAAAACCAAGGCACATGCAAACAAAGTGGCTAGAAACATGTGTTAGTGCAAACAAGACAAATATGCATATAGAAGACAAAGTGTAATCTAGCAAGCAAGAAGACAATGTAGACCACAAAAAGTGGGTTTTAAACATGGAACATTACTCACAATGTCATAACACAATCGGTTCCAAAGTGGCAAAAATCAAACAATCAATGAACAAATAAGACATGGGGCATAGCCCAAAAATAATGACATACAATAGAAAACAATGAAAAATTGTATCAAGTAAAGTATAAGAAAACCATGGTAGAAAATAGTTCTTATAAAGAAAATGCTACACATGAAGCACCCGTTAGCATATTAGAAAGATAAATAGTATGTCAATACAAGTATATATCGATAGATTAATGTACTAGTAATAATAGGAAGTAGTCTAAAATGAAAGAACAACACTTGTAGTGTGTATGAAAGTAGATGCCCTAGGTAGCCTCAATGGGACTGGTAAGAGGTAGAGTGCTAAGCATCCATGCTGCGTGTAAAGATACGTGTAAAGTATGCATTCACCACCGAGAGAACAAGTGAACACACACGTGTATATAGAAAACATAATTATATATGAAGTATTTGTCTAACATGTGAAACAAAGTGTACATGTAACTAGTATAAGAAAACAAGAATAAATGCAACCAAGATATGCAATATGATGTGAATGAGTGAGATGAAATGATGTGTAATATGAATTTGATAGGATCGAGTGTGACAGGACTTGAGTGGATGTGGATGGATGTGTGTGAGATTAGGTGCATTTATAAAATACCCCTTGATGTTAAGAAGGAACCATAGAACAAGAGTACGTCATCGATAAATGGTTTGAATTGTGTACTAGATAGATAAATCAATGAAGCATAGAAAGTGAAGAGTGTGAATGAGGTGATTTTCATTTCATATTTAGAACCTTAGCAATCGAGTATGAACAATCGAACTAGAGATAGTCATAGAGTAGTGTGATGTGTGGGAATAGAGTACGAAAAGGATGTATCATGGAATGTGTAGTGTGTGAGGTTCATGGATGTAGTATGCCCTCAATAGTCAAGTGTTAACCTTAGCATGAGATTGCATCATAGGGTGAAGATGATACAAGAGATGTATCAATGAGTGTAGGATGCATGAAAAGACTAAATGTGAAGTGCAAGAGTGTAATAGTAGAAATGTGAGACACCTGATAATGCTAAGGGATGGAAGTAAGCATGATGAAACCTAAGTGTATGATGATGAGTATGATATATGAAAAAGTGAAGGGAAAGGTTCCTCCACTTGATGCTTACAGAGATAAAATCATGTGACCATGCTATGAGATCAATGTTGTATGAGACAAATGATGTATCAGTGAATGAGACCTATGTGCATGAGACCTAGGAGGCAATGAGAACCTATGTGAAGGATACGAAGGAGGTGAGCTATACCTATGTGAAAGAGATTAAGGAGGTGATGTGCACTTATGTGAAGGAGACCGAGGAGGTGATGTGTACCTATGTGAAGGATACCAAGGAGTGATGTACACCTATGTGAAGGAGACTGAGGAGGTGATGTATATCTATGCAAAGGATACCAATGATGTGAAGTGCATCTATGTGAAAGATCCATCTAAGTGGTGGATCTAATATGATGAGATTGACTAGTGGAATGATGAGAAAGAAAAGTTATGTACAAATGGGTGAGCTAGGTGCAAAAATGCCTTAGATTTGAGAGGTCAAAGGGACCGAGATACCTTATCTAGTGTAATGGAAACCTCAAGATAAGGTTGCGACCATGGTGTGCATGGTGGAACACCCTTAATGGTGATTTTATTGTTGTGAATGAATTTGAGACACAAGTGATACCTGGAAATTATATCCATAGTGACACAAAGCCAAGGAAGACCTAAGAACATGTCACAATGTTTGATCAAAGGTGCCACAACAAATGACACACACATGGTGAGAGGCCCAACTATAACTGAAATCTTGATGAAACCATAATACTTAGGAAATGGATATGAGATATGAGAGAGTGGATAATTGATAATAACATGGACTACAATAGAGCACACACCAACATAAATCAATGGATTGATCATTGTAATATTGATAGCATGAAGTCTGATAAAAGCATGAATATGTAATGTTTTAAAAGAAAATGTGTGGCATGATAATGGTGATCGAGATAATGTAATGGATGGTGCGAGATGCATCAACATGAGAAACTAAGAAATATGGAGCCCCGATGGAGGAGGAGGCTTTGCATGATATGTATGATTTTTGAAGAGTCGGCTTCTTTATCACATTTAGGAAGAGGATCATTAAATATTTTTAGCTTTTTGTTCCCATTGACCGACATAGATGCCAAAGACTCAAGAAGCTCAATTGTATTGTTGTCAATAAGACCATGAATGGTATTACGAGTTTGAAACATCGATCGGTAGAATTCCCAATCCATTGATGATAGTCATATTTGAAATGTTCATTATAATTGCAACCTTTAGGGCGAGATAGATCCAAATTAAGTGGAGGGGAAGCGTAATAAGATTGCTCTCAATAAGTTGTGGCAATAGAATATGTGGAGCACAAGGTAATTTTGTGAATGTACACTTTGGAGGATTCTATTGAAGCTTTTCAGGATTAGAGACAATGTTGACAATATCATTTTCTTTAGTAGGTGTGGTAGATGGATTGAAAGTTGATTTTCTTTAAAATTGTTTATAGGATGAATACTTTCGATCATGATATTTAATCTTTCCCATAGATAATAGTTTTATTTTGCGTAGCTTAAGAGTATGAAATAGCTGATCAAATGAAGGAGATGTCTCAAATATGACACTCTCTTACAAAGGTGGTAAGAGAATTTGGATAAACATATTTTTAAATTCAGATTCCGTGAGTACATTAGACATCTTAGCTAAGTTTGTCTTATATCATAAAACATAATCTACTAGATGTTCATTATATTCTTGTTTAATTTATGCCAATTGAGAAAGGATATATTTGAATCGATATTGATTGAAAAATGAGTGAGAAAAGCATCGACTAAATGTGTAAATGATGTTACCAAATGGACATGTAGATCGTAAAACCAACGCATAACATAGTCTTGGAGACTTATAGGAAATATCTTTACTAGTAAAGTATGATCATCCACATAATCTATACATGCCACATGAAATGCTCGAGAGATTCTCTTGAGGGTCACCATGGCCATTAAAGGTGGGTAGCTTAGGAGTGACGAAGTTTGGAGGAAGTGCATAAGTGGAAATGGCGGGTGCGAAAGGAGTATGAAGGAGTAAAGTGGAATCAAGAGATGGAGATGCACGAGAAGTATCCTACTGAAGTTGATGAATTTGAACTTGGAGATCCTAATAGAGAGAGGCTAGGTATTGAGTGCTAGTGGAAGATACTTGCTGCGTGTGAGAAATAAGAGGTGGAGTGAAGTGGTTGGTGGGAGTAGGAACATATATAGGAATAATAAAAGTAGGTGGAAGGGTGGAAGTAAGGGCTTGAGTAGAAATAGGCATAGAAGCGGGGATGGATGTAGGAACATTAAGCTCAAAAAGATTGGTGGCCTTCTCACGAGCAGTGAATAAAAGCATATCTAGATATGTAACACCTCTTTATTTTGCTTCTAAACTAAGAATTTTTTTCATTCACTTCATGCTTCACTGATTTAAATACTCAACATTTAAATCTAGTATAAATATAAAATTGAATCCATCTTATAACTGTCGTAATGTATGTGCAACTATATGAGTCGGCTTAGTAACCAATCTCTTATAGATTACTCTTTACGAGTGTGTATACTATTGGTTTCCTTTTTCAAGCATTGAAAATCAAGTAATGTTTTCTAAGTGCATACCTATAACTCAATCATTTAATCCCATCAGGCATCGACATCTTAGATCCTTAGTGAATCTAGGACAATGTAATCAGCAACTTACACTACTTTGGCCAAAGTTTCAGAGACATGTATACCATGCTCGATTTACGTGATGACACATTCATCATTAGGAACTTTTCCTTCACCTAGTTCAACTATATAGATTCTTTTCAATCTTATTATTTCATATTTTAAAACTGAAGCATTTATTTATGTCCATTCATTTTTAATAGGTTCATTTAGTTTATTATGACAGATAAATATATTTGTACCCTATCTTCGTGATCTAAAAGTACCTGTATACCTCATTCCATACCTCATGCCTAGAGCATACGAAGAATGATACTTAATACATGTGATTTCCTATTGTTTCTCTTAAAAGAAAAAAATCTTATTCGTAACATATAACTAATTATGTAATCCTAGAGATCTAGGTCTATGATAGATCTTATATTATCTAGAATAAGATTAGACAACAAAGTTATAATTATTTACCGATTGCGTCACGAGGTACCAATCCGGATCAACCAAGTATGGGTAAGTGCCACAATGTCGGCTTAGAATGACTAAGGGAGAGTGAGCATCTCTGTAATTATTTACATCATTGAGAGTCCACTTCATTTCCTGTAGTCATCATAAGATGACATCAGGTACCTAACCATGCGCAAATTACAATAACTGCATTCATACTTAAGGAGCTAAACGAGGGATTCACACATATCAATTTCATGTTTATATTTTCTCCATCAAGATCATTACATTTACTAGATCTAGATTTAAATCAGCCTTCTATATTATTTTTGAAGATCATAATTAATCCATTTGCACTAATAAAGTATTAGATCTAGAATAGTACTTAATAGGATCAATTACAATTATTAAAAAACAATCCAAATCCATATAAGTCAAACATATGTAATTTCAGTTACACATAAACCATTTAATATATGTATTGTATTCAATTACAAATCACATCATTATATTCTTAACCCAATAGAACCATTATTAATGTAAACATGCATGTATCCTTCTCAAATACATCATAATTATTTATTTTAATAATACTTGATATTATTCCATATAATTTTCCAATCATATAATCGATTAATATAAAGAAACCTTTCATCCACTTGTATGATGATCATAAATAATAAACTAATTAAAAAATACGTCTTATTCATTTCCTTTCGAAACAAATATAAACAGAATAGGATAAATTAGCCTCTAAATAAATTAGCAAAGACAAAGATATTTCACTCAATTACAAAATCACTATGCAACACGATGCAAATTTAATTAATCAAATTGAACAAATGCATTCTTTCTACACCATTTGTGTTGTAGACTTAAAGTAATCCATCTGCAAAATGTTAGCAATGGTTAGTTCGAAAGAACTGACATGATAAGACCTATTTCCCACTTAATAGTTTATGCCATTTAGTATTTACATAAATGAAATGTTGCATTAATTTTAGTCAAATAAAATTACCTACTAGAAAACAAATCACATTTTAAACTTTAAAAGGATAATTACTTTACATTCCCATTACTTTTCACTTTTTCAAATCTACAGGAATAGAATTCCAAGTGACATAACATGTTTCAGTTATCATCAACTATTACTTATCCTCTTACGATCATAAGTAAAATAGTTATATTGATAGAATAAAATCCCAACATACTTATAAAAGTATCAAACAATGTATAATCTCTTAATTAAACACTTATATCAAATGGTATTTAATCACTAAATTATATAAAAATATTAACAATAATTATTCATGCTATGCTATGAAATACAAGTATCAAATAGTAATTAATCATGAGTTAAATATAATTGTTTATGGTAAAAGTGAGTACACCCAAACAAAGAGTAAGTAAACCACTTAGAGAAACCCTTAAGTTTTTCATATCATAACTATAACTGATTACTCATATTAATATTATGTAGTCTCTTATCACAAAAAGGATTTGAGTCAATTGGAATCTACTTCATGATTCCATATACTCCAAAGGAGTTCAATAAAAAAATCTTTGACCATCATATCATGATCTATCCGGAATGATTATGATTATAGCTCTCAATTAGAGGGTGAATAGATTTTTGAAAATAATGAGGTAATCCCTGTTTAACTTAAAATTATGAAGTACCATACCCACAAAATAATTTATCTTCCTAATGACAACATATTAGACTTATCATATATTACCCTCAAAGCCCATCATAAGTATCTACTAAAGAAAAATACATCACAATAGTAAATGTTAATGCCTCAAGAGTCCAATCAAAAGAGAAAGAGTAATATGATGTAGAGAATCATAGGTGTGACTACATGTCACTAACAATCAACCCATTATTCCAAGCAATCAGAATAACAACTCAAAAATCCTAAAGTAATTTTTACCTCCACAAACAAGTCAAAACTTGTACCACCAATGAATCATTCTTTTAAATGACACTCAACATAAGAAAATGATACGGGGTATCACTACGATCATAAAACCCAACCAACTAACAATGAAAACTATCTTTGTGAATGGTTTATACTAATCATAGTCTCAAGGTCGAATAACACAAGCTCGTAGAAGCACCAACGAATCCATATATACATCAGATAATAACCGGTTTGGAAACCCACCTTAAAGAAAGATATGGTTGCCTATTACAACTTGCAAAGTGCCCATAATAATTGGGAGTTGGCCTAAGCTAGTCGATCAACCATAGAGGATAAATTTCACAAATGATAAACACCGGGTTCCATGGATCAAATATGAAGATTCAATGTAGGTGCATATAAATATGCCCACGATACCCATATCTTTCGGGTTTTCAATTTTATAAAAATACAATCCATAGATATATCTACATATTCTCATAAAACGACATTCACTCATAAAGCATAGTATAAACCAATGTCAAAAAAATCTCAGAGATTTATTTCAACTCGGAATCTAAATAGTGATAGTAAACGATAATAAAAACAACGCATTATTTACTACAAAATCCATTCAACAAAATCTAACTACAAACACTACAAAGATCTCATTTATTCAAATAGTAAACCGAGTAAGCCATTAATAGGAGTGTAGAGATTATCATTCCCGGTAATGTGACCCTCTCCTTTTCCTTCTTTTCCAAGCTATCCTTTGCAAGAACTGTCTTAGAATCAACTCCACATAAATCCAAAACCTTCCAACAATAACATTCCCCATGCTCATTTATCGACCTTAGATATTAATATTTCCCTTAAATCTCTCACTCATTGTTACATATATGCATGCAATAGTTTGAGTAAAATACTAAGAGCACCAAAATAGGGGTGTCATTAAACATGCAGGGCTCAAACCAAAACTTCCAAAATATGTAAAATAACAAAAACAACCACATTTTCAGTTTTTCCCCAAAACCACCTCATGGTTTTCCCCAAGGTGGTGGAGAAAGTTTCGAGGCATTTAATGCATGCAGGTGAGTACCTGTTTCCCTCCTCTTTTTCACCACAAAATTCCACATTTAAACTTGGTAGTGCCACTTAGACTAAAATAAAAATTAATTGCTAACAAATAACCATCAGTTTAGCCAAGACCCACTAAAATTAGTCATTTCCATTCTCAATTCATATATGGTGGTCATTAAATGCACCCCATCAATGCCCAATCTGCATAATGATACGATGGGAATGGGTGCCAACTCACCCTTTAACAAATAGGCCTTAATATTTTGTAACACAAACCATAACTTAGTATTAATTTAGGTCTATCAAATATCATGCCAAAGATTTATCAATAAATACCTAAGCTTTAACAAATTCAAAGACACAAACCATTGTTCGGTATAAGGTTAGGCCCCTTACCATCTATGCCTAAGATCCAATTATACTTAGGAGATCGATCGATAAAGGAGATCGATGTTTCCACTTTCCCATTGAGAGTGGAGGTTTAGGACATCAAAATAGGCATTCATAGAATGATATGAAATCAACTATATATGTATATCTCAAAATGTAAATTGAAATAATACCTTGATCATTTAACTTCACATGTTCATTGTTGGGGCAGCTATTACAATTTACGACATTTGACCCCATGTCTACTAGAAGAAGGTTAGTATTAACTCGGAAATGACTATACAATAGGTATGATCATCCAACAGAACAACAAGTTTATTCAAGCCAAAGAAATATCATAGAACATCAAGTACTAAAATCACTAGTTAATAACTTATCCCTTTCAACATCAAAATTGAATATTTGGGGTGTGATATACTTCCCCCTTAATGAATCATCATCTTGATGATTTTTATCTCATTAATAAAAATAAAAACCATCAAACACAGGTTATATCTAATAATATTTAAAGAACAATCAGTATTTCCATAAAAAAATTTACAATTTTCAGATTAGAAAATCAAATTTATTGGTTGTAACAACCTTTCAACACAAAAATTTCATACATTCAGAGACATGACATAATTTTTGTCATAACAGATCATTCAATCATGTAATATTATTTTATATATATATATATATATATATATATATATATATATATATAATAGTAAAAACAAACCATATATCACAGATACAAAAAAAAAACATTGTTTTCAATTTCCCACAAGTATTCCTAAGCTATTTTGTTTCGTTACTCGCTTGTTTTTCCGACCTTTGTCTTGTACAATTCCCAATTTTTTTGTAATGCACCCAACGATCTTCCTTTTTCCAACTATTTTTATCCAAATACTTCCATGGTTTTAACCTTTCGGATATCTTCATCATAAATTCATGGTCAATGATTACTTAAATCATCCAAATTGTTCCTCTCTTTGCCTTTTAGGCTTGTTGTTTTCGCATGCTTCCATGTACTAGTTATCTTCCATATCAGTAAAAACATTAATTTATGTCAAAAAAATTCAAAGTTAATTGTTATGTATTAAGTCCTTTAAGAACTCATTAAATCTAAATTCTATGATGAGGTTCAGTCAATGTCAATGTCAGTGTTGCATTGAAAGTCATAGGTTTGTAATTTTTCTTCATATGCAAAGAATAAATAAGATTTTTGATTATGTTTTAAATGATTCACAAGATACCGAGAGCTCAACTGTATTTAGAATCAAATCAAAAAAATAATAGGAAGTTCTACTTAAGTTACATGATGTCACGTTAGGAAATTTTGTTCCTTTATCTTAGCTTATTAGTCACCGTAGCATTGTTATGCTACTACTTGCTGGAAATCATAGCAAGTCTTTCTTGTTGAAATCATTATGGAAATCTACATTTGTTGCCACATTGTTTCCACCAATTTTCCTAAAGTTGCAAGTGGAGAAGAGCTAACGATTTTATATAATTTTTCTCTTTTTGAGTCATAATTTATTGTAGATCTTAGTCTAGCTGATTGGCCTTTTAAATCATTATTGCTACAACAGATAATCCTCTTCTCTATCTACTTCATCTACCCTTTGCGGGTTTTATTTCATGTTGGTTTCAAGTTCCAAAATCTACCATCAAGATAGTTCAACAATCAAGCAACCCCTTGCTAATTGTTATCAATCAGTTCAAGTTGTTTACCTTAGCTGATCATGTTCACACTTTTACTGCTTCCAACATCCTTCTAGCTTTGTGTGTCACAAAGGACTGTTAGAGTGTTATCTAACTTATTTACCACCAAACCTGAAGCATAGTTTGTTCTAGTTCATTATCCATGGTACATCCTTCTCACATTCATTTTATCTTGTTAATAAAATCATAATTCAGTAAGCATAAGGACCTAATTAGTCCAAGAGCTGTAACCTTCAACTCTGATACCAAAATGTAACACCTCTTTATTTCACTTCTCAACTAGGAATTATTTTTTCATTAACTTCATGATTCACTAATTTAAATACCCAACATTTAAATCCAACATAAATATGAAATTGAATCCATCTGATAACTATCATAACCATATGAAATGAATGATTTGGCTAGTAACCAATCGCTCATAGATTACTCTTTACGAGTGTGTATACAAGGTATACTATTGGTTTCCTTTTTCAAGCATTGAAAATCAAGTAATTTTTTTAAGTGCATACCTGGAACTCAATCATTGAATCCCATTGGGCATCCAACATCTTAGATCCTTGGTGAATCTAGGACAATGTAATCAGCAGCTTACACTACTTTGGCCAAAGTTTTAGAGACATGTATGCCATGCTTGGTTCCATGATGACACATTCATCATTAGGAACTTTTCCTTCACCTAGTTCAGTTATATAGATTCTTTTCCATCTTATTATGTTCATATTTGACAACTTAAGCATTCATTTATGTCCATTCTTATTTACTAGGTTCATTTAGTTTACTATGAAAGATTAATATATTTTTACCCTATCCTCGTGATATGAAAGTACTGCATACCTCATTCCATACCTCGTGCCTAGAGAATATGATGAATGATACTTAATCCATGTTCTTTCATGCCATTGTTCTTAAAAGACAACATCCTATTTATAACATATAGCTAATTATGGAATCTGAGAGATCTAGCTATATAGATAGAGCTTGTGTTATCTAGATTTAGATCAGACAAAAGACTTAAGATTAGTTACCAGTTGCGTACGAGGTACCAATCTGGATCATCTTGTATGGGTAAGTGTCACTATGTCAGCTTAGGATGACTAAGGGAGAGTAAGCATCTCCGCAATGATTTGCATCATTGTGAGTCCACTTATTTTCCCTGTAGTCATCATAAGATGACATCGGGTACCTAACCATGTAGTACAATATGCATTCATACTTAAGGATCTAAATGAGGGATTCATGCATATCAATTGCATGTTTAGAGTCATTCCATCATGATCATTATATTTACTAGTTGCATATTTAAATCAACCTTCTGTATTAATTCCACAAATCATAATTAATCCATTTACACTAGTAAAGTATTAGATCTAGAATAATACTTAATAGGATCAATTACAATTATTAACAAAAATCCATATCCATATAAGTCAAACATATGTAATTTCAGTTACACATATACCATTTATTATATGTAATGTATTCAATTACAAATCACAACAATATATTCTTAACCCATAGAACCATTAGTAATGTTTTTATTATTATTATTGGTAAATAGTTTTAAAGGGACTATACCCTGTTACAAAAAGGGCTCAACAACCAAGTATAGCTATAAAGGAACAACAAAAGAGGATCAAAATCTAGATAAAACACTATGTCCAACAATAACCAAAAGATAGTTACAAGTAAGAAACAAAAAATGTAACATCCTCATTTTAGACAATAGAACAAGTCAATTTTTTTATTTTTTTTTTTGATAATTGCATCACGGGTTCTAAATACATAATTTAGAACTCACAATTCAAATAACCATTTATATAATGACAACCATATGCACATTGTAATGACTCGGAGTACCTCCGATCTATTCATTCCATGACTCGGTAATCTACCGATCTATTCATGAGTAATAAGAGTCGGTGTTTTTTTATTTAACACATTACTCTTGCGGTTCTCTTCCCTAACTGGGATTGAGTAATGCTCGTCTAAGGAATCTAAGCTGAATAATTGTTACCATTATTCATCGGCATCTCATCCCTTAGACTAGGTGAATTAGGACAACGCAATCAGCAGCTTGCGATACTTTGGCCAAAGATTTGAAACATACTGTTCATGTCTCGTATTCCTTAACGGCATACTCGTCAATCTGGAATACGTCCTTCACCCCATTCTTATGTTATATAGAATGTCTTATACTGACTACCGTCAGTCCTTCCTTTCTGTTGAATCACTCGGAGGCAGATTAACAAGGTGATAATGTTATATGGATGCCCACGAGGATTAGGGATATGATGACATACTGGTTCAACCTTGCAGTTCAACCAGTGTGTCATGATACCCCGAATCTCCGAGGCAGTCTTATAACATGACCACGTTCTTAATCGGTCCCAGAGTAACTCGTGCGAAATCAAGTGTAAATCTTAGCGATCAATGCAAAGGGTGTCGCCATAAGTCATCTGCATTATTGTAACTTCGAGAAGATCCTAATCTTCTCGGAGGTACAACTCTGCAGTTGACTTATGTCGTCAACCTTTAAATCCACCTCGAAAAGATCTACTCAGTAACAAGCGTTACGCACTTGAGTTTAAATTACTTTTAAAGACTTTTCCCTAAGGTTAGCCTTTCCAAATCCCTGGATTCTTCGTCTTAAGACGACCCTCCTCTATAAAACCCATTACATGGTAGAGGTATTACGGTCAGTTCTCATCAAGGAGTCATTAGAATACACCTGATTCTAAAACAACAGAATGGGACAATATCTCATAACCTTTGCTAGAGATTGCCGTCTGAACTCCATTTGATTGTATATCAGTTCTCTTAACTGAATTTATATCATACTTTTTAGTATAAAGATATAAATGATTAAGAATCAATTTAATATTGTCTGTCATACTTAGGACTAGGGATTAGTAATTTAATCCAGTTTGTTTAGCGTTCTCTTTTAGGCTCATTTTTAACCTATCTTCTAGAAAGACAATTATTTAAATCCAATATTGCTTTTGCTAGAAAAAATTAGAACTACTAAACACTCATAAGAATTCAATCTCATTTACTTGCAAGCTTTCATTGTCAATCACAAAAGCATCCATATTATACAATGATAACAATGCCCCTTCGTTACCTAAACCGAAGAAGGTCAACTTTCGAAATAGAATGCAACACATAAGTATCAAACACTTATTTCCATTCCTTTCAAAACTATACAATTACATTTTATGCAACAACATACTTGATATAATGCTAACGGAAAAGAAACATCTTTTCTCATATAGTACATCTCAAAATCACGCTGTAATTCATTATAAATCAAATAAACAACTGATCAACTTGTCGAGATCTCGCATTGCTTTTACCTCTTACGGTAACCATCTGCAAAAATAGTCAACATGATTCGCCAATGAACTGAGCATGATAAGCACTAACTTTTAAAACAATTGCAATCCATCAATTGTTTTCATTAAACACCCTGTTTAAATGAGATCAGATATTCACATAAGTAAACATAATCAGACTATGCCCTTGTAATACAAAATGATTACAAATATGTAACTCTATCATTGTTACAAAATAGTCTTAATCACTTTCTAATATTTCATCAAATATTAAGAAACAAGGAACGAATGTACACAAACAATCATTGAATCCAAAATCACAACATTGGTCAGATTGTTTCATTCTTCCAAAAAAAGAAATAACATAACAATTCGGGATTCCACCAATATGTTACAAAACAATTTCCCACTGTTAGACAAATATCAACAAATATTAAATAAAGGAAGAGAAAGAACCAATCCATTCATACTTCCTTTCACATAAATTCATCACTGTACCGTCTTCTCCTATGAAAACATTTATCCAGTATATAAATGAACAAGTTAGACAAGCCGCAAGCAAGATCGCTGTTCTAAATCAAGAAATAGAAACACAGCAAAACTCCTGCACAGCAGCTAACACATCAATCAATCCATAAATCAACCTGAAGTCCAATACTAGATTCTTCTAAGCACATTAAGGCTTTCGAACCAAGTTCGAAATCAAGAAACTTCACGCGTATTGTTGTAAACAACAACTCTATAGCATAAGCAATTTGAGGTTTCCTAGGGACTATGCTATGTTGACCACACAGTATTTCCAAATCATGCTCAGTCAAATCAGACTGAATAAATGGAAAGGAACGTAGCATACTTATTCTTGCTCAGACAAAATCGGACTGAAGTAAAAGAAATGAATACAACCAATCGATCCTTACCTTGGCGCATGCAAGTCTTAGTGTGATATTCGCGACTTACCCAAACAAGGTCGGAACACGAAACAGTCATCCATACTCAAGGATCTCAACAGTGACAAAGACAGTGTCCAAAGTCAAGTTCAGAAAGAGACAGAAGTACCAGCTACCTTTCCAGAATTCCAAATGATTCAAACGGAGGTAACAATTCAAGCAAATGCATATGAATTCATACTGTAAACTGTTAATGGTTTTGTACTCATAACCACTGAACCCTACAGCAACGTACTATGAAATCGGTTGATAAATCCATCTATGCCATTCATGGCAAACATTCAGAATGAAACAAGTGAAGCAAATCGAATACCCATTTCAAGCAAGGAAATCAACTGAGCCGCTTCGAAACTTTCAAACAGCTTTCACAAAGAAGTGCAATACATACCCAGGAAATCTATACTCATTATTTATTACAAATAACCGTGGTCAGAAGGCCTGTTCCATTCTCTATAAGGCTACCACGAAATCAAATAACAAAACACAAGGATGAATCTACATCCACAACAGTAGATAGCTATATATATGATTCAATCAAGGACTCCACTGAGTCGTTATAATAAAGTATAGATGTAACAATGTTATACACAGTCAACAATAATCCCGTTTCCACAATAACAAGGAAAACACTTCCGCTGGGTCGTAAAGACTACGGTAACACAACAGTTGCCTGTTCCAAGCCAAAAATTTGAAAACAAATGAAACCCGAAAGTATCATTAGTCACTGTCAACAAATCCCACGACAGAGTTCCCAAAGAAGCAATAATACTGATCAATCTTACAGTATTCATCAAAATCATTCCATACAGTTTCCATAACAAGAAACAACGACCACTAATCAAAAACATACAGTGGTCTTATACTACACACAGGTATATTCTAAGGGCTCACGCCAAACAGGCCGAACACTCAAACTTTTATAAATAAATACCTCACATGTATAAGCCAGAATGAATACTCAAAGCAAATAGAGCCGAAATTCGATTTCAATAAACACCCATCAAGAGGAAATTGAAAAATCGAACCAGAAGAGATACAGTGCCAAAAATCAAACAAGATCTCCATAGAAAATTCATCTAATTTTCACAAAACATTTGAACAGAGTTGTTCTAATGAAAGCACTTGAAAGACAGCAAGATATTTAAAGGTTAGGGCCTAACATGCCTGTATTTTTGATCAAATTTCCGAAGCAGACCACTGGAAGAGCTCAAACTTCCTTTTCTTTTTCCAAGATAAAGCGACCAACAAAATTTCACTGTCTCCATCACATATATATCTTCCATGACAGAGAAAAGAGCCAGAGAAATTCATTCTTGCCATGCAACTCAAGGAGAACTGGTGCGAAGAACCAGTAAACAAGCAGAGAGAGAGAGAAGACCGAAAATCGCGACAAACCAAACAAACCTTCAACTTCCTGTTTGCATGCCTTCTCGCGAGTTCCGAGCTCGTCTCCCTAGAACATTGAATGCCATTAAACCAACTTTCCCGCTTAAACTCAACTTCCACCGACCGCGGGTGGCGCGACACCCAACTACAACTCATGCTCATTTCCAAACTTAGCAAATTGCCACGTCTGCACAGGTTAGCCGCCGCTTAAGCCTCCGCCATGACCTGTCCCTCATCCTTATCCCCAGCATTAATTGCCATAGAAAACGCCGCCCATGGTTCGCACCCCTCCATAGGCCCCTTTACATCCTCCTCAATAGTTAGGTTAGTATCTTAGGTTAGAATTTAGGGTAATACCCATACTAACCAATTTACACATAGATACTAACTTAGGATATTAACACATAGCCTAGGTCTAGGTTAGCTTAACAATAATCTAACCCCTAGGTTAGGTTTTAGTTTTTTTTAGGTTACTAACCATTAATAATTCCAGTTAGGTATAACATTTTATATGCCAAGAAAAGACCTAAAATCATGCATCTCCGAACAGGATTTACTCCTATACAGCCGTTAGGCTACAGGAATATACATGACAGAATTATTACTTGGTCCACGTCCGAGACCTTCCAGATATACCTCCATATCGGGAACCAATTCATTTCTCAAGATCAGCCTGAGTCATACTCCTGACCAGCTTAATAAATGCTTCCATACCTTGCAACCTGTTCAAGGTCTGTGATCTAATTTATCACAAACAGATTTAAAGCATTACTTGGATCAATTCCACTGATCCAAGTCTAGATATTATAGATGAATATCTCTATAATTCATTCCGTGATCAGATTAATATTGGACACAAAATGAAATAAATAAAAGAGTCTAATAATATTCGACTCTACCAAGATCTCGCAATCTGCAAGAAATTGAGTACATATCAAGCATGATTTCAATCGAGGAACACATCCTTTTACAAGAAATCACATATCAACACTTGTATGCTTAGGAGAAAGTAACAACAATTCAGTGGTGTTACAAAAAGAACAGTAAAATCAGTAATAATACAACAAAAAAGTAGCATAGAAACAACAAAAAGACCAAAAAAGAGCAGTGACTAAAATGATGCCCTCCAGCCCGAGGGAGATTACTTCTTGGAAGCTCTGTCAATCCTGGATTGGATTGTTTGTAGTAAGGTGAACAATGCCAATGTGGTGATGTGCATTGGGTCAGTTGCATTCAACTTTGAGATGGTCTGGCTTCTCTCTTTTTCATTCCCCCAAATAGTGTCAGGGATCCCGCTAAGCATGGTAATGCTTTGAACATGTTGCTCTAAGAAGTCACTAATGGCATTGAAGATAGCCATGTTGTGATCATGCCTATCTTTTTCTCTCCCTAATCTATTGTCTAGAGAGTTCAATTTCTTGTAAATGTCAGCAATATGATCCTTCCCAATGTCATTATCATCATCAATTTTTCTTTTGCCTTTTTGCTTGTCCATGCGTTGCAGGTCCTTCTTTAACTGCTTCATCTCTTTCTCTAGAGACTCCAACCTATGAGGTATGTTATTCCCCTCTTGATGCAGGGCCGTATCTAAGCCAACATTGCTAATATGCAGCAAATTTTGCACAACTTCCAGCTCTTTGGTGCTTCTAAGAACCCAAGAAGAGTGAGGGATGTCAGTTTTTTGGAAGCTTTGGGTTCTTAGTCTTGGGTTTGGAAGAGGTGTCTAGTATGGGAGTGGGAGTAGTGGAGGTAGTGATGTGTGGATCGTTGGGAGTGGTTAGGAAGCCAAGGAATTTGGAGACACAGAGCTTATGAAGCAGGAAGATGAGGCCTTGGTGGAGAGGGATAGCATGAGAGTGCTTCTAAAAGTCCAAAATGGAGCACTAAAGGGAATTTAGCAGGTAATGCAAGAAATAGACCACAAGAACCATTAGTAATGTAAACATGCATGTATCCTTATTACATACATCATAATTATTTATTTAATAATACTTAATATTATTCCATATAATTTTCCAATCATATAATTGATTAAGATAAAGAAACCTTTCATACACTTTTCTCGATGATCATAAATACTCAACTAATTAAAGACTACATCTTATTCATTTCATTTCTAAAATAGATAGAAATATAATAGGCTAACTTAGCCTCTAAATTAATTAACAAGACAATTATATTTCACTCAATTACAAATTCACTATGCAATATAATGCAACTTTAATCAATCAAATTGAAAAACTAATTTCTTTCAACACCATTCTCCTTGTAGACTTAAAGTACTCCATCTGTAAAATTTTAGCAATGGTCAGTTTGAAAGAACTGGCATGATAAGACCTATTTGTCACTTAATAATTTACTAATGTAGAGCTCAGGACCCCTTGTATGCATTCCACAATTCAAACTAATTCAATTTCATTCAAAACACACTAATACTCTATTTTAGTAGTTTTCTTGCACTAATGAGAACAACTCATTTATCAAATCTTAATCCTCTAAACCACAAACTGATCTCTTAACATCATCCTTTGCCTTATCATGTTCATTACATGCTAATTCATCTAGTAGCTTAGGAAAATTCTTTGAAAACCACCTTGTCACTATCTTACCTTCTTACTCCTTCCTTAGGCTTCTTGGTGCTCTCATTCCCAATTAGATGAGATTTGATCTTTTTACATTCAAGGCTTCTTCTTTATAGCAGTACCCTATTCAACATCTCAATCAAATGTTAATAAAAATTTTGTATTAGTTCACAAACTTCAAACTTCCTTATATGCCCACTTGTTCCAACTCTTACTCTTGATGTTCTGGACTAGCTATTACCTCCATATGCACTTCTTAGGACCTGCACTCTATTTACACACTCCAAACAAGCTCATTTCAATCCACACAAAGACTCAAGAATGACCCAAAATCCCACATTACCCTTCTAGGTCAACTTTGATTATTAAATGCTCTTGAGACAACATGCTTGTGGCAACCATAAGTGGAGTGATCTAATAGTACCTAGGGAAAGTTATCAACTTCATTAGTATTCCTTTTTCACCCTAAAGCGCTACTCAATTTGATGATCTAATTCCTATTCACACCTTCCAAAATCGACACTTGCCTTCTTATGACTCGACTTCATTCTAGGTTATATTGTACGCCAAGCTTAGTTCCACTATACTAGGGTTTCAAAATCAAAATAAAACATTTTTAGTCACTCATTATGCCCTTACTTCTTCCCAAGAATTTTCTCAGTCTAACTCCCAAAAAAATCACACTTCCTTCACTAAGTGGCCCTCACAGCTTAGATTTCTTAGCATTTCGAGTTTGAGATTAAGGACTGTAAAAATATCTTTCTTCTCAACCAATGGACACTCGAATTTTCTTTAAAATCCTTTAATACAATTTCCAACAGACTTATATTTCAAATCTTGCCTCGAAATTCACGATTTAAGGCTTCAAAACCAAAACCCTAGGAATGTGACTATGAATTCCCGAGAGAAGGAATAATTTCTATGTAATGAATTCAAAACTATTCCAAAACTCCAAACCTTGACTATAGAATGATATTGGCATCATCTATATTTCTAGCTTAATAGGAAGGAAAATCCCTTCATCATCATTCACTTTTCTTAGCATTTATACTAACTTCTTAGGCACACAATCAAAATTTTAGACTCAATGAGGTTTTCAAATCATGCACTGAGTATGAAACACTATAATCCTTTTCCACTCCTAAATTCATACATCTGTCATTCAAATATTGTGAATATGTCCTAGATTCATACCTTAACATGAAGGTTCTTTCTTTTTCCAAGTGGAGAAATCGGGGTTTACCAATACTATACAATGACATACAAATAGAAATATAAATGCATGAACCATGTTACTAGAGCCTCCCATAGATACCAATAAAACTAATTTCACACATGGAATTCAGAATCCACAATCCCATTCACTTCACACATACAGTTACAACCAATTGTGCATCTATTTTAGCAAGAAAACATAGTATAGTTAACAACTTGTATCCATTTTACTTGGAGTTCCTCATTAAACTCAACACACACAAGCTTCTTAGATGTCTTTCATCATTATCACAGGAGTCCTTCACTTCCAAAATACTAGGATAGCACAAATAATCAAAGCAACTCGGTGATAATCAATATTCAAGTGTTTCTTCCATGCAACAAACAACAAAGGAATAGTCTTCAAATTGCTTAATTTAGCAATCACATGTAGCAAGAGATTTAACCCTTAGAATGAATTTATGCATAAAATCACTAATACACAACTCAAATTCTCTTTTAAAACACATATTTATGGCTAATCATAGTTCAAATCTTACAAAATAGATTATGTTAGATTTAGATTACTTCACATGTTGAGACACCCTCACTGTACCACCGTGCATATGTTTCTCAGATGGATTTGAAGATTCCAATATAATTCTTTGAGTCAAAAATCAGATTTCTTGCACATCCCTGCACTATTTACACAAACCACTTGTATAAAACTCAGATCTATCACATTAATACTATGTACAATATAAAAAAATTCACTTTTTTTCCTTCCTTTCCTCCAGGATGATCCTCTAAGCGATTCTCGCTCGCCTTTTAACTCATTTTCCCTCTTTTCCTCATACCCTAACTGACCTATGATGACTCATCACTCCATATTTTGGCTTAATTACATCCTTCAATCACTTTATTAGTTTATATATCCCTTAAGACTCATTTCTCACTTCTAAACACCTTACACACACGCTTTACACCCTCAAAACATCTTTT
The DNA here is from genome assembly GCA_018340775.1 of Taxus wallichiana var. yunnanensis. Classification (NCBI taxonomy): domain Eukaryota; kingdom Viridiplantae; phylum Streptophyta; class Pinopsida; order Cupressales; family Taxaceae; genus Taxus; species Taxus wallichiana. The sequence goes on from CM031236.1 coordinate 326,034,839, forward strand.
CGGACTCATGAAAAATCTGTATTAATTGATTACACCTTTAGAGGTCTAAATACAAAAATCAAGGGAATTTCAAATTTTGGGAGACTCAACTTGTCCCTTCTAAGTTACTCACTTGGTCTCGTAACAAGGAATATGGTACTTTTTATAGCTCTTCAATGACGCTCCTACATCATTTAAGCAATTTAGTATATACATAAATGAAATGCTACATTAGTTTTAATCAAATAAAATGATATAATAGAACACAAACCACATTTTAAAATTTCAAGGATAATTACATTGCATTCCCATTATTTTTCACTTCTTTCAAATGTACTTACTCAGGAATACAATTGCAAGTGACAGAACATGTTTCAGTTATCATCAACTATTACTCATCCTCTTACAATCATAAGTACAATATTTATGTTGATAGAATAAAATCCCAACATACTTATACAAGTATCAAACAATGTATAATCTCTCAATTAAATACTTATAGCAAATGGTATTTAATCACTAAATTATATACAAATATTAACAATAATTAATCATTGAGTTAAATACAACTATTTATGGTAACAAAGAGTACACCCAAACAAAGAGTAAGTAAAACACTTAGAAAAACCCTCAAGTTTTTCATATCATAACTAGAACCGATTACTCATATTAATATTACATAGTCTCTTATCACGTAAAAGGATTTCAGTCAATTGTAATCTACCTTATGATTCCATATACTCCAGAGGAGTCCAATCGAAAATCTTTGACAATCATATCGTGGTCTATCTAGTAATAGTATGACTATAGCTCTCAAAGAAAGGGTGAATAAATTTTTGAAAATAATAAGTTAAACCCTATTTACCTTAAAACTTACAAAGTACCATACCCAAAACAAAAATTATCTTCCTAATGAAAACATATCGACTTATCGGAGATTACCCTCAAATCCCATCACAAGTATCTACTAAGGAAAAATATGTTATACCAATAAACGTTAATTCCTCGGGAGTCCAATCAAAAGAGCAAGAGAAATGCAATGTAGAGACTCACAGGTGTGACTACACATTAATAACAATCAACCCATTATTCCAACGAGATTGTAACAAATGGAAAAGCCTAAAGTAATTTTTACCTAACACAAAAATTTGAACCTTGTACCACTAGTAAATCATTGTTTTAAATGAAGCTCAACATAAGAAAATGATACAAGGTATGCTACATACAGATCGTAAAACTCAACCAACAGAAAATGAAAAATACCTTTGCAAATGGTTTATATTTATCGAGTCTTAGAGTTGAACAACAAAGGCTTACAAAAGCACCAACAAATCCATATATACATTAGATAATAATTGAATTGGAAACCCACCTCAAAGAAAGAGATGGTTGACTATTACAACCGAAAGAGTGCCCATAATAATTGGGAATTGGCCCAAGCATTTTGAACAACCACAAAGAAGAACCTTCAAAAATGATAAATGCAGAGTTCCATGGCTCAAATATGAAGATTTGATGTAGGTGCATATAAGTATGCCCACGATACCCATATCTTTCTGGGTTTTCAATTTTATAAAATACAAGCCAAAGATATATCTACATATTCTCATAATCCAACAACATTCACTCATAAAGAATAGTACAAACAATGGACAAGAAAAAACTATAGAGATTTCTTTCAACTCGAAGTAAAATAGTGATAGTAAATGATAATACAAACAAGGTATTATTTCCTACAAAACCCATTTAACAAAATTGAACTACAAACACTAAAAATCCTCATTTATTAAAATAGTAAAGTGATTAAGCCATTAAGAGGAGTGTAGAGCTTATCATTCCTGGAAATGAGACCCTCTCCTTTTCCTTATTTTCCAAGCTTTCCTTCGCAAGCACTGTCTCATAATCAACTCCACAGAAATCTAAAAACATTCCAACATTCCCCGTGCTCATTTATCAACCTTAGATATTAATATTTCCCTTAAATATCTCACTCAAAGTTACATATATGCATGCAATAGTTTGAGTAAAATAATGAGAGCACCAAAATAGGGGTTTCAGTAAACATGCAAAGCTCGAACCAAAAAATTCCAAAATATGCAAAATAATAAAAACAACCACATTTCCAGCTTTTTTCCCAAAACCACCTTGTGGTTTTCCCCATGGTGGTGGAGAAATTTTTGAGGAATTTAATGCATGCAAGCGAGTACCTGTTTCCCTCCACTTTTTCGCTACAAACTTCCACATTTAAACTTAGCAATGCCACTTAGATTAAAATAAAAATTAATTGCTAATAGATAACCATCAGTTTAGCCAAGACCCACTAAAATTAGTTGGTTCCCTTCTCAATTCATCTGCGGTGGTGATTAAATGCACCCCATCAATGCCCAAATCTGCATAATGCTACGATGGGAGTGGGTGCCAACTCACCCTTTAACAAATAGGCCTTAATATTTTATAACACGACTATAGCTTAGTATTAATTTAGGTCCATCAAATATCATGCCCAAGCTTTATCAATAAAGACCTAAGATTTAACAAATTCAAAAACACCAACCATTGTTTGGTATAAGGTTAGCCCCTTACCATCTATGCCCAAGATCGAATTGTACTTAGCAGATCGATCCAATAAAGGAGATCAATGTTGCCAATTTCTCGGTGAGAAGAGGGGTTTAGGACATCAAAATAGTCATTCATAAAATGCTATGAAAACGAATATATATGTATATTTCAAAATGCAAATTGAAATAATACTTTGATCATTTAAATTCACATGTTCATTGTTGGGGCCGCTATTACAATTTACAACATTTGATCTCACGCCGACCAAAGAAGGTTGATATTAACTTGGAAATTCCTATACAATAGGTATGATAATCCAGTAGAACAACAAGCTTATTCAAGATAAAGAAATATCAAAGAACATCAAGTACTAAAATCACCAGTTAATAGCTTATCCCTATCAAAATTACAAACCGAATATGTGGGGTGTGACAAGATCTTGGGGATGTTCAACAATATGATCATTAATATTGTATAGGTGGGATTCGATAAAAGGTCCATAAGATTGAGCCATGATAAAAGATGATAAAACACCTAAAATCAAGGTTGCGTTCGAGCGATGGGTTCACTAAATGATTTTTAAAAATTAGATTTTTATAAAACCCTATGATATTTCGTAGTCACATATAGTAAATAAAATTATAAAGAATAGATTTGACACAAGTAATAAGCTAAAGGAAATTGAAGCCCTAAGTGCAAGAGAGGGAATAAAAGACTTACTTGATTTTGTAATAGATCCCGAAGTGTCATGTATTGGAAAATTGGTAAACAAGAGGAGCAGACTGTTGCAACCACACCTAGAAAATTATGTAGCTACCGAATAAGCCTAGACTAGGGCACCTTGACTCGAGTTAGGGCGCCTAAGCACATGAGTCTTCTTTCAAGGCGCTTATGTTTGTGAAAAAATCACAATTTGGTTTTTCTCGTGTCATTCCAATTTCGCTAACCTTTGTTTTTTCTCCCGTATGTCGTTTGATGATCACAGAGTTCACCGTAACCTATAAAATTGTTAGGAAATTAACATGTTAGTGCGAACATTAATAATTTTTGTGGAATTATATTATCCAGATGATAATATAATATTGTAATAGTTAAGTGAGTGTGAGATATTATTATATTTTGTGTGTACTTGAGTTATGAGAACAACTCACTATTAGATAGCTATGAGAAAATAAAGGTGGAGAGAATCATGTTGGAGAGATAAGTGGGGATTGGGTAATTGATATGGTTTGACTCCTTATTCTAAGGATGTCATTTACCTATTTATATGTAATCTCTTCATAATGAAAATCATCTCGTATGAATAAAAATTAAAAAAATCTTGTGTTATATTTTATTGTTTCTACATTTGAATCTGAACCAAAAATAATATTTGGTATCAGAGCAGGTATGCAAACCTGACAATGGATTTTCTGTGATTGAGCAAGAGCATTTTTTAAGAAAATCCATCTGAAGAATAGATTGTAGTTTTCGTTCTAGGATCTGGGTTTCTCTGAAACTTATTGGGTTTCACAAAATATGGGTAATACAACTACAGACAAAATTTCAGCCAAACCCAGATAATATTTTTGGAGAAAAACACATTTCACCGAGCCTGCATTATACAAGTTTGGAGTTTCTGTAAATGTTTCTTTTGCCACACGGTATGCAGTTTGTGGTCATTATTTTTTAGTCTCTGGTTTATTTTACTGTCCACGTGTTGTTTTTTTTTTTTTTAATTTTTAAGAAGAAAAATAAACGTGGTATTTTTTCTCTCTCAATTAATTCATTAGGGAACAAGTCTTATTTATTGTTTAGTTACGTAAGTCTAAGTTGTAATTTATTTTTTAAAAGTTGTTAATTTTATTTTAATTGTTTTGTTTATTTCATTTTTAGATTATGTTTATTTGTTAATTTTATTTGTATCATTACAAACATCATAAAGTCGAGTCAAAAATTTTAAAGTCATTTTTGTGTCATTTAGGTGATTATTAGGAAAATTATTAAAAAAAGGTTGCTCATATTTCTCTGGTCGCATTTTCACTTGTACGCGATGACCAAGTTCAAATTGAGGGGGAATTTCATATTGAGCTTCATTTTCAATTTTTCTTTGAGTAACTAAGCAGTTTCAGATGGAGGAAGGAGGAAACAAAGGAAGGAGGTTAATTAGTGACCTCTTGCCAACCGCAAGCGAAGGGGCCACACAATGAATTTGTGGCATTTATTTTTGTTGTGTGTTTAATTTTCATTATGTGATGTAATAAGAACAAATAATTTATTCTTGTTCACTCTTGTAATAAGTGAGCTACTACGTGAGCAATATTTCTTATATTTTCCTTGAATGTAAAGATGGGGGTGGGGAAACATGTACACTGCTATGGAGTGGTTGGTGGTCCACTAGAAAACCAATTTGAAAGTTTGTGAATCTCTTAGAAAATCACATACAGATTGGTTAATGGTTCCACTAGAAAACCTATTGGAGTTGATGGTACTCTTTGAAAACCATCGGATTGTAGAACATGAGTAGGTACTAGACAGAACTCACCCATGTTCACACTAAGGGGGTGAATGTTAGGAAATTAATGTGTTAGTGTGAACATTAATAATGTTTGTGGAATTATATTATCCAGATGATAATATAATATTGTAATAGTTAAGTGAGTGTGAGATATTATTATATTTTGTGTGTATGTGAGTTGTGAGAACAACTCACTATTAGATAGCTATGAGAAAATAAAGGTGGAGAGAATCATGTTGGAGAGATAAGTGGGGATTGGGTAATTGATATGGTTTGACTCCTTATTCTAAGGATGTCATTTACCTATTTATATGTAATCTCTTCATAATGAAAATCATCTCGTATGAATAAAAATAAAAACAAATCTTGTGTTGTATTTTATTGTTTCTACATTTGAATCTGAACCAAAAATAATAAAAAAAAATGATATCTTCCCCTCCTACGAAGTGTATGCAGAAAATTCAGTCTCTTGTCCTTTGAATGAATGCTAGATGAATATCTTAATGCTCTTAGAATTTCTTTAGATGTAACCTTAGGTGGTGATAGTAGATGATTAGAGATTTTTCTTTTATTATGATCACATAGCTTTGTATTTATATGATTCACTTTTTTAAATTTCGTAATTGAAAACTAAAATTCCAACCTATAAGAAAACAAGATGACCAAAATATAAAAGAGACCCAAAAGAGGTGAACAAGATACAAAGAGGTTGGGGCACCTAGAGGGGAGGAGGGTGTCTGGATACTAGCATCTTGACTTGACGTTGGTGTCTAGAGACAATAAATATAAAGTAATCAAGATCGAGTGAGCTTTGGGGTGTGCAAGACCAAAGAGGAAACAAGAAAGACATAAAAGAGAACAAAGATAGGTTTTAATTACTAGTTCTCTCGCTTAGGAATTATATGAATAGTGGTATGTGATTTAGGACCTAGAAATGTACCCAAGTGCGTGATTTAGTGTCTACATATTCTTCTAATACTTCAAAATTTCCTAACAAATCTAACTTTAAAAATATAATAATGATAGTATACTTAAAAATTTTCCAACTCTAACATTAAAAATGATGGTAGTTTTCCAATTAAAATGATCCTAATAATGTGGTAAACACTAAATAAAAAGCATCTTATATACTCATTTTAATAGAAAAAATTATGTAAGATCATTTGAATTAAAATCATCCATAACAAATTTTGAAATACATTACTTCAATACTACATACTTTAATGCATTTGAAAATTGCCATAAATCCACTCAAAATTCGTACTAAGGAACAATATAATAGTGCAAATTCAACACAATTGATGGGTCAAATAAGATTTTTAACAAGGTTTCATTTAGCTACATGTACACCCACTAGATATGTTTATTGACTCAATTAAAATAATTTAAGAAAGAAAGACCTGAAATCAATGTGTGTTTGATGAGAGTAATCAATTGTTCATACAAGCCTTTATTCATTTGTTCCTCTTTACCTTTTGTAATCTTGTTTAAAGGCCAACAATAAGATAAAGTGTTTATGGAATTATTAATCTCTTGTAAATTCCACGAATAGGTATGCTCCAATGATTGAGGATCGCAAAGTCATGAGACCACCTCGATAATCAAGCGTTGGATGAAGTGAAAATATATGCAATTAAAAATGGGATTTCAAAGGGTAGAGGATGGGAAAATTCTACACTAAATTACTACTTTACACAAGATATAAACATTCACCTATGAACTAATAGACCACACCCAATTAAAAATAAATGAAGTATGTAATTGTATATTTTCTTAAATTATTGTAAGTATGAATTACTTAGGATAATAAATATGTAAATGTATTTATTAATTTTAAGGTGTTTATCTTGAATTTGTCATATGATTTTGTCTATGGAAGGATTTTGTGTTGATTTATGACTTTATTAATTAAAAAAAAGTAAATTTACTATTGATTATGATCTCAATTTACTTATTGCATTATGTTGGATTTGGGAAAAGAAAATAGAAAAAAAAATTAATACGTGCCAACTATCTTTGTATGTCTAAGATATTGTGATTTTAAAACATTTTCTAGTGATGGTCTAATTGACGTAAAGTTTAAGGCCCAACATTTTGATTAACATATCATATTGTTACATTCTATGATTTGTGCCCTCCGACTATGATTATAAGTTATAGCCATTAAAACCTCAATCAGATCAATCTCTAAGAACTTATATTGGATTTGTCACATAGATTTTGCCAATAAAAGGGTCCACATTGATTAAACACTTGGTCACCTTCTCAACAAATTTCCCACTAAATGGTGATGAATGGCTTCAATCTTTGTGTTGGGCTCAATATTCGTTTTGGATAAAACAAGATTCCAAACAACATCGTATCTTTGAAGAAATCATGATTTTTTTATTGTTATCTACACCCAAGAAAGAAAATTGCCATATGAAGATTAAGTGGATGTAAAATTCAAGGTCTTTTATTTTTATTGACTACTTTCGTTATAACACATGCTTCCCCATCAAGGGTTCAAATTTGATAACCACCTATTCTTTCCAATTTTTTTGTGGTGGAAATTTAATTGTCCTTCAAAACATGTAAAAATAATTAATATACCATCAATAAAAAAATAAAAGATAGTATTCATTTACTTTAATAATTTCTAGTATTTTTTAAATATGTAAGTAGTAAAAGATGCTAAATAAAAAAATTGTAAATATTTTACAATTAAACATTTGAAACATATGTCAAAATTAAATCTCGTCCCATAAAATATAAATTATACCTATCAATGTTATGATCAAATTTTTAATAATTTTTTTATTAAAATATAAATCATTACATAATTTTATTTTATTTGTAAAAAAATAAAAAATAAAATGTACCTTATAATAACAAAACTTATAACTCTAAATAGTGTATGCCCCAACCCATAACTTCCCTTCAATATAAAAATATATTTTTTTCCCATATTAATAAGGGGAAAACTTTTCGGTTGAATAATTAAAGGGATTTGAAACCTCTAAGCCTAGAAATCAAAGCTTTTGTGTGGCGATACTTATTTGCAAGTACTTCAAAGTTGGTGAAATTGGTTTTATTGCAACACGAATTTGTGAAAAATATTTTTGATTGCACATGACGAGACTATCTTAAATGTATAAAATTCCTATTATGTCTCATCCTGGATTTAGGGATGACAAGTAGCCAATTGTGATGAAGAAAGGAGGGGTTCAGAAAGAGTTTAATGCATCCCTCAATGATACTCTAAAATCATCACCAAAACTTTGGCTGACCTGTCAAACTCGAAATAGAATGTGAATGAAGAAAATGCATAAACCTCAAGACAATCAATACTCATATTGAATTGAGAGATTAAGAAAAAATGTTTGGTCATTTGTAGTAGATTTCATTGGGTTCATCTTTAATCCCCATACCCATTGTCATTCCCATTCTATTGAGTGTTGTTTTTATGCCCTCTCTCATAAATCACAATGAATCCTCACGCGGCATCATATTTACATGGGATACATTCACCGCCTATTTGTAGTCCCTTGAGAGTGATACCTCATTTGTTGACCTTAAGCCTCAACAATAGCGCAAGAGCTAAGAAGGTCGCCCTTTCATTAAGGATGTGTAAGGAAAATATAACTTAAATTCAAACAGATGAACATAAAGAATGTAATAAAAGATAATAGACTCTACACATTACATCAACCATCACTCTTTATTTATATATCAAAGAATTTACATTAGTCTTTCACACACTTCTCATACATTTTCATATTCTCATGTATATCTCTATTCTCCTCTCCTTTACTATCTCTATCTTTTCCCTATTCTAAGTACAATAAATATATTTTCTTACAAAATTAGCCAAAATACACTTATTTTGGCGGTGACTCTGTCATCTCAAACCACACTCCGTTATGGTAATCTTCGTGTTATGGATCTAGATAGACTTCTACAAATTTATGTTATGTTTGGCGACTTTCCTATTCTATCCACATCTATGTATTTTCTTTAGTAAGGAGAAGGATATATATATAGGTGGTTGATTAGACTAAAGTTGGTTTTATATTTTCTTTGTTATTTCTAACTCTTGTTGGATCCTTGTGATGGCGTTATGCGTGGTTGTGCTATATTCCTTCATATCCGCAATTTTCTCGGCATGTTGTTGTTTTTTTGCTATGATATTGTTCTATAAGTTTTGCGATCTTCCTCCATTTATTATTTTCATCGTCTATAGTGATGTCATACTACTGTTGACTTCTTAATGATTTGTTGTTCCAATTTGTCCAATTTGGCCCTATCTTCATGAGTCAGTCCTAGATAACCCATGTCATATGCATAGTACCCTACGACATTTGTAACCTCTATTTCTAGCTTTGTGAGGAATTTTTGCATGCTCTTCCATCACCTCGATTTTTTATGGTTATAGGTTCTAGAAATTTCTCCTTATATTCTTGGATTGTCTCGGCCTTAATTTTCTTATTTTAATTTTCTTATAATGTAGCATCTGTCATGTTAGGATTACCTTATTGCTTGTTCAAGTGTTGTTTCTATTGGAAGACTAGAGTCAATATTAATTTTTGGTTTAGTTGATCTTATGGATATCATTGTTCTATTCATATCTTCCTCCAGGGAAAAACCTATACGCATCCAATCTTGTTGTGAACTTTGATCTAGTAATCGGCTTCTTGTAGACATCTATATATGTGAGAGCTTATGTAGGTGTATTGTCCACCCTACTTGTGTTTTCTCTACTACGCCCTATTGTAATTGTATAGTTTATGCTGTCGTATTATTTGTTGAAGTTATTGTTTTATCTTTTCCAATGAATCTTGTGGATTCGGACTAGGAATAATCCGTCGATACTTCAATTGTTTATAATGTGGCAATGAGATGAGATTTGACCTATTTTTCTATCTCCTTTTCCTTGTCCTCCATGTCTTTTTTCTGTTGTTCGCTTATTTTCTTTGTTTTTCTTGTGCCTCCATTTTTTCTCATGTTCCTTCATCTTATTTTACTCCTTTTCTTCTTCTTCATTTCTTATTTTTCCTCTTCCTCATTCTTTTTCTATTCTTTTTCCTCTTCGTCTTTCTTCTTTTGTTCATCTTCCTTATTCTTCTCATCCTCATGTTTCTTATTCTTTCTTCGCTTTTTCTTCTTATTTTCTTCTTCTTTCTTCTTATCCTCCTCCTCCTCCTCCTTTTCTTCTTATTTCTTCTTCTCATCCTCCTCATTTTCTTCTTATTTTTGCTTCTCTTCTTTCTCCTACTTCTTTTTCTCTTCCTCTTATTTTTTCCTTCTTCCTTCTTGCTTCTTTTTATTTTTCTCTCTTTTTCTTTCCTACTTGTTTCCTCCTCACCCTATTTATCCTTTACCTACTTTCCCCATATTTTTTCTATTATTGCTCTCTCTTTCTAAGTTTATTTGTTCTATTTTTTGTGAGTTGTATCAATTCTTCTAGTTCTTGTATGCGGGTTTTATCCTTGATATTTTTCTTTTTTCTTTTTTTAAGTTGTTTTAAATCCTTCTCGAATGATTTTATGATTGTTTCTTCTGCCATGTATACTTGAGCCTCTATTTATTTTAATAAGCTATGAGGGAGTAGATGTATGATATATTCTATTACTAAGGATTATCTATTTGAATAATTTCTTCGCCATTAATACTTGTTCTGTAGATGTTCCCACATCATACTTGCTTTGGGCTACTTGAGAAACTCCACTTTGGGGCTTAAACAAATCTTGTAAAAATTATATGTAGTACGGGATAGTTGTGATTCTTCCTAAGATCCAATTCCTTCGTGAATTGGGGACATGATTCTTCTTCTCCTTGTGATGTTTCTAGAGGAGTTAGTGGAGTAGATGGAGTTTATTCATCCATGAAATCTGAGATTTCCACGGATCTATGTTTAACTCTTCTTCCTCTTCACTTGTTTCTAGTTCCTTCATTACTCTTCTTGCGGCCATTATCTTTTGTCTTTTGGACAGTTGGTTCCGGAGGATATTTTCCCTTTTTAGCTCTTCTTTTATAAGTTTTAGGTCCTTCCTTTTTGTTTCTCCTTGGCCATGTTCTTATGGGTATTTATTTTTAAACTCCTCTCATGTTTCTGCAATCACATCATCAATATTGGGAGGTCTTGGTTTTCTTTAGGTTCCATTGGAAGATTTGTAATTGCTTGAATTTTTGTAGCTACTAGCTCATCAAATGCTTCATAAGGTAGTGGAGCTATATGTGCCACATGCGGAATAAAAGGTCTTATGAAAATATAGTCAATATTCATGATAAATACTACCTCATTGTCAAACATAGATATCGTTTACTACGAAATTTGTGATTTTTTACTACTATCTTTCTTATATTTTATGTCCATCCTATTAAGGATGTGATATGTTGTACCTGATTCATGGTGTTCATATGGTTCAATTTTATTTCAAAAATTGGTAGACCTTGGCTCCATTTAACTAGATCTATTTTGGATGGGAGGGTGTTTGTAAAGTACATGGCTAGGCATAGTAGGATGGAGCCATAACAAAATGTGTGTTTCCCTTACTTGATTTTCCTAGTGTTTTCATGGAATTCTAGGGCTAATAATTCACATAGGTTGTACTCTGAGTGAGAGGTAACCATATCTATGGAAATTTGTGCACTTAGACCTTGAGCACCATATTCTCTATTGGTGTGGTAAATTTTCAAACAAATGGCCTTAGTTGCACACCTGAGAGCATGATTTTTGATGTTGCTGATCCTTACTCCTATTTTTGACATAGTGACATCCATTAGTCGCACTATTTTCTTCATCGGTGTCTTTTTTGTAGTTAGTGTTGATCGTCCTTTTGTTAACAACCCGGTGACTCTTCTCAGGACCACAACATTAATTTGATATGGTTGTTCTAAGTATAGCATTTGGTTATGTAGGTGACTCAAAAGAAGCCTTACCACATTATCTACCCTAGAAAATTAAGGGATTTTTCTCCATGCATCCAAATTTAATACGAAAATTACCTTAGCATTATTATTATAGTCCATGGTCCCTATTGTTGGATTTGGTTAAATTAGCGAGTTGTTAATCAATATCCGGATGAGTTTGATCATAATCTGCGACCACCGAGTGTATGTATTTTTGTATATCTCGGCGTGTGTGACTTTGAATGGAATGTGTGAAAAATCTCCGGTTGGATCCAGGTTCATGGACTCAAGATAATGTTTCCAAAATTTCAGCTTCGGAAGGTATTTTTTCTCGATAATAGTGGGAGTCACCATTTTACTAGCCACTCTATTTTTTCTTTGCGTTCCCTAGTTCAATTTACTCTCTTTGCTCTTTTCTTCACTTATTCACCCTTTTATGTTTTTCATTTATGAGTCATTCCTTCCTTGGCTTGTGCTTTTATACATTTATGTTGTCACCTTCTGCATTTATTGTATTTTAGGTATGAAGTTATATTATTGTTATGTGGTTTGTTCTTATCCTTTGTTCTGCGGTTTTATTCATATCCTTCGATCCATGAATTTTATGCTTCTTTCCATGGTTTTATTTTATTTTCCCTAGATTTTTCTATTTTTCCTTCATTTTGTGGTCTTCTCCTTCCTTATGCGGCATTTACTTTATTTTTCATGTGTCTTCTTCTTTATACGGTTTTTTATTTGTTCCACGGTACCTTCTTCCTTTCATGAGTTGATTTCTTCATTGCATGGGTATATTATTCCCTTCATGGTTTTTCATTTGTTGTACGATATCTTTTTCCCTCCACAGCTTTTTCCTTTGTTGCACTGGTATCTTCTTCCCTATGTGGTTTTTCCTTTTTACATGGGTATCTTCTTCCCTCTACAATTTTTCCTTCATTACTTTATTCCGTGGATTTCTATTTTTGTTTGTATTGTAGATTTTTGATGTTTCTCCTTTCTTTTATTTTCTTTCCTTCCTTATCACTCCTTGTATCCTAATTTTTTTCGTCCTTGTTTGTTTATGATAGAGAGAGGGTGCCCTTGTGGGTTTTCACCCTTCTCCACATCCAATCCATTGAATTTATATTTTTAGATAGGGACGGATTTGATGTTTTTTTCTACATTTTTACTCAATTCGCGGTGTAATATTTATTCGGTTGCACTCCATTTACATCAAATCCTAGAGTTTGGTGGCTCGTGATGATAATATATCTTTAATAATATATGGGCCTAGCCATCAAACTTTTAACTTCTTAGGTATTTTCCATTTTTTGTCATATAGTAGGACTTGATCTCCTATATCAAACTATTTTTCTTTATATGTCTGTCATGTCATGATTTCTACTTGCATTTTTCTTGTGTTTGGTTATATGAAACTATCAATTTTTTCTCATCTAGTTTTTCTAATTCAATCAACCTTTTATGAAATGAAGGATATTCATTCATCCTGAAATATATAGTCACCCTAAGACTTGGAAGGATGAACTCCATGGGTACTGTGGCTTCTAGTCCATACACTAATTGGAATGGGGAGTACTTTGTGAGCCTTTTATATGTTGTGTGGTACACCCATAACGTTCATGGTATTTTCACATCCCAATCTACTTTCTTTAGTGAACAAATTTTTATTAGTAATTTCTCCAATACCTTGCTAAAAGGTTCAAAAATTCTATTCACTTGAGGGTGGTATGGTGTACTTCTATTATGATTTATCATGAAATTTTCTAACAATTCTTTGATTGTGGCATTAAAAAAATGTTTTCCTTGATAATTGGTAATGCTTAAGGGACATCCAAATTTGGTAATGATATTTTCATAGATGAATTTACACGATGTTCTTGTAGTGCAGTATTTTATAGGAGTAACTTCTTCCCATCTTGTGAGATATTTTGTCCTGTGATTATGAATCTTTCCTAGGAATGTCTTATAGTAGGTTTTATTGGTCCAATGAAATCTATATCCCATTTCTCGAATGGAGCTAGGGCTAGTGCTGGTTTTAAGGGAATTTCATCTCTATCATTTGGTTTTCCTACCCACTGACAAATATCACATGCTCTAGCATGCTTATGTGCATCTTAGAATAGTGTGAGCCACCATAACCCTCCCATCATTATTTTTCTTATTGTTGTTTGTCCTCCATTATTTCCTCCTACTACCCCTTTATGAGCCTCTCTTAAGATATCATTTATTTTATATTCTATGCCACCCTTCTAAGTACGTCATCTTGCATTTTTATAATTTCCCTTGGATAAAAGTAAATGGAAATACAAGGCTTATGAAATTTCTCTATTGGCATGTGAGTGCTTGTAGTGTTTTCATTGATGAAAAATGTGTATAATCATTAATGAAAATTTGTATGAGGTCCAAAGGATGCTTGAAATGATGATTCAATGGATAAATAAGATGTGATTTTGTTGCAAGAGTAAAGATAGTGAGTTTTCTTGGTCCAAGTAAGCCTAATTCTTAAACACTGGTCAACAGGATGACCTGGTATGGTGGATTGAAGGCATGGAACATATAGAGATGCATTTTCAAGGCACAAAGAGAATGAAGAGAGTGTGTTAAGAAATTAATGTGAATATCAGAGTGTAGGTACATGTTTGAGCATGGTTTATAGGTTATTATCTAGACCCATTCTAGGTGCTAGTAAGCCTAATGAAACATGGAAGTGAGTTAGAAATCTAAGTGATCCCATGAGGGAATGTAGAGGAATGAGATATCTTGTTTTAAAGGTTTTTAAGTGTCTTTATGATGAAGAATAAGGAAGTTTCATGAAATATGAGGTGAAACAAGCTCAACTAGGCCTAATTCAAAGACCTAATGCAAGTATGGCTTAAAGTATGAGGAAAAGAAAGCTAAGGAATGAAATTAAAAGCATGAGAAGTGTGTTGTATAATTGTAGAGATGATTTATAAGGTGCAACATGTCAAAATTCAGCTGGTAGAGGCACGATCGAGGTTTATTGGAGGCATATTTTTGAGAATAAACTAGGTATGCATGTATAAATCATGGTGGATGATGACTTTTCAAACAGGTGTAAACTAAAATGAGTCTTAGAACATGGGAAGGAGGTAAGTACAACATTTTCGTCAAATTTTCAAGTCAAAATTCCAAAGGAGAAGAAATAAAAAATAAGTTTAAGTATAATCGAGCTCTTTAAATGGCCATTTCAGTTCGAGAGTTGAGTTTGATGTGCTCATTGGCACGTTAAAATTATACATGGTTACCTAAGCATTTCATCAAAGTTATGGAATGAAACCTAGTTAATTTTACAAGTGGAATGAGGAACAAATATGACTTAAGATTTATGAACAATCCTTAATAAGTGAAGTGCGTCCAAAACCTCCTAGAACCCTCCCTTTAGAGCTATGGAGAAGAAATCAAGTTTTTGGTTACTATATGAATTGGGAAAGCTTGTGTGAAGAATTAGGGATGTAGAGGACTCCTTGTAGCTCAATTTGGTGGAATTTTTTTGTTATAGAGTGAGGATAAATTACATAAAAGTCCTTGTTTTTCGAATATTTGCATGTGCAGTCATGTGATGAAGGTTTCATGGTGAAGGAAAAATGTGGGAGAAATATTGATGTAGGCAAAGACAAAATTTGGTATCACTACCCTTTATCCCACATTCGACCCCATTTCCTCATGGTCACCTATTCAAATTTTATCTTCCCTACTAAATTCAATTTACCCCATTCACCACCATTTTCCCACCTTTGGGTCTTCTATTACCCATCCTATTATTCCATCCCATTTATGATAATTATTCTTAATTAGCTCCAATCCTCATTTCATTATTTTTATTCTCTATAAATCACCCCCGATCCTCATTTAATTTATTTTATCCTCTCTAAATCCTCAATTTTTTTCTTTCTAAGCCATCATTTAATGTTTTTACCCACCCATGACATGTATTTACTAGTTTTCACCATCCACCTACTAATTTATCTTCCCTATGCAACCATAGATCGTCCCTATCCATCTAAACCATAATCTTGCTTCATATGGGATTCTTGCCTTGAACTCATCATCTTCCCACAATCCAAATGGATGGGTCCTCACGAGTTTGTGGTGACCCATCCAGTCATCATGTTGGCCCTATAAAACCACCTTTACTGCTCCTTATTCAAGGATGCAATTTTGAGATTTTATGAGCTCTTGCAATCTTACCTTCATATTGTGACCTTTTTTATAGTTGTCAAGCCATTTCAAATCCATCTTGGAGATCTTGTGTTAATTTGGGAGCTTTGGAGTCCTCTTGTCATTGTATACTTAGATCCATCATCATCACCTTTTGCAATCATCTTCATTGTGTTTTTCAGTTTTGAGGTCATCCCGCGCCTTATTCTTGTATCTAGTCACCTCCATATTTTCCTAGAGGGTGACATTTTTCCCATTTCATTTGTCCAAGTATAAATCAACCTCGGTTCCACCAACCTAGTCAAGTTGTCGTGGACCCATCTTTCTATTTTTTTTTTGAGTCCCTAGCCCCATCACCTATTTGATCCCAATTATCCAAATTTCAAATCCAACCATTCTATCTTATCTACTATCTCGGATCTATTTTTCCATTTGATCCTACCACGCTAATCCAACCCATTCACTATTGAATTAGTCTATTTTCACATCACTTACCATCTATTTTTCTAATTTTCTTGAATCCTTTCTATTTCCTCATGTTCAATATTTTTGTAGGTTCCTATTGATCAACATAGTACATTATCAGATCCAAATCAGCTTGAGGATCTATCTATGAGAAGACTTGCAAGCCTATTTTCTGCATTTCCTTCTCATCCAACCTCGTTTGTCATGTTGACCCTCTCGTAGTCGCAGGTCACCATTGAACCCTGTCCAGGTTTGATTTATTTTGTCGTATTTAGATCAAATATGTTTTTATCATCTTAGATCCAACTTTCAGCTTCTATCTTACTTTAGATTTTTCATACACACTACATCTAATTTATCAAATCTTTATTTTATCTATCTTTATCAAACATGAGGGTTAAAATCGATCCTAAGAAGTTCTTGCTTCTCGGGAATGAATTTTTCAGGAAACCCTCTCATCCTATCTACTACTCAAAATCTTTTTCTATTAAGTTATCTTAGTTTATAGGTCACTTAGCTTTTGCATGAGAAGTATCACCCATTTGCATCCATCCACATCATTATATTATCCCAAGGTACCATAAACCCTTCATGTTTGGATTTACTTATTTCCTTCATTACTAATTCACTAATCTAAACAGAACAAAGAAAATTGGTCAACATTCTGGCATGCTCGGTGGGACCCACCCTTTCTAGGAAAGTCTTGTTATTTGTTTTCATTTTAATTATATTTCTTTGATTTTCATTAACCTTGCAAGGAAGAAACATGCATTTGGTCATGATTTCTTGCTTGTTTGTATTGCATCGTGGATTACTTAGGTTTTCTTTTTCTCACTTATTTACTTTGAAGATCAGATAAAAAGGAAAAAAATATACCATGTATTCCTTTTTTGTTCCCTATCTTTTTCTTTATCACATTGCATCACTTGTTTATTTTCCTCATCAAATCTCCATATTTCATTTTAGATTCAAAAATAACCCTTGTCATTATTTCTTGGAAATCTAGTTTAACTAGGGGTTTAACATGTTGCATTCACCTCATCACACATAACCAAACACACAAACCAACTTACACATCCAAAAATCCTTAACAATTGTAACTGTTGGGATTTCATAACCTAATAGGAAATCAACTGCGGTATTCTAGCTACATTATAAATTCTATATAGATTCAAGCCTCACATACCTTTGGGTATATCGAGGAATCCACACCAAAATCACCTAAAACTATCCATAGCTTGTCATTACTTAGGTACCCCTTATTCCCTTTTCTTTTCTTTTCACATCTTAAAATAACCAAGATAATCAAAATTTTGTTGTGTGACTTGCTTGCTTTAATCAAACATCATCATAGTTTTATTTTGTTTCATGCTAGTTATTATAAGATCTCAAGCCAAGAAAATGGAACAAAACATGAAATCAAACAATATCTCAATCCTCACTACTGACTACCATCCAACAAACTTCCGCACTTTCCATTCTTACCTCCACCCCTTTAGTCATTCCTACCACGGTTACTCAACACATTATTACCATACCACATCTTCAGAAAACTCAATTGAACCAATCAAACTCTCATGTCGAGACCAATCCTTTCCTTCTCCACCATTTCCCATATAGACCAACCATGCCTCCTTTGGCCACCTCTATCAATACTTTTAGGCCTCCTCTCATCCCTCATGGGTCTACATAATTTCAGGATCTTCTTGACGCAAATATGGTTTCTCTCCATGCATACCTCCTTTGTAAAACCACCAACCTTCCCATTGATGGACCTCCCTTGCAAAAAATTTATTCCTATCATTCTAATCTGGAGTCCACCCAAGTGCTTACCTCCCAACTTGTTGTTTTCTTTCCTAGATCCATGAGTGAGCTTGCTAGGGCCCAACATGAGTTTGATCCTAATCAACCATCTTCCTCCATTCCTCACAATCATCAAACTACCCAATTAGTAGTCCCCATCCATCATAATTTTCCTCGTGTTAATATTACCATCCCTTCTTCTATTCCTATCACCTCATCATCTACCACAATCACTTGTCTACCTATTCAATCTTCTCAATAATCACACTTTCTTCCTCCCATATCCGAACAACATCACACAACCTTACCCCTCATCTCTACTTCACATGTTCATGCCAACGTAATCATCTCTCAACCTCAACCATCTAAATCAATGAAAACTTATCAATTGGCCCCTCAAAGTGCTTATTAATACATGTTTCCCACTTAACCAATTCAAGTATCCCAAGTAATCCCTCAAACTTTCCCATTTCACAATAACCAACTCAATCAAACCAATCTTACCACATCCCAATATCTCAACATCAAGCTTTATCCCAGCCTATTCAATCTCAATCCCTTAATTACATCCCCCATATCAACCACTTCCACCAACACGAACACATCTCAAACTTATCAAACATATAAAAAAACCCAACCCATCCACATCATATGCATCTCAAACTCATACTTCAACATATCAACTATCCAATGATCCCTCACAATCACTATTAATTATAATGACTAACCTTCAAGCCACAACCTTGGGATCTAAAAAAACATTTTCATATGAAAAAATCTGCAATGAACCCATCAATCCATCCATCCCCATGAAACCATATCCTCCTCATTGGGAATTGCCAAAGATATCCAAGTTCAATAGTAAGGAGGTTCTCCAACAATATCTACAAGATTTTAAACATGTATGTTATCTTATCACCCATGATCAAGATCTCACGCTTCGCACATTCCCATGTCATTGATCGGTCCCACATTAGATTGGTACAACAATATATCACAACACTCACTATTCACATTCACTCAACTGGTGCAATTATTTATTGAACATTTCTTGATCAAAATTACATGTAAGATTACCATCACCAAACTTTATGCCATTTGATAGTATGACGAAAAATCTATCACAAATTTTGTCACACAATGGCGCAACATCATCAATCAACTATCACCTTCCACAAATTAAGATTATTGAATTATTCTCATGCTCATGTGTGAAGCACATCTCTTCAACTCTTCAAATTTAATCTTTTAAAACCTTTAAAGATGCCTTCACTATGGATCACACACTTGAACTCCACACCCTTGAGAGAGACCACCTTAAGCTTAAATCAAACAAACCCAAAACCAATTTAATGAAATCCTCCATGCATAATGATAAATCCAAAATTAGCGCTAATGCAATAGTCATTAAATTATCGTTGACTTCTACATCCACTTTGCATGTGTATCCTCCATAAAGATATCTTAGACAGGACCCCTAACTACACCCCTCTTGGGGAATCTTATAGTTTAGTATTTGAAAATTTGATGGAGGCCATCCTCATTGGACTTCCCCAAATCCAACCATATGATGAAACACGCACTAAAGCGGCATGGTACCACAAAGAACATTATTGTAAATATCACCAAGTCCACAACCATGACATTGAGAAGTGTCACACATTCAAATATCTTATCCAAAATCTTATAGACTCTGGTGATATTCAAGTAGACAATCCTAATGTACCACCCAATAAACCCTTAGACATTTTTAAACAACCATTCCCTAATCATTCACCCAACAATCAGACTCAACCTTCCACATCGTAGGCACCTAATGCCCATATCATTAACACTATAGATCAAATTCTAACACCATCATCTATAACCATTACCTTGACATTTATTATCTACCCCCATTTCAGATTCTCCCCTACAATCAAAACTTAAACTATGACCACAACCATGACACCCCCATTAGAAATAACCATACCTATTCCTCCACCTACATCATCTACATCCTCATATATTTCATCTCCTCCTTCACCCATAACGAATTCAACTCAAACCTCAACATCTACACCTATTCCCATTCTTAACACAACTACACCCACATCAACATATTACACCTATATCTACACCACCTCTTGAATCATCCAATATCCAAACTCCCATAATCAATGCACCTAAAACTAACACTTCCACCACATCTACAACTCCAATCACATCAACACCAAAAATCATAAAATTAAACCATCTACCACACCTTTAGATATTGTTAAATGCATCATGCAAAAATGATTCCACCTTCAATATTACAAACCTTACTACCAAGTCCTACCACCACAGATTCTCTAGCTAAATATGTCACTATTTCTACTAAGGCTAAACCCTCACAATCAAAAATTAAAAACCTTGGTATGCCCATCCAAAAATCTCTTACACATCTACATAAAAGGCTAGACATTCCTTCTCCTAAGACCAATCCTCCTAAGAAACTTAGTGTCACATCACCATCTTTAGGAGCATCTCCTTCCATTTTAGGACCAACCCCTTCTTCTAAAACCCCCATTATCAACAATTCAATGCAACCTAAACCTTCACCTAAATCAAGCACCCCTTCCAAACCATCCACATCTTCCACTATTAAAATTGAATCCAAACCTTCCAAATCACCACCAATCAAAACTGAGACTAAAAAAACCATATCCCTCTTCTTTTAAGCCCATGAAAAAATCAAATGCTCCCATGAAACCAACTCAAACCAAACCATCCATATTTTCATCCGCTATTCGTGAAACCACTTCATCCTTTATCTTTCCCATAGGCTATTACAAAATAATGTTTCATCAATTTCTCTCGAGCTTCGCAATCACTCTTCCATCTATCAAACCATTTGATCTAAATTCCTCAAAACATTTGTGGTTTTATTTCAACCTCATTTTTGCATACCATCGTGCACTAAGACATGACATGGAACATTATAGGGATATTCAAAAAATCATTCAGAACCTTATCGATGACGATGAACTCCTTGTTAAGGAAGAAACAACTCACCCACCAATCGATTCATCTCCCTCATCACAACATTCATCCACCAAGATATAAAAATCCCCTCATTCATCCAATATTTATGTCACCATTCCACCTCCAACCCTAAATTCTCCCAAATAAGGTCCTCTACTCTATATCGATGTTGTTCGGGTCATAACTCATTCCCATCCCCATAAATTCCAATCACCCACTCAATCCAAATCCAAATTAGCTATTGTCACTCCCGTTAGCGAGCCTACTCCATCACCTTCCCCATTTAAACCTAATGTATCTATCTTAGATTCCCTTTGACTTGGTACTATTGAATGGAGTGTCATGAAACAACTTCACCGAAGATCTCAGTTAGGATGTTACTCTATGATCTTATCCAAAACTCCCAAATCATAAACAATCCATCATTGAATCTCTTAGTGCATCCCCACTCCTAATGATGAGGCTCAACCCTTTGCATCTGGGTCAAAGCATATAACCGTGTCCCACTTTTTTGTAGTTTTTGTACTTTCAGAAAACTATGTCTGACAACCAAAACATGACCAAACACATATAAAATGACCAAACATGCACTTTTAAGAGGTTATAAATACCAAGGTGTGGGGCATCCAGAATTTACTGGTTTTTAAATTTTTATAGTATTTTTAATTAGTTATTTACTAGTCGATTTTAAAATATTTATGGCCACAAAGTGGGACACACTTGTATGCTTTGACCCATCTCCTATTAGGTCCCTAACCACTCTAGCCTCCATATCTTTTGACAACACCGAAATTACAAACATTACACCGGAGAGGAACATGAAATTCTCCTTTTCATCATGGTTTGTATCAATGACACCTTCATTCGTCATTCTATGATTGAAAATGGAGCTAACATCAACATCATTTCATCTCACACTTTTGATCAGTTGAATCTCCCTAAATCCATTGTCACCCAATAAAATGTGGTCCTCCATGCATTTAATGATGTTGTTATACCTTCCTTAGGAAAAATTATTCTTCATGTGGATCGCACACCTATTGAATTATTAAGTGATCCAAAGACAATATGGGAACATCCCCAAGGTTTAGAACCTTGGATCCTTGGGATGAACCTCTAGAGAAGGCATGAATCCTACTAAAATATGTGCATCGATGTAATATCAAGGTGTAGAACTAGAAACATTTAAGCAAAACTAATCTATCTTCTCATGGGGTAAAGGGATAGAAGGATAACTGAAATATATGAAAAAGTGATGCACCAAATGTTTTAGGAACAAATAAATCACATGCACAGAGTATTATTTCAGAGCTCTATATAATTTGCAAAAATCCTTACAATCTTCTCCGTAAATTCTTTTAAGGAATATGAACTTAAAGATAACAGAAGGGACTTGATATTTTCCACAACTAAAATAGTAAAGACCATATACCACAACTTGCAAGTTAATTGAGAAATATTATTAATATGAAGGCAATATAAACCACTGCATACAAGGAACTAAAACATTCACAAGTATTCAATGAATAATTTAAATGCACAACATATTAAATATTCAAAGGAAAAATATTGTTTTGAATATATTGAGGCTAAAGATTATTTCTTGGCTCTCCAAAATGATAGAGCCTCCTTAAAAATAAGATATAAATTACTTTAAAACATAGTGCATTCTCCTATTTATAGTCTAAGAGGATTGAGTAATTATAGTTATGCCTCTTAACTATTACATACTAAAAATAGAATGCAATTATACTTAGGGAACAGTCTCCCATGAAAATAGCAAAATGGTTATGTAGGTTTGACTGATTCAACCCTATAACTTTCATTGGTTCCGTGGCTTGGAGATTGTTCAATCAATTGCTACCATGCCTAGATTGACTGGTGCCACCCTTTCTTGATCTGAATCTTCCTTATTTTTCGTATTTCTTTCCTTCTTCTTTAGTTACCCTGTGCCTAAAATCAAGAAAATGCTTGAAAATTCCTTGAAATTATTTATCATTAGGTCTACATTCATAATGATTCAGGGCGTTTCGACTCGGTTTCTCTAGCTACTTTCACTAGTAATATTTTGGTCTTGTTTATGACCTTCTTGAGTTGACTCAGGAAGTTTTGGTAGGATACCAATTTGTAAATGGAGTCAAGACTAAAAGAATTTGTTACATCATCATCTTGGTTCACCAAACTTTTGAAATGGGAAATAATTTGATCAACTGGAAGAATATCAATGTTCTTGTCTAGAAATTTACAATTAATCCTATCAAACTCTTCGAAATATCATTCAAGCCTTCAATTGCTTCAATTTGTTTTTCCTCCAACTTTGATGTGGTTTCCTGTAATATCCAGACTTTGAATTCCATTGCTTCTTTGAATTCAAAATTTTTGTAACATCATCAATAATTCCCTCCTTTAAAAGTAGATCTGACTTGACACTTTATATTTCCTTCCAAATCTCAAGGGAAAGTTCCAAGTTACCACTTTCCTCAGTGAGGAGTTCATTCATCTTTGAGATGGAATATTTCTCAACATACAAATCATTGTATAAGTCAACATCAACCTTAATCATTGGTCCTGCTTCCTGGATTAAATTTTCCATCCAACCTCTACTGCTCTTCCCTTTTGTCCAATATTTTCCACCATAGAGAAAGATGTATCATTAAATCTTGGAGGAATAGTGAGAGTGGTATTAAGGACATGTTATGTGATTTTATTCAAAAGAGCAATTGGATGTTCAACCTTACCCTTAAGCTCATCTTTAGTTATTTTATCCTTATCAAACTTATCCAGCAAGTTACCCAAGGCCACCTAAACATCTTGCTTTTCTCCTTCATGGGTGGATTTTCCAAGAGAAAACATGGAAATATGGTAGTCCGTTGTTGTGATTGTTTCCTTAGTTTTCCCCACAGATGGAGTGGCTATCTCAAAAATATTTCCCCTGCTTGGTCAACCAATAGGTTAGAAATAACTCTCGGTCTCTTGTCTTTTCTTCAGGGGTAGATATAGAACATTTAGGTCAAAAAATAAATGATAGGAAATTTATTCTTATATTTTGGTGTCTTCTTGTCTAACCACACAGGAATAAAAGAAGAATATTTTGAAGACAACATGGGCATTGTTATGGTAGTAATTGGTTGGGTCAATGTAACTAGGGCACTGGTCACAATCACTGAAAGTGGAAATGGTGTGGTAATAATAGAGGGTGGAGTGGAAAGGATGGCCCCAGGTGTGGGTGATATAGAAGTGGAAATGGGAAGATATTTTTTGGGAAGAGGGGTTCTGAAAGGAGATCCTAACCCCAAAATATCTCCAATTGAAAGAGTTGGAAGGGAAGAGAAAACATGGGCCATAGAGGGAGATGTGGTGAGAGATGTAGGGAAAAATGGGAATAGAGAAAATAGAGGACGTGATTAGAGGAAGAGTGAGAGGTGGAGAAGAAGGATGGAAAATATGGAAAAGATGAGGAGAGGGGTGACTACAACACTTGAGGGATCTTGGGTGAAACACTCATATCTATGATCTCAGTAGATTATAATTTGGGAGATGTATATCCCATTGTAGAAACTCTAGAAGAAGATCTTGAACCTCCAACAACAAAAGAAATATTATGAGGCCTTGAGATAGGTTTGGGAGTTGACCTCTTTCCTTTAGATGGAGTGGTATGACCCACCAATGACTGTGCTTGAATAAGTTCTGTGGCAAGTTGTTCTGATACTTTGGGTGTGATTCCCAAAGTTATCAACCATTGGTAGGTCTGATTTAGAATGGGACCCACCCTTTCCTTTATGTTGCTACATTCCTCAAATGACCAATCAATCTAGGGAAAAGGTTGATTCATGACATTATTTTGATCATATGAAGGATCTAAAACCTATTCATCCTCCCTGTAGGACCTCGAGGACTACCACAATTCCATATTGGGTTACCTCTTGAAGAGTTAACCTTTTAAATTATCTTTCCCTTACTGCATTCTCATCTTGGAAATGGATCCAAATATCCTCTAATTGAGGTATGTGAACACTAACTTATCATGCTCTATTGAACTTGTCCCAATAGTCGAAATTGGTGTGTGGGTGAAATTTTTTTAGAGTCATCTATTGAATCTCTCCCTCAAAATTTATAGCTTTATATAGCTTTATAGTTAAAGGAAATTGGAAATCTGATTTATGTCAGTCATGTTGAATCTTTTGGTAATGCATCAATCGATTTGACGAGCCGATTCCATTAAAACCCACTTTTACTTTGGGCATCTTGGCATATTCGTAAGAGGATCTATGAATCTAGGCACCCTGATGCATGTGAACACCAAGAATTACAAGTAGATACCTCCCCATTCCCTTACTTCCTTCCAAGCCTCATCTGAAATACTTTGATTATATAAATATTTATCAAAGAAGTACAAGACAACTACGAAGAAGACATCATTTAATCTCTCGAAAGTGGTTAGGACCTTCTTTCATTGTGAGTTGGGGATAATATTCATGTATTTGAGAAAAAATCTTCAATCCCATTGGATTCAACCCTAAATAATGTCTCATACCCGCCATTGCATACACAAGGTAAGAAGTCAGGAATAAATTTTCAAAGGTTATGACATCCGATAATTGAAAATAAATATCATTGATGTGCTCAGCCCATCGAATAAGGTCCTTGTTTCTCTTGATAGTGGAAATATAAAGGTACATCCATTCCTGGAAATCCTTAGAAGAAGGAAGTCCCATAACTCTTCTCAGTAGTGTAATGATATCGTTTACTTCTTGAATGAAGTCTGACTGAGGAATCATCTTTGGGAATCTAGATAGTGAACTTTTGGTTTTCTCCAAATAACTTTTGTTGATGACCCTTGTGCAAGTATCATTTTCTATAACCTAGTGCTTGAGAGCAGACTCTAGGGAAATAGTGGCATATGATTCGACATTAAGGAGTCTTAGTAGATCTTCAAATAAATCACTATCTAGTTTGATCACCACTGTTCCATCCTCATCCTTCACTATACGTGAGCATTTATCATAATACGATGTAGTGGAAAGAACAAAATTAGGGCATTACATGGATTGGAGAAATGTGGAAGCTAGGGCAAGCCCAATGTAAAAATTGCTTGCATCCATGGTTTCTTATTCGGAGCCTTAAATCTCTCCCTGAATTTAGGAATGTCAATATGTCCCAAATCTATGTCCCCGATATTGTCTATATCAGATGAAATACTTGAAGGGGGTGCTACCCCTTGAAATTTATATTTTATTTTATCTTTTCCCTTGGATGAAGATCCATACATTTTCCTCTATTGAAAAAACCACAAAATCAAGAGTCGGGCAGAAGTGTATCCTTGAAAAAAGCTCTGTAAATTCAAATTGTAACTTTGATTGGAACCCTAGATCCGAATTTTCGAAATTGGTCTTCAAACCCCATTAAGCAGCTCTAAAACTCCCAAACTCCAAACATCCGAAATGCAAAATTTTGAAGTTATGAAAATACAAACCCCGAAACACCAAAATATGAACTACCAACAATGCCGAAACCTAAAACTCAAAGTGTGAAGTGTCAAAGTTCTGAAGCTCGAGGTTCCAAAATTTTACCCTGTCCTATGACTCTAAAGTTTCAAAATTCTAGAAATTAGAGTTCTACATTTGTGAAATATTCCCAAAACTCGAAATATCGAAGTCCAAAACCTTGCAAAGACACCTTTGTTCTCTAAAATGCACTTTTCTCGCTGAATTCAATATATTTCCTTGTTCGTAGAATATTTTGAAGCCTAGACTTTGAAAGAAATAAAACAACAAATAGAAAAAGCTATGGTTCAAATTCAACAAAAAAACCTAGAAGGAAAATGTATCGAAAGGAAAGATAGAGGTAGAGGGAGAGGTAAAAATGACATAACAAGAGCCCCAAAAATGAAAAGAAAAACAAAACTTGTAAACTTATCCAAAAATTGATGAGAAAATATGAAATAATGCTCCAAAAATCACCTAGGGGTATGGTCAGAATTCAAAAGTATGTCAATGTGTCAGAGTACTAATTTGTTTAGTAAAAATGATAAATTAAACTTGTATATTTATATGAAAGTGAAAAATTAATTACCTCGGATTTGACATGTGCGGGTGGTTGGTAATTTATTTCCATCGGAGGTCGAGTTAGGAAGTTGGAGTGCAGTTTGAATGCAAAATACACTTTGGAATCTGAATTCTGAAATGTTGTGGAGTGACCTGGGTTTTGACTGAAAGCAGAGTGCACAGATGAACCGCACTTGACTCTTAAGTCTGAAATGGCTACACATAATCAAAATTCAAAAATTGGGAGGATAATTGCATGTAGAACACACTCATAGTTTTGACTTCCGGTTCTAAAATGTTGTTGGGGCAGATTTTGTGTTTTGGAACTCAACATTCATTTCACATGAAAAATGCATGTTGACTTCTGAAATCCAAAATTTAGTGAAAAATTATACTATGCTAATTTCTAAAACTAATTTCCCAAAAAATTCAAGGAATGGGAAAGGTAGAAGATTGCAAAAAAAATTAAAATCTTTCTTGGCAAGGGGAACTTGTAAAGTTAACACTTCTCATCCATGTTGGTTAAAATATCCTCCATGAACTTTTCTATATCATAGAAAGGTAGTTTCACTATAATGTCCTCCTAGGGTGACCATGGATTTGTGCCATGCATTACATTCCTTCCACCCTCCATCGATGCATCAAATACGATCATGAGGGGAAGATTATAATTCTCCCCTTAGACACTCCTCCACTCAAAGAATGTAACATGATATATCAACCTAATGACATACTCATTCCTAAATAAGACCCTTCTGAAACATCCACTAGTTCATCTATCTCTACATCCAAGCTCCCTAATGATAAATCCTTAGACAAAGTGATGGATCACCTTTTTGCTAGGAGAGTATTACCTTCTCACACTTAACGTCCTTCCCACACCTCAAATATTTGGTAGACTCGATAAAGCTCCCATGTATCAACCTAATGTTGGGGACATCATTTCTTTTGGTCTTCCTCATCTTCATACTAATCTCATATATGGTGGTATTGATCACCCTTCCTCACACATGGACATTCAACCACACACCAAACTCTAAACCAATAGCTTTGGCTATATTTATAAGAAGTCCTTTTCCTACACTTATCTACATCGTTGCACTTGGAAAGGATTTGGAATGAGGCATTAAGAACAATGTATGCATGACCTTGTCATTGATCAATCTCACAAACCCCATGAAAAATTCAAACTAGGATTCAAAGAACAATCTACAGATCCTCTTCCACCATCTTTGGCTCTCATGGACATTGACCCTCCATCTTCTCCATCCCACATATCCATGGATATGGATGAAATCATGTATATCACTTCCAAATTTTTTAAGTCTCCACCATCACCTTGGGACCGGTCACTTATCAATGTGATGAAAATCTAGGTCCCTCCCTCTTCGACATCTCGGAAATGAAAGAAAAAAATCCTCTATCATTGACATTATCCAATGGACTGATGAATATTCCATCCTTTCTCACATGGGGTCAAAGGATTCCTATCTTCATAAGTCCTTATCACTTGATACGTCCACCATTCTCAATGAATCCACCATCGACATCAACATAGGTACTCACCAAGAGCCTCGCATTCTCAAAGTGGGTCAATCCCTTAATCTACATGAGCTTTAATCCTTCACCACCTTTATTTCTCGACTTAGTCAAGCCTTCATATGGTTGTCTTCTAATATGTCGGGCCTCAACCCTTCCATAGTCATCCATAATATTTTTACCTCTCCTAATGCTAATCCAGTGAAGCAAAAGCTTTGCCGCATGCACCCTCAAGTTTCCTCCTTGTCAAAGAGGATTTGTAATACCTCCTTTCCACTAACTTCATCATCTCCATCGACTATCCCCAATGGGTTTCTAACATGCTAAGGCCTTAGGCAAGCTTCACATCTATGATGAATATCGAGATCTAAATATTTTTTTCCCTAAAGACGACTTTCCCCTTCCCAACATCGATCAACTTATAGACCTCACCGTAGGCCATGAGACATTATCTCTTATGGATGCTTTTTCTAGTTATAATTAGATCATTATTGCACTAGAAGACCAACATAAGGCCTCCTTTATCACTCCTTTGGGGAAATTTTTATATTGTGTCATGCTCTTTGGGTTGAAAAATGCCGAGCCACTTATCGGTGGGCCATGACTTACATCTTTCATGATCGTGTCCATAAAACTATAGAGGAATATGTCGATGACCTCTTGGGTAAATCCAAGCATCGACACGACCATCTCGTCATCCTTGAGATCATTTTCAAGTGCCTTATCTACTTCTTCCACCATCTTAATCCAACCAAGTGTTTTTCGGAGTGCTTATTGGTAAACTCATTGGTTTCATCATTTCTATCAGGGGTATTGAAGTTGACCCCACAAAAACAAGGCTATCCTCAAGATGCACCCTATTTCTAACTTGTAGTATCTTTGCAATCTTCAAGGTCACCTTCAATATATTCATCATTTCATATCGCAACTCTCTGACTGTTGCCAACCCTTTCATCATCTTCTTTGCAAAGATGTTAACTTTAGATGGGATGATAATTGCTAAAAATCCTTTGATGACCTTAAGCAGTATCTCATATCTCCACCTATGCTTACCCCTCCACACAAGGGGGATTCCTTCTATCTCTATGTATCTTCCTCTGACCATGCTCTAGGTGCCAAAGTTGGAACATCATGATGAGAAATGAAGGGAGCAGGTGATTTATTACATTAGTCACACCCTTCACGATTATGAGACTCTCTACACTATAGATGAAAATCTATGTTGTAATCTTTTCTTCACCACTTCTAAGATCCATCACTATCTTCTCTATAAAAAAATATGTCATCACTAGCATTCACCTCCTAAAAACCATGAATTATAAGCCCTTCCACAACGATCACATCACTCGATGGAAATTTCTAATGACCGAGTTTGACCTAGAGTTCATCTATCAAAAATTTATCAAGGGACAAAGCTATCAAAGATCAACTAGCTAATGCCCCTCTTTCGATAATCGAATTCCTCATGAACAATTTCTAGATGAGCCTATCAACAACTTCCAACATGAATTCTCTCCTCTCAAGATGAATGTATTATTTGATGGCTCTAAGTGGTTAAAAGGGGGATTCATTGGCGTTATTACCATTTATCCTTAGGACACTCCTATCCATATTCCTAACAAGCTTAGTTTTGAATGCACTCAAAATATCGTTGAGAATGAGACTCTAATCTTAGGCCTTGAAACTACTCTGTCTTTCTTTGGATTGAGTTCCCTGATATATACGGGGATTATAAACTTATCATCAATCAATTCAAGGGTGTTTATCAATGTAAAAATGACATCCTTCAAAAGTATAAGGACATCATTGACTTCCTCCTTGAGGCATTTGATTTATACACCATTCAGATTATTCCTCGTTCATATAATTATTTCACGAGATAGTATGGCATCCCTCACATATCTCATCCCTAGGACAATGAAGAATCTAAACTTTCTATTGTTGTTCAACATCAAGATCAAACATCTCATGTTCATGAACAACTTGGTATACGCCATGTTGATACTAACCCTTGTGATCTTTGGTATTCTCAAATCTTCGACTATATATCTCAATCCATCATCCCCTCCAACTTATCTAAAAATGGTAGGAGGTCCTTTCTTCAACGTGATAATTGCATTGTCATCCTTTACAAATGTGGCTTTAACGACATTTTTTTATTTCCTTAAATCTCATAAATCCATTCGAGCTATCTAAGAAGTCCATGATGGTATCTGTGGTGGCCATTTTAGCAGTTTGGTTGTCACCAAACGCATCCTTCACATGGGTTATTATTGGCCCCTCTTAATAAATACTATTTTTATTACGTTAAGAAATGTGTCAAATTTCAGCACCATTCCAATATCATCTGCATTCCTAGTCATGCCTTACTGATCAACTCAAGACCTTTGTTCTTTCTCACAATGGGCACTTGACCTCATTGACCTCATCAATCTGTGTTATTCTCAATGTCATCATTCTATCATCACCACTACTGATTATTTCACCAAATGGATGGAATAAATTCCACTCACATCAAACAAAGACAATCAAATCATTAATTTTGTCTATCATAACATCATTTTTCGCTTTCGACGTTCCTCACAAAATCATCACGGACAACAAAAAGTCCTTAAAAAATACCTCAAGAAGCTTTACAAATTCTTTAACATCAATCTTAAGTTCTCTTCTCTATATTATTATCAAGATAATGGTCAATCTAAAACCAATAACAAAAATCTTTGTAACATCCTTGCCAAGACTATTGATAAATCCTGGTCGTAATTGACATCTTCACATATCCTTCACTCTTTGTGCTTATCGTACTAGAATATGCACTTGTATGGCCTCTACTCCTTTATCTCTCATCTACGGCACCAAGGCCATTTTTCCTCTTGAATTTCAAATCCCATCCTTACAAGTTTCTCTTCATGACTTCATCTCTGATGCAGATTATCATCAAGAGTGTCTAGCATAACTTGAGTTACTAGATGAACACTTCCTTCTCACTCTAGAGCATCATCATGTATACCAAGAGCGCATCAAACGTGCTTATAAAAAACATCCCAAGGAATGAAAATTTAACATCGGTGACCTTGTCCTAAAGGAAAATCAAAACGTCACTACTCTATAAAGGAGCTAATGTGTAAAGTTTTCTCGAAACTGGATTAGACCTTACATTATCATGCATAAGTATGGGTTTAGGGCCTATCATTTGGCTTCCCTTGATGGTAAACCAGAAACAGAACCTCTTAACGCATTGCACTTGCGACCTTTCTACTTGTTAGCATACCTACCATTGTGAACTTAGTCATCCCATTAGTCATCCATCCATCATTAGCCATTTCCATATTTCATCGTAATGATATGGAATTATGTGGTCTACTATCACTTTCCTATATATGACCTTGAATATGGGCACCATGGCTCTACTCATAGCATATTCCTTATGGATAGGTTATTCCTTCTTGGTGAGAACTCCACGATCATTACATCCATTACCCTCTTATTCACCTATTGGAACCATGCTAAGGGTTCACGGGTGTCACTTATACATTCATTATCCCCTCCTAAGTGGTCTACCTAACTATCCCCAAATCTTCCCCATAAAAATTCAAAAGAAAATAGATTGCTCCCTCAAAGGAAAATTGTTCATAAAAGCATTAAAAATCAAAAGTATAGATTGATCCCTTGAAGGAAATCTATCATGCATATATTATCTCTTCCATCTATAAAAAGAAAAATCCAAAAGTCAAAAGCATAAAATCAAAAAGTAGACCACTCCCTTGAAGGATGGATACTCCTTTATATCATGGAAGTAAAGGTTTCCCACATTGATTAACCTTTCTATTTCAAAATAAAAAAGCATTAAAAGTTCAAAATCAAACATCCTAAGAAATCTTCCCGCAATGATCAACTTTCTCATTTATAATTAAATTCTAACATTAATCATTTTACATCCCATTACCCAAAGCTGGGGCATATACCTAAGAACACTCACCTATGGAGAACCTATCTTCCCACGTACAAGTTACATCTAAACCCCTTATGTCATGTCAACATTAGGTCTATAAGTTCACCCTTCATACTTTCCCTTGTGACTCTTAGGATCACTAACTAGCGATGGTTATGTGTTAACACATGTTATTGGTTGCAAGTGCATTGCCTTAAGTGGTTCCCTTTTTTTTTTTACCTCAATCTGATTTGAAGCATAATTTTCTCATTTGATCCTTACTACAATTACGTGTCATTTATCTCATTTTGGTCACCTTCTATTGAAGTCACATTATTTCTCTCACACCAAACATATCATCCCTATCTAACTATTCTATCCATGACTATGTGTTTACTTTTTATAACATTACTTATGTCCATATCACCCATATTTGACCACATCTTTCAGATTATCTATCCATAACATAAATCACTTTTTCATCCATATCTACATCATCCTTTAAGGGTCCTATCTTAGAGCAAATACATCATCAAAATTAGTAAATTGTATTGTACATCAGACAATCTTAGGCCCTCGCCTCCTAGGGAAGGTGCTTAGATCAATCCCTTAGCATCGCCGCCTCCATTGTGGCCTATATCTCATGGTGGATACGCCATGCTCACAAGTATTCCCGGATGGTGCTGCCTCACCCTCCAATTCATCATGTTGCTAGGTACTCTACATATATCAATGTCCATGAGATCTTATCCATGAAAATATTATCATAATATATCACCTACGCCACTAGTATCGTGTATAAAATCAATGGAACAGCACTCATAGGAGCCATATATCCAAATCCTGTGATGTTGCTACAACACCACTACTATCTCTATTATAAGGTCTCCATATCCGGCTCTATAATCCTCCCTCGAGTCTCTTGTAATGATCCCTATACTACATCATCTCATCTTTATCTCGTACAAGATCTAGTTCCTCCTGAGAGATGCCTCTCACTCTGTCGTATGACATCTCCCTCTATGCGAGCTATATCTCACTTTGCGTGTAGTTGTTCCATCTCTGCAGCCTCCTCTCTATCATCTTCCCTCTCACCACTAGGATTTTCCTCCTCATCCATAGGTGACTCATCCTCCTCATCACTACCCTCAACTCCTCTTGGATGCCATATGAGTTACCCAAGTCATGGTCATTAAATCTCCAAACCTTGCACCGACTCCTACATCATCATCATCATCATTTTATGGTGCCCCTACCTCCTTCAATGGGTCCTCTATGTCGGGACTTGAAAATTTTCTAACTCATCATGTCTATGTATACAATGGGGTCTTGTAACACTGTCTGTACCACTCCAAATTTTCACCTCACTCTATCAAACTACATAACCTCGATCATATCGGTTCTACACCCTTGTACCCACCTAATCCTCCTCATACCCACTAACTCCATATCTAATCTAGACCATGTAGGAAAGTCGCGGTATGGTTACCACCTCATATGCTCTATTTATAGCTCTATAAATCTATCATCAGCACATACCAATCTACATCCTTATCACCTCTATCACCATGATTTCTGGCTCGCCACCTTAG
Organism: Taxus wallichiana var. yunnanensis; assembly: GCA_018340775.1. Lineage (NCBI taxonomy): Eukaryota > Viridiplantae > Streptophyta > Pinopsida > Cupressales > Taxaceae > Taxus > Taxus wallichiana. The sequence goes on from CM031236.1 coordinate 326,069,321, forward strand.
AAATCCAACTAAAAATTCAATATAATCACCTGTAATCCATGGCATATGTGGTGGCTCGATGATTGTTATATGCTTATAGGCCCAACAATGGAGAAAAACCCCATATCTATTCTTTTCCTCCTCCTCGATCTATACATCGACAACTCATGATACACCTATGTAAGTAACATTGTCCCAAATGAAAAGATAGTCATGTGATCAACTATATCTCGTGAGGACTCTTGCTAGTGTCCATGGAAACCTAGATCCCTGAATCAAGAAGTGTGTAGCAAGATATCACCATCATCACTAGAAAAATCAATTGACTCCGAGGTACCCCATGATCATATCTCATCTCATATGAAAAATCCCTTGAAGAAAATATAATATGTTGGGCATCAACTCAAAAGATTTGTGTCGGGACCTCCATCTACTATCCACTTTAATGAGGACTATATACTCCCCTATATCGGTAATCTCAGAATGTGATATAAATCCTCTAAGGTGATAGTCATCTCACCCGTCTTGAACCAACATGTGCATGTACGCACATCCCACCTCTCCACCGGTGCACTCATCAACCCCACATCTCATGGAATCTACTAGTAGTGGTGGAATCCACCCAAACCATTTTCACTAACTAATCCCACTCAACATCTATTATATCACCCCTAATATACTCGTAGAGAGGGCTGAAACTCTATCTCTCAATTATAAGGTCTCTCTAGCATGCAAAACCAATAAAACATGCAAACATCAACTTTCAGATCATCCAAATCTCCTTAAAAATAAAAATCAATCAAAAATCCATCTTTTCATCCTCGGTCAATGTCGACTGTGATGGGTTGACGCATCAAGTCAGGGTAGACACTTTTTAGACCCGATCGATGCAAACCATACCCATTCGGCACCAAACACCCTTGGTGGCGAGTTAAAATTTTGAAAAAATGTAAAAAAATCAAATAAAAATAAAAAATGCTTAAAAACAAGCTAGGGTTTAGGCACTTACCATCTTATAGGTCCTTTGGTGCTTCCTCCTAGCTCCTCCAACCTCCATCTCTCTCAAAATCTCACTCTCTCTTTATATCCCAAAGATCTCAATCATCACTTCACACCTTCCAAATGAGCCTATTCGGTTGACCCATGAGCTTATATAATACACCAACCATGGTCGCCACCGACCACCCTTGGTCATCGTCTACACCCGACCCCCGTATTTTTCAATAGCCTCCTCTCTGTCCTCTTTCTTGATCAATCCTTCCTTTCAAATTATTTTTTCTTCCACCTGTTCCTTAAAGGTTCTTCATTTCGCATCCTTCTTGTGTCCCATTTGGGCTTCCTTATATACCGCATCTTCATCATCCTCTTATCTTTGTGGAAATCCTTGTGTTATCTCTTGGGAACCATAATTTTACATCCCTTTTTCACCCCATCTTAGATGCCTATTTTTATTTCGATCCCACCCTTATCCTTTTGTGCGACCCTTGTCTTGACCATATTTTGAATTTTTTTGTGCATGCTTGATGTCCGACTTTAGGACCCATTGGTCACACGACTTGTGCATCCATTTGATCGGATTACCCTTGGTTTACCTAATTTTTACAAGTGGTTTTTTCCTATTCACAAGTTTGTAGGAAATTATCATCCTCTTCGTGTAGACCATACTTTGTTCTCTATCAAGTGACTTTGAAATAACTAACATATTTTTATTTTATTTTTTACTTTTTGTTCAATCCTCATCTGGGATATCTTATCCCCTCATCTTATTTTCTCATCCTTTCCACCCTTCTTCATCTATCTCTTTCAAACTCATGATCGAATTCCTTTGTGTTGTTGACCCCTAGTTTGAGGGGGGACACCCAATCAATAATATTTTCCATCCTTCTTATTTTTGTCATGTGGCTTACCATATGCAAACCACTCATAAAAAGGGGAAAATGTAGACACCAAAATTTGGTATCACTACCCTTCACCCTACATTCACTCCCTTTTCCTCATGGATGCCCATTCAAATTTTATCTTCCCTCCTAAGTTCTATTTATCCCATTCATCACTATTTTCCCACCTTTGTATCTTATATTATCCATCTTATTATTTCATCCCATTTATGCTAATTATTCTTAATTAGCTCTAATCCTCATCTCATTATTTTTATTCTCCCTAAATCATCCATAATCCTCATTTAATTTATTTAATCCTCTCTAAATCCTCAATTTTGTTCTTTCTAGGCCATCATTTAATACTTTTACCCACCCATGGCTTGTATTTACTCATTTCAACCATCAACCTACCCATTTGTCTTCCCTATGCAACCCTAGCTCGTCCCTATCATCTAAATGCTAATATCGCTTCCTATGGTCTCCTTGCCTCGAGCTCATCATCTTGCCACTTTCCAAATGGATCAGGTCCCCGTAGTTGGCAAGCGATCCATCTTGGTCGTAAGTCGACCCTATAAAGACACCTTCACACCTCCTTGTTCAACAATGCAATTTTTAGATTTTCTAAGATCTTGTGATATTGCCTTCATTTTATGACCTCTTTCGCAATTGTCAAGCCATTTGGAAGCCATCTTGGAGATCTTGTGTTCATTTTGGGAGCTTTGGAGTCCTCTTTTCATTGCATGCTTAGATCCATCATCATCACCTTTTTATAGTCATCTTCATTGTATTTGTAGGTTCTGTAGTCATCCCAATGCCTCGTTCTTGTATCTATTCACCTCCATATTCATCTGTAGGATTGAATTTTTCCCATTTCATTCATCCAAGTCTAAATTATCCCTATCATCACTGACCCAATTAGGTCACCATCGATCCATATCTTTATTTCTATTTTACAGTCACCATCCCCATCACCTGTTTGATCATACTCATCCATCTTTCAAATCCAACCATTTTATCTTATTTACCATCTTTAATCCATTCTTTCCAGCCCCTGGTCACCACCGATCCAACCTAGTCATCGTAAACTCAATCTATTTTCATATCACTTACCATCTATTTTCCTAATTTTCTTTCATCCTTTTTGTTTCCTCTTGTTCCATATTTTTTATAGGTTTCTATTGAAAAACATAGTGCATTATCATATCCAGATCTAGCTACATGAAGAATTGCAAACATGTTTTTCTTAATTTCCTTCTCATCCATCTTCGATCATCATCAACTAGCCCTTTACAGTCTCAGGTTGTCGTTGACACTGCCAAGTCCGACTTATTTGGTCATATTTAGATCAGATCTATTTTTATCATTTTAAATCTAGCTTTGATTTGACATAAAAATGCATCTAATTTATCAAATATTTATTTTATCTATCTTTATCAAACACGAGGATTTACATCCATCGGAAGAAGTCATTTCTTCTTAGGACTTACTTTATTAGGAAACCCTCTCATCTTATCTACTAATCCAAATCTTTTTCTGTTGATTTATTTTGGTTTATAGGTCACTTAGCTCATTATGGAGAAGGATCCACCATTTGTGCCCATCCACATCATTATATCATCCCAAGGTACCATAAACCCTTCATGTTTGGAGTTACTTGTTTCCTTTATTACTATTTCACTAATCGAATAGGAACGAAGAAACTTGGTCAACACTTGGAATGTGCCCCAATTTCCCACGAGAATATTCGGGTAGGTTCCATTGGTACCCAAATCTACACCACCTTGAGAGCTAAGAGAGCTAAGAAGCATTTACAAAATGAAGTGAATGCTTAGAGAGAGTAAGACCAAAGATATAGTTGTTTTGTAGCCAGGGTTATATCTGACAAAATCTTTGAGACTTGACTTGGAAAATATTGGGCTGCACTCACAAAGGGGATGACCTTCCCTACTACTTTAGGTTCTACCTTTAACCAGGGTGAGAGGACCCATTTTGTAACCTGTTATTGTGAAGAAGTGGATAATATTTTTGTTTCTAATCTCTTTCTTGGAAATATAAAGGATAGTCCTAAAAAGACACGGTCAATGCATGCATTATTTAACTCTCACGAGTTGTCACACTAGATAATGCAGATGTCTTTCAAAATTGGACCTCAGGTTACTCTAGAAAGTGTGGATCCATGTTTTCTTTTGCATATTTATGGAAAGGGAGGATAAAAATAGCAAAGTCCCTTGACAGATGTTTATAAGTAGGTAAAACATGGGTAATTCGAATGGATTTAAAGGTTGTAGGTCATAATTTTTATGTATGAATGGGAGATTAAATCAGGATAAAGTTGATTATACAAATCCCATAAGAAAACCTTTAAAATGTTTTGAAATTATCCCAAGGAAATAAAAACACATCACACAACTAACAACATCCCTTTAACTAGAAGGTATGCACTCATGGAAGCCCAAGAGTACAAGATTTCACACAACCTTTGAAAATTTAAACACAAAATATCATGTTAAACTCTCAACAAAACATTAATAGATCTTATTCAACTACGCTCAAGATACACTCAAAAGATTACTAAAATATTCTCAATTAAACAAAGGAAATATGAATTAAAAATTGTTTATCACGCCTACGGAAAGAAATATATATTTATAATACAATTGTAATTTCAAAAATGACACTAATTAAGACAAGATCTAGTGTAATTCAAAGGAACCATCGACATAAGATTATAAAACGGAAGCAAGTATTTTACCTTAAGAACAAAGATAACATTTCTCAAGAGATAACACTAGTTAATTTCAAGAAATTCAAATTTCTCAGCAAGGGACCATAAAACCTATGGTCTCAATGCTTTCCAATGACTGTACACTCACAATCATCTTGGCATGAGAAGGTTTGGACAAAGTAAAATAACTCACTGGTCTCTCGGTTTGATTCAGGTTTCTTAAGAAAAGTACAGTCAATTTTTCTCTATTTCTCTAAGAATTTAGAAAAATTTAACCCTCTCATATGAGAACATTCCTCTCGTATGTATACAACTCACATTTTCTCGTATCTTCTTTTTTACCCTAAAACATGAATCTTTTTAGATAATATTCTTCCTTTGACACATGATCTGATCTAATTATTATTCCTTTTGAAAATATTTCTCTTTCATGTTGCTAGGTGGAGGAATTACAAATGATTTACAATTTTTATTCTCTTAGAATGACTGGGATGCCATGTCATCCTTTTTGTATTATTTGTTTAATCATTTCTCTATCAAGTTTTGAATGTTCCCCAAAATCAGTTTATTTTATGCTAATCATTCCCTCTTTTTGGGAACCTTCCTCAAGAGACACACACTTGTTAACTTGTCTTTTACGAGATGAGTGTTTCCACATGGATCAAGTCACATTTGGCCAATCACTACCTTAATTTCTTAGTCATCTCGACAATCTTGTTCTCTATAATGATGGATATTTTGATAAAATCATAAGAACAAGGTTCCTCTTTGATGTACTTGTCAAAGGATTGAGTCAGGGTATCAAATTCCCAATTCCCATAAATGATTTTATGCTTATAAAATACCATCCGTTATAGTTACTATCTATGTTATCAATAGTCTTTCCTAACCATTCCTTCTCAGTTACCAACTTTTCTTTAACTTAATTTACAATTTCCACCATGATTTGGCTAGATCTTCCATCACATATTGAGTCCCCTTTTCGTTAGGTGGCAATATTCTCTCCTTTTCTAGTAAATCCTCATCAAGTTAGGTGGCACTATTCTCTCATTTTCTAGTAAATCGTCATCAAGTTGGTTTATTGTATCAAGTTTGGGAAAAATCCCTCCCAAGAATACAATTCATTTTCAAATTTCTCAAGTATTTCCTTAACATTATTGAGTGTTTTGGTGAATTTTGCATACCTTTTTGTTGCCTTTTTAATGACCTCCTCACCTTTTTGAGACAAGTCCTCTACCCATTTGTCTATTGCTTCAACTTTCTTACTAGCCTTTTCTATTTTATCTAGCATTTTAGGGGTAATAATAGTGGAAACCTCTTGATCTCCTTCTACAGGCCCTACCAAATTTTGAAATAATGAAGTCGGTGTTTTTATCTTCTCTTTTAGCTAATTTTTAGATATTTTATCCTCATTAAACTTTTGTAGCAATCCTTCAACTGACATTGTTAAAGATTGTTTGGGCTTTGGGAAAGAAATGTTGGTGATACTTAAAAATTCCTTTTGAGTGGCTTCCTTCTCTCCTTATTGAAGAATTCCTCCTAACCATCCAGTCATAGGGGAATTCCCCTTATTTTCTTTCTGTGGAGTCTCATAATACAATACCAATTATTTTGATGTTTCTCCCACCTTTACCATTTTCTTTTCACCTTCCAATGTTACAACCCCTGATTTCTATTTGTCCTATCCCTAAATCTATGGATGAATGATATCTTCTGACTTATTTCCACTCACTACTTTTTCATCTTGACCTTTATTGTCTGTAGAAACCACAGGTTCACTTAATTCTTCCTTTGGACCTTCAACAGGAGTAGCCATTGTACTTGTATCTACATTCTTTGCTGAAATAGTTGTCACATTTGCAATCTCCTTTGGAATATCCTTATCCAAACTTGGGGCTTTAACTGGCTCCTTATCTTTTAAAATATCTTCACCCCCTATAAGTGGTTGTTTGGTGGATGAATCTTCTTGGATCTGATTTTTTTCAACCTTATGCTTTGTAGGTTGAGCTTCAGGGTATGATTCCTTATATTTGATTCCACTTTATTCAAAAGGAATCTCAATAGGTTTTTCTATTTCTTTTTATATATTAAAGACATATTCTTTCATGATATTTGTCTCTTGAGATACCTCACCTTCCTTGACTACCTTTGAATCCTTTGGTGGTTGGGTTTCAGTATAAACAACACCTATTATAGGTGTTTCATTCAAACTTATTTGAACTATCTTTTCAACATTCATGATAGAGGTTGTGCCTTCACTCTGAGTATTTTGGGGTTGAGCCCCCACACTTGCACTCGATGCCTAATGAACATCTTGAACATGAAATTCTTGTTTAGGGACACTTACACCCTTAGTTGTATGAGTTTCAATGTTTACATCAACCATTTCAAGTTCAGGCATTTCTTTAAGTAATTCAACTATCTCATCAACTATTTTTATTGCTTTTTAGGCTGCTCAATCACTAGTTCATTTTGCACTTGTTCCTTCCCAACATCAATTGATTGACTAGACATATGAGCACTACCAATTATTCCTAGAAAATTTTCAAGTAGGGGATGAAAATGTAGTTACATTGGGTGATATTACATTTGGAGTAGAGTGCATACTCTCATGAGTCTGGGATGGCAACACTTGATGAGCTAATTAAGTAACCACCCTATTTTGAGATTCTATCAGAGTAGGGGGATCAATTACCTCACGATATATATGTTTGTTATTTTTGGATACATGACCACTTTCTTTCATTGAAACACCAATATACCTCACCAAAGGTTGTACTATTTTAACTTTCTTCTTATCTCTCTCAAAGTTCCTAAGAGTCTGTTGCCTCTATTTCCTTGGTATGCTATCATTTAGATTGTGAATCAAAACTTGCTAAGGCTCCCCTCATCATATTTCCAGTGCTAGATGGTCTTGATAACACTTTTGAAGGAATTTTTTTGTGTAGTCAAGACTTTTCCCTTTTCTTGGATTTCCATTGATTTAGTGATGGGGGCATCTTACATGGCCCTCAAAATTATTCCCTCATCCTTTTGAATCAAAATAGTTCTTGAGGTTCCAACCTTCTTTGGTTGTTGATGTCCATTCATCAATAATCTCTATGATAGGCTTGTTACTAGGTAATTGAGGATCTTGTTCATTTAAGGGATCTATTTTATCTACTCCTTCCTTCAGTGAGGGAGATCTCCCTCCAAAAATTTCAAGTCTCAGAACTCCTTTAATACCTTTGTATTTTGTAGAGATAATTCCAAGTCCTATATAGTAAACCAAGTCAATTTTATTCTTATTACATTAGAAATACTCATAAGAGGGTTATCGACTCTTTATCTTTCCAATCTATAGAGCTGATTGTTTTTTATTCAATATTTTGGTCATGGTAATATTGTCCCACCACATCCTTGTCATCTAAAATTCCTTATGGAACTACAACAATCTTGAAATCAATAATCTGACTTAAGGTCATTCTAGAAAAGTCTCTCAATCTGAATTCTTCTTCATTTATACAATTCATCCAATAATCCTCAAAATGAGGCTCATGTTATCCACGTACTAACAACCCATCAAATATCATAATTAAGTCTTGGTGTGAACTTTTCCATTTGAAATATATCCATTTATTCTTCCATCATTCTAGATTTTATTATTCTTTGGCATGAATACCTGCTAATTTGGAGAGGGAATTTGATATTTGTTCTATGCTTTTTTGCAATCTTTTTGTGCATAGGAGTTAACTGTCTTGACAGTTCCATTAAATCCCACTTATCATTCACATATCTAGGTAGTTTACAAGGTTGTCCCTAAAATCCACTTACCCTAAAATATGTAAAGAATTTTTATTGTATAAAAATGCAATGATACTCTGAATTATTGCCCTAGCAGTAGAAGATAATCTATATTGTTCCCACTCTGGTTTGAAAAGACATGTCACAGGGGCAATGAAAGCATCATTTACCAACCTGAAATTCCCTTTCCATCTATCCAACCTCAATTGTGGGTACACATCATACACTCTATGATCTTCAAAACTTGCTTGTAATGGGAGACCTGGAAATGATTTGAAGTAGGCAATGTTATAGATAAGATAGGAAATCATATAGAAATTGATGTCAACTAGATTACCTATGTTGATATTTACAGCTATTTTCATAAGTTGAGCATGAATATATGTTGATATGAATCTTTCCTATCAAAAATTTATTTGTTCCAAGAGGATAACTACTATAAAATGGTACATCCATTGTTGAAAATCATTAGCTCCTTCGACCCTGTCATTCTACTTAGTAACACAATAAGGTCTTCAACTTCCTCAAAAACATGGTCGTGGTTAATCTCTTGGGGATTATTTTGATAAATAGTTTTTGTGCTTTAACCACTTAGAATTTAGCATTACATCATATTCATCATGCCTTGCCACGTAATCAATCTGTGTTGATTCAATTGTAGCAATTATCAGTTGATCCAATTTTGGTAACCCTAGAATTGCCCTAAAATATTCTGGTGTTAAGTTTATCACCCTATCTCCACTTCCATCAAATACTTCTTTATTTTTAGGATCATAATTCTTATCACACAACCATATGATTTCAGGGGAGTGTATGGATGGTGGGAAGGTGGCTGCTAGGTCAATATTACTAGCACCAATGGGTGTCATCCACCTAATTTTATTGAGATTACTCAGTCTCCTCTGAAAATTATCTAAATGAACATTTAATAATTTTGTGTCCATGACCTTATCTAAATCACTGGAAATGCTGGAACCTATGTGAAATATTGACTGTATTTTCTTCATTTTATATACCCTAATTTCACCCTTTAATTTCTTGTAAATTGTAAGTCAAATAATAGAAACACGAATGCAATACAAGCCTTACCCATTTTTTGTGAAATTATTGTGTAATTCTTCCTTGGTCCTTTGATTTCGAATTCTCTAGCTCAATATTGAAACCTGCAATCAAGTTTCCATTGTTCCTTTACGAATTATCATACTAGGGCACCCGGATCTTCGTATGCAATAGTAAAAATTTGATGTTTTTGTAAACTTCTAAAAATCTACTTTGATTCATGAAAAAATACATTAATGGCGGAAACCATAAATGCATTACATCTTAGCCATCGAACTCACTTCCTTCATTTGAATTTGGACCATCCACGTGGCTTGATCGGGTGCTTCAAAAGCTCAAGGAGTCTTTTTGCACATTCGTATTTCCTTTCAAATGAGTGTAATTTTACAAATTTGACTTGAAACCCCGCCTCTTGACTTTTTCTAAAAAATTGACATGTGTCCCAATCGTAAAAGTGGCGGCGTCATGGGAATTATTTAAATTTTTATCCATTTTCTCGACTAGGTGCAAAACTTCTAAATTGACCCAAGCATTTGCTTGCTAACCTTTCCTAGAAAGCCAACACGTGTCCTCTGTCAAGATTTAGAGGCATATTCACACTTTGCACTATAATATGCCTTTGGTGCAAAAATGCACCAATGATCAACTTCCCCACTCCAACCATATTTAGACACGTATTCCTTTTCAGGTGGTAAAAATTTATTTGTACTTTACACTTGTAACTTGAATATTCGTCGGGTTTATGAGCTATTTTTTCACTTGGTAATTATCATGTGAATTATGTATCTTTGCAAAAATAACCCATCACAGCACCACTAATTATATCATGCCACGTATCCTCAAGGCGTCGAAGAACTAAATGTAATTTGCACAAGATATCACAAAGACTATATAGGATGAATTTTTGAGAATAATCACGATCTTTTGGCAATGTTTTCACAGGCATTTCACAGAAATGACATGGTCCTTACAATCCTCGACCAAAAAGAGGATTCAAAAATAAAACACGGGATTTTGTTTTTATTAAACATGATTGCATCTTTCAAGCATATGCATTTTATCATTAACAAACTAGTCAAGGGAAATTTTCAAAGACACATTCAGGAAAAAGGGACGAGATCAAATTGAGCACTAACACCAGCTCCGAATCGGGGATGGGCACCCCCTATAGGTGCCAAAATAACCACATAAAATAAACATTTCACAAACCAAGTGTCTTAACCCATTGGGAAATGTAGTCATTCAAAATAAATACAAGGTTTAACAGAGCAAACATACTTCGCAAAAACATACCAAGACACCAAGGAAACTAGTCACTATAAACTAGGAAAATGAAAAGGGAAACAAAAACAACAAGACTATCAAACTATACAAGAGTTCATACCTGACCACATGTGTTCAATCCAAAAAGTGTTTGAGGTGTCTACCATTGATAGGAAACTCCAAAAAGTCTCCCTCCAAGTATTTCAAGAAGAAGGTGTGTTCACCAATCCTTATATCAATGGAGTAGGGACCCATCCACAAGGCATCAAATTTTCCATGTTTTCCTTTTTCCTCATGCCTGTTATCCCATAAAAAACATTAAAGGCTCTAGGAGTCACCTTTTTATCAAATATTTTCTTGAGTCTGTCTATGAACTTAAGGTGTCTCTAGTGGGATTCCCTTATTTCTTCATCCAATTCCAATATTTGATTGATCCTAGCTTCATATGGATTTACTTCCTCATCCTCAAGTTGTTGCATGAAATGATAGGAAGACAATTGCATATGTAAGGGTAAGAGATCTTGGACTCCATAAAACAACTCAAAAGGACTTTTTCCAGTAGCTCTTTTAGTAGTAATCCTATCTACCCATAGGAAAATTTAATTTTCTCACCCCATTTTCTTTTATTAACCTTTAATGTCCTAATTATTTTGAGAAAAAAATTATTACTTGACTCAACTTGACCATTCCCCGAGGATTGTAATTGGATGCATATGTCAGACTAATTCCATATTCTTGACACATAGTTACTAATGGTTTATCCCTAAATCTCATAGCATTATCAAAAACTATTTTTGTAGGTACCCCAAACCTACAAATTATATTATTCAGAATGAAATCCATGACTACTTGGTGGGTTTCCTTCTTGGTGGGGATAGCTTCAACCCATTTAGTGAAGTAGTCAGTAGCAACTAGGATCCATTTATGTCCAAACACTAGAAGAATATGATATTTATCCAATAAAATCCATCCCCCCATTGCTTGAAAGGAGCTTCCACTGATATTGGTTGTAAAGGTAAAGCACCTAAGGCCTTCATCCTCCTAGAAAATATTTGACAACTCTCACACCTTCTAACTAACAAAGATGTATCTTTAAATAGTGTAGGCCACCAATAATGTGCCCTCAAAATCTTATGAGCAATCACTCTTCCAAAAAAGTGACCTCCACAAACTCCCCATGAAATTTTATAATAATCTTGGGAGCTTCTTCTTTTGTGATGCACCTCAATAAGATCCCTTCTCGATTCTTCTAAGCCAATCCATAGTTAGTCATAACATATTTTTGAGAGGCCAATTTCAAAGTGTCCTTTGATTTTTATCCAAATGCTCTAGAAACTCTAAATTCTTGAGGTAAAATATTACATCCTTATACCATGTGGAATTAATCATCTTGTCTTGGATATCCACATTTCCTTCTTCAACTTCATTGATCTCCATCACTTGCAAGTTACTTTCTACCATCAACTTTTCAAGGCCCAAACCCCTAACCAATTTGGTAGTTTGTATGTCCATGTCATACTCTTGTAATTTTTTCACCCATTGACACTTTTTTTGGATATTTCCATCTCATACAAGATGTATTTTACCATTGTATGAGGGACATAAGATATGATCTTTGAACTCAATATATATGGCCTAAAAATTTAGTTTCTCGGACAAGTGCAAAAAATTTCTTTTCCATGATGGTGTATTTTAATTCAGCTCCTTACAAAGCTTTGCTGAAAAGGAAATAGGTCTCTCATTCCCTTCATCATCATCCTTCTATAACAATACAAAAGCAATTGTGTTCTCAGAGGAAAAGAAAAAATTTGGAACACTTTCTTATAATCTGGGCTGGCTAAAATAGGGGCATTATTCAATGCTTCCTTGATCCCATTAAAATCTTGAATAACCTCATCTTCCCATTTGATAACCTGGTATTTCTTTAGCATACTAGTGATAGGGATGGTTATTTAGAAAAGTTTGAAATAAACCTCCTAATGAAATTGATTTGCCCAAAGAAATATTGGATACCCTTTTTTGACATGGGTATGGGAACTTTGCCAATGGCTTCTACTCATTCAGGATCTATCATGACCCCTTCTTTAGATACTATATGCCCAAGAAGCTTTTCCTTTTGAACACCAAAGTGACATTTCTTGGGATTTAATGAGATCCCATATTCTCTGCATCTTATCAACATTTTCTCCACATGGCTCAAGTGATCACTTCTCTTCCTGGAAAAAACAGTTACATCATCTTGATATACAACAATAAAATCATTAATGTAACCTAAAAAAGCAACATCCATGGCTCTTTAGAAAGTATCCCTAACATTCATCAAACCAAATGACATTCTCACATATACATATGTTCCCCAAGGGGTGGTGAAAGTAGTTTTAATCCTCTCTAATTTTTTTACCACCACTTGATTATATCCTAAGAATCCATCCAACGTAGAGAGCAATTCAGATCTAGTGACCAATTGTAACATGTTATCCATATTAGGAAATGGATAGTTATCTTTGATTGAGGCCTTATTCAGATTTATGAAATCCACACATAGCCTTATATATTCTTTTTTTCTTTCTTACTGGTACAAGATTGGCCACCCATGAAGAGTATACCTTGTGGGATGTATTATCCCTCCATCTCTTAATTTTATGAGCTCTTCTCGCATGGTAACTGAAAGAAGGGGATTAATAGGCCTCTATTTTTGCTTGAATGGTTTAGTATTAGGCTCTAAAGGTATTTCATGTTGGAATAAATCCTCCCTATAAGAATTTAATTCAGAATAAGACCATGCTAAGTAATCTTGATAATTTTTCAACAGTTCAACATAATATCTCTTCTCTTATTTTCTTAGATTACTCCATATCCTTGCCTTCTGGGCTTCCCCTTGGTTCCCAAATTTTATTCTTCTACATCCCTTGAAGTAGAGATGTGTCTATGGACCACCCTATCTACATTATCAAAATTAGATTCCAAAGCAACCAACCCCTTGGGAATGGTGTTAGTTTTCAATTGAATTATGTCTTTGCCAAATAGAGTTTCTTTTCCATCACACATTGCAACCATTGACTCTCAATCCATGCACTAATTGGTAAATTATCCTTCACTATGAGATAACCTTTGTACTTGGGAATCATCATCAAACACTTTTAGTGCTTCACATTATCAGGTACAAATGGTCTAGACAACACCTCAACATCATAATTACAATAAGGAGAAACAATGCAATTATCAAACCTAGAGGCAAGCACTGCCAATTTATCAGCTACAACATTTTGAGCTCTATCATGGTAAAGGATATTAAAGGATTCAAACATCTCAATGAAGTCCCATACTGCATGCTTATATTGCTTCATCCTTTAGTTCTTTATTGCATACAATTTTCTGACTTGTTTTACCACTAACTCAGAATCCCCTTTAACAATTATATCCTTTATTCCATACCTCCATGAAATCCTCAAGCCTAGGAGAAGTGCTTCATATTATGCAATATTATTGGTACATTCAAATTTTAACTTAAAGGAAAAATTGAATGTCTCTTTGTTTGGGGATATAAGCACTACACCAGCCCCATTACCCATATTGGAGCATGCTCCATCAAACATCATAGTCTAGGGGAACCAACTTGTTTCAAGCATGGATTATCATTTATGCTATGCTCTTCAAATTTTTCATATCCAACAAAATTATTAGCATCCACATCAGCAAAAAAACACTTCATAAGAGGCATTGTTTGGGTCCTTAATCAAGTGCAACATTTTATTTTCACCATATAGCTTTACAGATTCCCTTCCACCAAGTATAGTGGCATAAGACATGTCCATTTTCACACTCCCTCCAACACTTGCAGCCCATTTTCTTGACAACAACATACCCCATTTAGCAAGGAAATCAACAATGACCACATTCATAGTTAGGTACTTACCAGGATAAGCTACCAATTACACTACTAAACCTTTTACATACCCTATCACTGGAACCTCTCTTGAATCCATGGCTTGGAATTTTCCAAAGGATGTTGTTACTTTTATGTCTAGTTCATTCATAACTTCAAGGGGAATCACATTACATGAAGCTCCTAAATCAAACATACAGTTGTGGACAAGTCTATCTTTGATGATCAAAGTAGTAAAAAATGGATCCACATCAAGTTGAGATTCTACTAAAGAAGTTCCTAAATATATCTTAGGTGATTCCCCTAGACTTTCCATTTCTTGGGGCACTTCTAACTCTGTAATAACAGGTGGAAGATCTACATTATTAACCTCTTTACTTGTGGCCACCAACTCCTCCTTGATTCCTAAGTACTCAAATGCTCTTCTTCTGTGCTCAGGAATTCTGAGCAACTCAAAAATTGGCACAGTAACCTTAATCGACTCAAAATTTGAGCCATATCACAAGGGGTATACTTAGGTAAGACTACACTAGGAGGTAGGGTAATTGCTTTTTCTGGTGGTATGAGGTTTTTTACAGCTTGAGCAGAGGTAGGGGAATCATATTTGTTAGCAATGACTGGGCCTTTGTTTGGTAAATATTTCTTGGGAACATCCTTGGGGATATTGGTGAGGAGAGGAGTCTTTGGTTTAGGCTATGGCCCTGGTCCTTTGACCATCTTATTTCTTATATTATATTCCTTTTCTTGGGCCACTACTGCATTCATTAGGAGTTTCCTATCCTCCTCAGAAGGAATACCACCATCATATTTTTGATCATTAATGCCCTTAAATATTCAAAGTCATGGTTAGGTAACTCAAAGGCATGAACCATATCAACATCAAGATTACTAGTAGAAGGGATAGAGGATACTCAGTGTATGTAATCCCAAAAACATTCCATAGTTTTGGCACTTAGTATTTCCGTATAAGTGGCTCCTTATTGTGAACCATCAAAGCACTCCATCATACACACATCACCAAATATAACATCATCTCTAACTTATTCACTTTCTTCATTGAGATCACATGGTGAGTGTGGTAGAAATAACTTGTCACACCACTCAATAACATGATCCTCCTCTACCATAGATACTCTAGCAGTCAATGGATCAAGAACCAACTTGTTTTCCCTTGGTGGTTGTTGCTTGTTTCCTGACGCCATTGGTCCCTTTCCTCTATCATCAGCTATATTATCACCTCTAGGATGATTGCTAAATCTATTCTTCCCTTGAGGTTTGTGTTGGGCCTAAGAAATTTGACCTATTCACTTCTCTCGCACTAGCAAGTTTACATGAGATTTACTTGACTCGCTCCGCTACATTTTTACCACTTCTTCCAAATCTTCTCCTTGTTTCCCGAGGCTTTTCAGGATTGATCAACTTGATACCCTCTCTCTTAGGAGGCTTTCCAATTGCCTTAATATTATTCTCTATTTTCACACCATAAAAATCATGTCTCGGGGTCTTGGGATTTTTATCCCTTAAGTAATCGGATGATTTATTGTCAAAGGAATCTAAATAGTCGAGCAGGCATGAATCATCACTTGGCCTTAAATGTAAAGGAAATATAGGAGTCTTTTTGAATCTAGTATTAAAATCCTAGAAAGGTTCATTAGGATTCTTTTTTATGTTCTCAAATTCTATGAGGAGGAACCTTGGATCAATTTTATCACCATATTGTGATTTAAATGCATTTTTCATCTCTTTCCATGAATCAATAGAGTTATCTGGTAGTGACTTGTACCAATCTCAGGCATCTTCTTCTAGAGTATGTATAAACAACTTTACATATACATCTTCATACTCAATCTCAAAATATTCCATGGTATTAGAAAAGATCCTAAGGTGTTGATCACCACTAATGACATTATTTCCTAGAATTTAGGAAATATATTTCTTACCTCATGTGTAACTACATTAGGATAACCTGTCATACCCTGGAAATCTATAGGTCTGTATACATTCACAACAAAGGGGGTCTAGGTGGAGGGTGAGCCATGTTATTTTGAGGAGGTTTTCGAATAAAAGGGTTAAAACAATGGGGAACTAGAGGTCTTTGAGGTAATGGGGTGTGATCTTAAAATTAATGATCCTTTAATTATTTTGTCTCACAAAATACTATATTATTTCTAAGAAATAGAGGAGGGAGATGAGGGATATCGGTATCACTTGAAAATGAAGGACCCTCTCAAGCTAGAGTGTACAAATTTGTGTAGGGACTACTTGATCAGTAAATCTGTCTGAAGAACTAGAATAATATTCTACCAAAGGTTGATCACTTTCAACAATAAGCACAACCTTTTATTCGACCTTTGATCACCCAAGGATTTCCAGACTTGTTTCTTTGTTAGATTTTTCCTCCCAACTTTGGAAACAACCTTCTAGTAGGATCTGTCTTGAAGAAGGACCTTCTTCCTTCCATCTTTGTAGATCTTAATGATAAATTACAATAATTGAAGCTTAAGGTACTGGTATTTACCATATTTTTCTAAGAAATATGGAGTCTCCACTAAGGTCTTACACCTTATATGTGTAAATCACTTTAAACAACTTGCCAACTGAAGCTTCACAATAAATTTCATCAAAGCTTGGCAAATCTTGCTATCCTTTATCAATATTTACCCCTAGCCAAGTCAAATTTAATGGAAAGCTTTCTTAAACTAGGAAAATATCAAGCAAATGACTTCTGATTAAGCTCATTTTTGTAAATTTTGACAAAGGATCAAGTCTAGATCATGTATTTATATCTAAACATACTTCATACATTATAAGAGGTCAATATATCTTCACATTTTCAAAAATATTCCCTAGAAACAACAATAGGAGAGTGTTGGTACCCAAATCTACACCACCTTGAGAGCCAAACAACATTTACAAACTAAATTGGATTCTTAGAGAGAGTTAGACCAAAGATATAGTTGTTTTTTAGCCAAGGATATATCTCGAAAAACTCGATTGAGAATTGACTTGGAAAAGATTGGGCTACACTCATAAAGGGGATGACCTTCCCTACTACTTTAGGTTTTTCCTTTAACCAGGGTGAGAGGACCCATTTTGTAACCTGTTATTGTGAAGAATTGGATAATATTGTTTTTTCTAATCTCTTTCTTGGAAGTATAAAGGATATTCCTAAAAAGACACGGTCAATGCAGACATTATTTAACTCTAACAAGTTATCACACTAGATAATAAAGATGTATTTCAAAATTGGACCTCATATTACTCCTCGGATAGTGTGGGTCCTTTCTTTCTTCTACATATTTATGGAAAGGTATGATAAACTAGCAATGTCCCTTGACAAATGTTTATAAGTAGGGAAAACATGGGTAATTCAAATGGATTTAACGGTTGTAGGTAATAATTTGTATGTATGAATTAGAGATTAAAGTAGGATAAATTTGATTATACAAATCCCACAAGAAAACCTTACAAATGTTTTGAAATTGTCTTAAGGCAAGAAAAACACATTGCACAACTAACAACAACCCTTTAACTAGAATATATGCACTCATGGAAGCCCAAGAGTACAAGATTTCACACAACCTTTGAAAACTTAAACACAAAATATCATGTCAAACTCTCAACAAAACATCAACATATCATGTTCAACTACACTCAAGATACACTCAAGATCTTACTAAAGTATTCTCAATTAAACAGAGGTAATGTGGATTTAAAATTGTTTATCACACCATAGAAAGAAATCTCTATTTATAGTGTAATTGCAGTTGCCAAAATGCCACTGATTAAGACAAGATCTAGTGTAATTCAAAGGAACCATCGACATAAGATTGCAACAAGGAGAAAGTAGCTACTTCAAATTATTCTACCTTAAGAACAAAGATAACATTACTCAGGAGATAACACAGTTCATTTCAAGAAATTCAAATTCCTCAACAAGGGACCACAAAACCTATGGTCTCAATTCTTTTAAATGAATCTACACTCGTAATCATCTTGGCATGAGAAGGTTTGGACAAAGTAAAATAACTCACTGGTCTCTCGGTTTGATTCAAGTTTCTCAAGAAAAGTACATTTGGTTTCACTCTATTTCCTCTAATAATTTAGAAACATTTAACCCCCTCTCATACGAGAACATTCCTCTCATATGTATACAACTCACTTTTTCTCGCCTTGACTTTTTTCATCCCAAAAACATGAATCTTTTTAGAGAATATTATTCCTTTGGCACACGATCTGATCTTCTTATTATTCCTTTTGAAAATATTTCTCTTTCGTGTTACCAGGTGGAGGAATTACAAATGATTTACAATTTTTCATTCTCTTAAAATGACTGGGATGCCATGTCACCCTTTTGGTATTATTTGTTTAATCATTTCTCTATTAACTTTTGAGTGTCCCCAAAATCAGTTGATTTGATGCTAATCATTCCCTCTTTTTGGGAATCTTCCTCGAGACACACACACTCATTAACATATCTTTCTGAGATGAGTGTTTCCACATGGATCAAGTCACATCAGGATAATCACTCCCTTAATTTCTTGGTCATCTCGGTAATCTTATTATCTACAATGATGAATCTTTTGATAACATCATAAGAATAAGGTTCCTCTTTGATGTACTTGTCAAAGGATTGAGTCAAGGTATCAACTTCCCAATTCCCATAAATGATTTTATGCTTATCAAATACCATCTGTTCTAGTATTCTATCTATGTTATCAATAGTCTTTCGTAACCATTCCTTCTCAATTACCAATTTTTTTAAAACTTGATTTACTGCTTTCCACCCTGATTCTAGCTAGATATTCCATCACATATTGATTCCCCTTTTCTTCAGGTGGCACTATTCTCTCCTTTTCTAGAAAATATTCATCAAGTTGGTTTATTGTTTCAAGTTTGGGAAAAATTCCCTCCCAAGAATACAATTCATTTTCACACTTTGCTCAAGGATTTCCTCAACATTATTGAGTGTTTTATTGAATTTTGCATACCTTTTTGTTTACTTTTCAATGACATCCCTACCTTTTTTATACAATTACTCTACCCATTTGTATATTGCTTCAACTTTATTCTCCCTTGTTGAAGAATTCCTCCTAACCATCCGGACATATAGGGGCATTACCCTTATTTTCTTTCTTTGGAAAATCAAAATACAACACAAATTCTTTTGATGTTTCTCCCACCTTTACCATTTTCTTTTCACCTTCCAATGTTACAACTCATAATTTACATTTGTCCTATCCCTAAATCTGAGCGAGAATAATATCTTTTGACTTCTTGTCACTCCCTATTTTTTCATCTTGACCATTATTGTCTTTAGAAACCACGGGTTCACTTAATGCCTTGTTTTTACCTTGAAAAAGAGTATCCATTGTACTTGTATCTACATTCTTTGCTGAAATAGTTATCACATTTGCAATATTCTTTGGAATATCCTTATCCAAACTTGGGGCTTTAACTGGCTCCTTATCTATTTAAATACCTTCCTTGACTACCTTTGAATCCTTTGGTGGTTGGGTTTCAATATAAACAACACCTATTACAAGTGTTTCATTCAAACTTGTTTGAACTATATTTTCAACATTCATGACAAAGGTTGTACCTTCACTTTGAGTATTTTGGGGTTGAGCCCCCACACTTGCACTTGATGCCTGATGAAGATCTTGAACATGCACTTCTTGTTTAGGGACACTTATACCCTTAGTTGTATGAGTTTCAATGTTTACATCAACCATTTCAAGTTCAGGCATTTATTTAAGTAATTCAACTATCTCATCAACTATTTTTTATTGCTTTCTAGGCTGCTCAATCATTGGTTCGTTTTGCACTTGTTCCTTCCCAACATCAACTGATTGACTAGACATATGAGCACTACCAATTGTTCCCAGAACAATTTCAGTAGGGGATAAAAATGCAATTACATTGGGTGACATTACATTTAGATTAGAGTACATAATCTCATGAGTTTATGATGGAAATACCCGATGAACTAATGAAGTAACCACCCTCTTTTGAGATTTTGTCAGAGTAGGGGGATAAATTACCTCAGGCTCTCTATGTTTGTGCTTTTTTTGATACATGACCACTTTCTTTCATTGAAATACCAATATCCCTCACCAAAGGTTTCACTATTTTAACTTTCTTCTTAGCTCTCTCAAAGTTCCTGAGATCTAGTGCCTCTCTTTCCTTAGTACTCTATGATTTGGATTATGGATAAACACTTGCTAAGGATCCCCTCATCATCTTTCCAGTGCTAGATGATCCTGATAACACTTCTAAAGGAATTTTTTGTGTAGTCAAGCCTTTTCCCTTTGCTTGGATTGGCACTGCTTCAGTGATGGGGGCATCTAACATGGTCCTCAAATGTATTCCCTTAGCCTTTTAAATCAAAATAGTTTTGAGGTTCCAATCTTATTGGTTGTTGATGTCCATTCATCAATAATCTCTATGCTAGGCTTATTACTAGGTAACTGAGGAGCTTTTCTATTTAAGGGATCTATTTTATCTGCTCCCTCCAAAAATTCAAGTCTCAGAACTCCTTTAATAACTTTGTATTTTGTAGAGATAAGTTCAAGCCCTTTACATTCAACCAAGTCAATTTTCTTCTTATTACATTAGAAATCCTACTATGAGGGTTATTTGACTCTATCTCTTTACAATCTATAGAGCTGATTGTTTCTAATTCAATATTTTGTTCATGCTAATATTGTCCCACCCCATACCTATCATCTATAATTACTTTTGGAACTACAACAATCTTGAATTCAATAATCTAACTTAAGGTCATTCTAGAAAATTCCATCGATTTTAATTCTTCTTCATCTATACAATTCATCCAATAATCCTCAAAATGAGGCTCATGTTCTCCCATACTAACAACCCACCAAATGTCATAATTGAGTCTTGGTGTGAAATTTTCCATTTGAAATCTCTCCATTTATTCTTCCATCAATCTAGATTTTATTATGCTTTGGCATGAATATCTGCCAATTTGGAGAGGGAATTTGATATTTGTTCTGTGATTTTTTGCAATCTTTTTGTGCACATGAGTTAATTGTCTTGACAGTTCCATTAAAGCCCACTTATCATTCACATATCTAGGTAGTTTACAAGGTTGTCCCTCAAATCCACTTACCCTAAAATATGTAAAGAATATGTATTGTATAAAAATGCAACCATACTCCAAAATTGTTGCCCTAGCAGTAGTAGATAATCTATATTGTTCCCACTCTGGTTTGAAAAGACATGTTACAGGGAAATGAAAGCATCATTTACCAACCTGAAATTCCTTTTCCATCTGTCTAACCTCAATTGTGGGTACACATCATACACCCTATGATCTTCAAAACTTTTTTGTAATGGGAGACCTAGAAATGATTTGAAGTAGACAATGTTATAGATAAGATAGGACATCATATAGAAATTGATGTCAACTAGATTACCTATGCTAATCTTTACAACTATTGTCATAAGTTGAGCATGAATGGATGTTGATATGAAGCTTTCCCAAAAAAATTTCCTTGTTCCTCCAGGATAACCATTATAAAAGGGCACATCCATTCTTGAAAATAATTAGGTCCTTCTAGCCCTGCCATTCTGCTTAGTAACACAATAAGTTCTTCAACTTCCTTAACAAACATGGCCCTAGTTAATCTCTTGGGGATTCTTTTTAAAGATGGGTTTTTGTCCTGTAACCACTTAGAGTTTATTATTACAGCATATTCATCATACATCTCCTCATAATCATTCTATGCTAATTCAACTATAGTAATTATCGGTTTATCTAATCCTAGTAACCCTAGAATTGCCCTAAAAGCTTCGGTGTTAAGTTTATCACCCTGTCTCCACTTCCATCCAATACTTCTTTCTTTTCAAGGTCATAATTCTTAGCACACAACCATAAAATATCAGGGGAGTGTATGGATGGTGGGAAGGCAACTGCTAGGTTAATATTACCGACATCAATGGCTGTCATCCACCTACTTTTATTTGGATTAGTCCGCCTCCTCCGAAAATCATCTAAATCAACATTTAATAATTTTGTGTCCATGACCTTATCTAAATCACTAGAAATTCTAGAACCTACATGAAATCCCGATTGTAGTTGCTTCATTTTCTATACCCTAATTTCACCCTTTAATTTCTTGCAAATTGTAAGTCAAATAATAGAAACATGAACGCAATACAAGCCTTACCCATTTTTGTGCAAGTATTGTACAATTCTCCCTAATCCTTTGATTTCAAATTATCTAGCTCAATATTGACACCTTTCAGTCGATTTTCCTTTGCTCCTTTATGAATTCTCATAGCTAGGGCACCCAGATCTTCATATGTAATAGTGATAATTCAAAGTGTTTATAAAAACTTCTCAAAAAATTGCTTTGATTTGTACAAAATGCATTAATGGTGGCAGCCATAAATGCATTACATTATAGTCATTTAACTCACTTCCTTCATTTGAATGTGGATGGTGCACATGGCTTGATACGGTGCTTCATAGGCTGGGGGAGTCTTTTTACACACTCGCACTTGCCTTTCAAACGAGTGTAAGTTTGCAAATGTTACCTAAAACCCCGCCTCTTAACATTTCTTTGAAAAGCTGACATGCGTCCCAATCCTAAGAGTGGCAGAGTCGTGGGACTTATTTACATTTTTGTATATTTTCTTGACTGGTTGAAAAACTACTAAATTGACCTAAGCATCCACCTACTGACCTTTCCTAGAAAGCCAACATGTGTCCTCCATCGGGCTTCAAAGGCATATTCACACTTTGCACTATAGTATGCCTTTGGTGCAAAAATGCACCGATGATCAACTTCCCGCTCCAACCATATTTAGACACGTATTCCTTTTTGGGAGGCGGAACTTTCTTTGCACTTTACACTTGTAACTTGAATATTCCCTAGAATATTCTATCGGGTTTCAAAGCTAAGTTTGCACTTTGAAATTATAATGTGAATTATGTAATTTTGCAAACATAACTCGTGACAACGCCACCAATTATATCATGCCATGTATCCTTGGGCGTTGGAGAACTAAGTGTAATTTACAATGGATATCACAAGGACTATATATGATGAATTTTTGAGAATAATCACAATATTTTGGTAATGTTTTCATAGGAATTTCACAGAAACGACATGGTCATTACAGTCCTTGACTGAAAAAAAGGGATTCACATTAGATTCACAACTAAAACATGAGATTTTGTTTATATTAAACATAATTGCATCTTTCAAGAATATGTGTTTTATCATTAACAAACCAATCAAGGAAAATTTTCAAAGGCACATTTAGGAAAATGGGGCAAGATCAAATCGAGCACTAACATATTCTTTGCATACTTTTTGTGAAACAAGTTAAACCAAATGACCTACCGCTAAAGGCTAGAAGAGAAAAATCTAGTCATGTTACCTTTAGAGAGTTTTGTTGCGAATACATGTTGAAGAAAATGGTAAGAATGGATATTTTATAGAGGTTTAATATAACATGTTTGAGCCCAAGAAATCATTAGGTGAGGAGCTATATATTACGTGTTAATGATCAAATCTATCATAGTTACTTTGCCAAGTAGGATTAGGAAACAAGGTTGTAAATGTGAAATTCCCCATGTAACCTATGAAGGTGAGTGATTGAATATAGATTATTGGTATCAATTGAAGTATTATAAAAAAATTGTCATGAAAGTGAGTTTTGGAGTGTTAGAAGATACCTTAAACAAAACTATTTTTTTTTGTCTAAAACCAAGTTTGAGCTTGAGTCCCATAAATATAAGCATATCGATGTTATAAACCTTGAAATGATGAATGATATGGACCTAATGATATTCCTAAGGATGTGTTATTTCCATAAAGGTTTCATATGAGCCATGATTAGGTGATTTGATGAGTCAATGAACTCATTTTGCGAGGACTGGTTTTATGTGTTTGCAAACCCTTTGAGACCTTGTCCTAATCAGTGGTTCTTGGTGAGAATGAAGATGATTGAGTTGTTCCAAGTTTTTGAAGGTGAACTAGAGGTCCCTCATAAAATTCTCCAAGCATCAATAAGTTTTGATAGAGCATACATTTGTGTTGGTGAAACAATATTGTGACTTATTCTTGAGTGTCATGATTGTGTACATATTTGAGAATAAGAGTTGAAATGAAGGCTTAATCCCTGACCTAAAACATACCAAATATGTGACAATGAAATTTAAATATTTAAGAGTTCTCCTTCTTGTTTTTAGTACATGACTTGAAACCAAGAGTAAGTTTTACATCAAGTTGAAAACTATGTTATGTAAATTATATGCCTATTAGAGAAGTCAATCCTAATGGAGGTTTGTTGAGTAAATGACGAGTTGTAGAATATTATCAAGGATTCAGAGAGAAAGTAGAATGCCTTTGTAACATTAAAACTTCATCATAACACTTGGCATGAGCTATATTAGCTAAAAAACAAATATTCATACGTTGGGAAGAAGACAAACTAGAATATGATAGTTTCAAATGCACATGTAAGACCGAAAATGGAACATTTTAAGTTACATCAGAGGTGTGACGATTTTAGGAAGTTTTAATATCTCCTCATAGGAGTTATAAATGTCATTAAAAACTAATTAAAGGTTTGTACTAGTAGCATACACCCTACGGGAGTAATTATGACCTTATGACAATTTTTATTATGTCACCTAGAGTCTTGCATTCGAATTGAAGAGGGGTTAAGTTGAAGGGTTTCATAGATGAGGTTGGAAAGGTGAAAGAGGAAATAATCCTCATGCATATAAATTTCTCAATCTTCATGAAATTTTGTTCTTGATGACTATATTGAAAGGAATGAGCTGATAAGAGAGAAATGTATGATATGTACATCCTTGTGTGTATGAGGCAAATTATGTATGTATAGAAAGCTTCATGAATATTGAATTAGTAGTAATATGAGATAATGAAGAGTGAAGAAATATTATTTCATTCATGTTTAATGGAGGGATAAAAACGTATGTGTGAAATAGGCGTTGTAGACTCGTACTTGCAGTAGGATGAAGTGAAGAAAACATAAAGCGAATCAAGGTGTGTGAATGAAGAGGATGAAGATATAAGAGTTGAATCAGAGATCATAATTAATTAGTTTAAGAAACTAGATAAAGGTGATTAAAATATTGTAAATTCTAAGTGGGAACTTAGAAAAATAGGGAGTTAGTGCTTCCATGCAAGTAGGTTCTTGTAAAAGGTTAAGTGGGTGTTTGACTGAATTGTTGGGAGTTGGTGCTTCCATCCAAGTTAGAGCTTAAAATTTTTATTGGATTTTTGCTTCAAGTTGAATGGGTGCTCAACAAATTAAAATCCTTGTAATCTTGCATGAGACAATTTTCCTCTTAGTTCATTGATTTAAGTGGGCTATTCTCCTTAAAGGGTTTCCCCATAGTAAACATTGTTTTCATCTGTGCTTACTTGTTATTTGATGATGTTTGAATTTCATTGCTCCATAATAATAAATGATGATTAATATTTAATGGATTTTTTATCACTGAATCATAGCACCCTCATATTTTCACAAGTGTGTGTTCTTGAGCTCATGGTGTTCTTGGTTAACATGGGTACTATCTCCAAGTTGTGGGACTTTATACCTAAGATAGACCTCTAGAGAAAGTTGAGTCTTCTTCCTAATACTAGTGCAAACTAACTCTACTGAGATGAAGCTACTAACTATATCTAACCTAAAATTTCCAAGGGACCATGGAGAGAGAAATAACATATAAATGAAGGAAAACTACACTACATAGGTGATGCACCAAGAGAATGGAATGAGGACAATCTCCAATGTGTGAAAGTGGAAGCAAAATGAAAATTAGAGAGGGTGATGACAGTTCTCCATATTCTAACAACATTCATAACACATTTTCATGCATACACAACAATAATAGATCCTTACAAGAGCACAAAGTAGACACAAACTTCTGTAATAAGATTAGAGAGGCAAGGAGAATGCAAACAAACACAACAAGGGAAGATACATCCACAAACTTGCATCTATTGCTTCATTAATATGCATAGTCCAAACTATTACAAAGGGAAGGCTGGATCACCATGAAAGGATTCCACTATAAATTCCTGACACATTGGCTTCACAAAACAAAATGACATATTTTTACTACTCAAACTATCCTCCTCTAAAATGAACCCAACACATCAATTTATAGAATTTTGAGAGGAGAGAGAGAGGGGGTGCAATTCCCAAAATTCCCTTTCCCATCAATTTTAAGTAATGCAAAATGAGTTTGGTTGGTGGTTTTGGACTGTAGAATCAATCTCAAGGTTACCCATAACTTGCCGCATTGAATAATGATTGCACATGTTCATTAAATGCTTCTTCAACCACTTTTCAATAACCAAATAGAACTGGGATATTTTTCCTTTAAAATAACCATCAAAATTTCATCAATTTCTACATTTCTTGATTTTTTGTGTCGGTCTTGAAACCATGAATCCAACGAAACCAATTTTGTGAAAATCCATTGAAAATAGCTCAACTTATGACCCTTTGAGTGTGAGAAACTCTTTTGAGTTTGCCAGGGATTTCTTGCATTTTACGGGACTAAACATTTAAATTTTTGGAGCTGGAGATGTTTCTTTTATTTTTACCCACATACCCTTACTAAAAATAAGAGATCTTTCTGAAAATTCTAATTTTGTCAAAATCGGAGCTCCATGTCAAAATTTATGCCCATTGAAGTTCAGGGTTAGGGTGTTCCACACAGGCTCTCATAGTATGCAATAATAGCCTTTTACCCCCCTTCACTTTGATATGCAGGCATTGCGGGTTTTGGATAACTCATGGCACTAGGGTACAAGGTCCACTTAGGTCTCCAAACTCTTCTTCATTCACGATGCTCTGTCTCCTTGATGTGTGACAATTTCGCCTCCACGGTGAACTCATATCCCCATAGTACTTGGACCGTCTAGGCCCCGAACTTTCACCTTTTCCATAATAAATTGAATCCACTTCCATTTCTTTGTAAATCAGGTAAATCATATTTTCAGGGAACTTGTGGCCTAATGGAACTTGTGTCGCCTGGGCCTTCGGGACCGATTTATCCACAAATCATTGTTTCCTTATCATTTCAGACCCAAGTCAAGGATGAGGAACCCTAGTTCCATCCGCAGTTGTTCCACCCAAGCCCCCAAACTTGCAATACAATAAAATAGGCCTTTTCCCCATTTCTCTAAAATTTTAGCAAATTTTCACTAACTCCTTAGATTTTTCTTGAATAGGGAAGTTAGAGAAAAGCAAAGGGTGCCTCCAAAATCCAATTTTTGTGTTTTCACCATTTCTTCCTATTCAATTTTAAATAAATTATGTAAGTTCTCAAAATTTACCTTGGGGTAAATTTTGGATAACATGCTCACTAAGTTTTAGAATTATTTTCATAGTTTTGAGCAAAGACCGATTAAACTCTCCCCTCTCGGTGCTTGTGTTTTCCAATATTCTCTTTTGTTGTATTGTGTATTCTATGGGGAATTATCTAGTTGTCAAAAATTGTGATATGTCATCTAACTCTTCAGTGATAACCTCAATTCTAAAAATATGTGCTCCTAGAAATTCATCACCAATTGGTCCTGCATCTTCCCCTATTTCAATTCTGGATAGATAATTTGGCCCATTATTTAGCTTCCCTGGTTTGACTGATATAGTAAAATAAAATTATTGAAATAAACATTAACCACTAGCATATTCTTCCTTGTAATATTGACATATTAAATAGGTACTTTAGAGGCTCGCGATCTATGTAGAATATAAATAGTGTTGCTAATAGATAATGTCTAAATTTTTGTAGTGCGTACACCATACTTAAGGCTTATCTTTCTCGTTGTGGAATAGTTCTTTTTAAATTTGGTCACCTTGCAGCTTGCAAAATTTATGGGGTGATCCATTTTTCACTTGGTTATGATAGCATTGCCCCAATGATAATGCACGATGCATCTAAATGAACATCAAATGAAACTTTCCAATCTAGGAAGATCAAGATAGGTGCATGTAGGATTTTGTCTTTAATTATTTCAAAAGCATCTGCACATGCTTTAGACCATTCTATTTGTTTATTTTTTCTTTTCTTTAGGATTTCTTCCAATGGTGCACTAATCTCTGCATAATTCCTTATAAATTTTCTCTAGTAACTGTGTTTCCCAAGATTCTTGTTACATATTTTTGTGTTTTGGAGGTCGGAGTGTTACAATTGCTAAGGTTTTGACTAGATCTACCAATAATCCTTATTTGTAAATTATGTGAACAAGTAATATACCAAATGGTGTCAAAAATGTAATTCTTCAAATTTAAGGATATCTATAATGCCCTACATATTTGGAACATAAGTCTTAGGAATTGTATGAGATTTTTCAAAAACCCATATAATTTTTAGTCATCTAAATAAACCTCTAGAAATTCATGAATAAATTCTTTGAATGCATTGATCATAATTATACTAAAAACAACGGGTTCATTCTTTAGTCCAAATGGAATTTGTGTACATAAATGAACCCCATTCTATAGAAAATGTTGTTTTTGTTGATCTTCAAGTGCAATGTGGAATTGATGGTAACTAGAGAACCCATCAGTGAATGGATAAGATTCTCTTCTGGTACATTTTCTAAGACCTCCTCTGTAAATGGTGTGGGAAATGGGTCATGTACACATGCCTTATTCAATTCTCTGTAATCCACTCAGATTTTGATTTCACCTATTTTATTGTTTTATAATACCATAGGGCTTATCCAAACAACATCATCAACAATTTTATCATCCCCGCATTCAACATCTTATCTATTTCAGTTTTGACCTTCACTTTTAGGTTGGGATTTAATCTGTAGGGTATTTTCTTGAGAGGTTTAACTCCATATTTGATTTGGATATATATTGTACCCACCTCTTCTTTTATCCCTCATAACTCCTTAAAGTATTTGGCAAATATATCTTAGAATTCTTGGAGTAATTCTACTACTTTGGCTACTTCTTCTTTAGACCAATAATCTCCTATCTTTGTAATTTTTCTTCTCCATTAATCCCAATGTTTTCATTCCTCAATTTTTGTGGTTGGTAGAAATATTTTTCTTCTTATACTTTGGTTTCTACTACTTATCTTTCTCCTTCTATTGTTTTGTATTTTAAATTTTCAGGTTTCTCCTCTTTTTCTTGATTTTCTCATGTGAAACAAGTATTCCATCTCTTTGATCTTAGTTGGTTGTTCTTTTTGGGACTTTTGTTCATCGTTTTGGTCTGATTTTTGTCTTCAAAATTGATCTACGCTATCTTCGTAGTAAAGAATACAAAATTTATTATATTTTTAAGTGCCCAAAGTGTATTTAGATCCACATCCCATAAGTTAAAAGTGTGGAAAAAATATTTTACCACTTGGTCCCAATATCTTGTTTCTTTTATGGTTTCTTGATGCATATACCATGACCTAGGTAAAGGTCCTAGTTTCCACAAAAATAGTTGAGTCCAAATGATGGGGGAATTATCTCCAAGTATCTGACAATGTCATTCACATGTATGAATGTGTTTTTATGGATCCCCTTCTCTTGTATATTCAAGTATAGCCACGTAATATCCTTCACTTTCTAGGTATCTTTTTTAATAACGTTACTAGTGATTTCTAGTGGGATATAATAGCTTTATGAACTTCCCACCATCGTGCAACATTGATTGTTAGTGTGTCATCTAGTGCTTCCATGTGAGATGTTTTGTTTGGGAATATCCTTACCATTTGTTCTAAATATCCTTCTAGATCTCCAAATCCTGAATATTTTGGCAAGGTGTGATGGGAAGCTCTATAACTCAATCTATAAACCATTTTGATTGGCTTTTCTATCTCATCCTTTTCTTCTTGTTTGATATCTTATTTAGTGGAGTGGTACCCATATTCTTCTTGTAATTCTTTCCTGCGGGCAAAAAAATGTCTTTTGTATCATCCATGGATTCATAATCATCCTCTAAAGTAATTACATGGGGTGGTAGCCTTCGTGCGTAATGTAATTTTCTTACACTTGGACTCGGGAAATTTGTGTACCCAAGATTCTACTATATTATCAAAACTTTCATTTTTGGATTGGCTTTTAACCGAAATATCTCCATCATCATTAGGTTTGAATTATTTTTCAATATTGGTCAACCGATTCAGATCATATATTCCTTGTATATCACCAAAATTCTCCTCGTTTGTGTCATGTCATACTTCTTCTAACTAGGCAACACTCCTCCCTACTTGCAAAGGTATGTGAACTCAAATTCCATCTAATTATAGTGTAACGTATTCTTCCTCTGAGTTCAATGTGTTATTACAATCAACAAACCATTCTAAATCCAAAATGGCATTGTATGTAGGTTTTGTTGCTACATTTTCTACTACTTCAAAATTCACTATTTTCTTGATCCCCATGAAGTTAACTTCCACATTCCGCAATACACCTACAGGGGATTTTTTTACACATCTGAAATACCAATGTGGTATCTTGCAGCATCTAAGTGAGGTCTGCCAAGTTTTTCCCAAGTTGTTTTGGACATTATGTTCACATATGTGCCTAGATCTAATAAGATCTTTGTAATTATGGTATCAAATATTTCTACATCCAAGTATATGGTGGATTTGCACCATGTTCTTTTTGTTCTAAATAAATTTTTCTTGTTCTTGTTATGAGTGACCTCAATCCACCTTTGGACGTGAAATATTTTTTCTTCCTTATTCCAATACTTGCAAAATTGTTTTAGCTTTTCTACTAACCCCCATTTGATGGTTAATCTGGATATTTCTTTGAGGGAGGTTATCTCTTCTTCCAAAAAAAAATTTTTTTGTTTCCTCATGGTGTTGAGATTTCTTTGTTACTATTTTTCTTTTTTCTACTTACTTATCATGTAGTTTAGGTCAAATTTATTTTGGATCCCAGTCTTCACTGTTGGATGATTCTTCTTCTATTGGTAATCTAATGATTTTATTTTTTCCAGGCACGTGTTCTTTCTTTACAGTGCTTCTTGTAGTCATTTTGGCTCTATATCTTGGTTCCTCTTAATCACTACTTTCTTTCTTATGTGTTTTCCTCTTAAAATAATTTGCATTGGCTTTTTCCTTTTTATTCTCCTTCTCTAGTTTGTTCTCTTTGGAGCTAGATGTTTTTTCTCTTCTAATGATTCATCCTCATCTCATGGTATTTTAGTAATATGTTGGATGTTCTTTTGGGCATCCCTCCAAAATTATTTGGTTTTTTTCCAACCTTTATATATAATTGTGTGACTTTAGGACAACTGAAGGAATCATGTGTTTTGCATTAATGAAAAAAATCCATGCAAGGTTCTAGTTCGTATAATTTCTTGTTAGGTGTCTATCTTTCCCAAGTTTATAGAATGCATGGGTCTCCTATCTTAATATCAGTGCTAGATTTTATTTGGTTTTCTATCGCTTGATATCCTTTATAACCTCTACCACCTTGGTAGTTATTATATCCACCCCTAAATCCACCTTAGTATTCACCTTTATATCCTCCACCATACCCTTGGTAATTAGGATTGTAGTTGTTTCCTTGATATCCTCCTCCATATTGTGGTTGTCCACCTTGATATCCTTGGTATTTTGGAGGTGCACTTATTATTGGGGCTTGAGCTGGTGGGATTTTTGAATTTTTAGTGTAGGGGTTAGTTGTTGTGGGGGTGGAGGTCGTGTATTTTTTTCTTGTTTTCATTTTTGTGGGGGTATTATAGTCTTTTAAGTCTTCCATGGCATCAACTGTAGGACAAGTATGATGATATTGGTTGTAGGATCTACATGTTGTACAATACATTAATTGATTTGTGGGAGGGGCTACTTCTAGTAGTGGAAAAGTTTCATGTGTATGTTGATCCCATAATCTACAAAGACCACACAAATGTACACCCGAGGATATGTTACTAGAAGAATATTTTTCTGAAGAGTGTTGTCTAATTGTTGCAGCTCTTTTAGATTTTTCTAAGTATGGACAATTTGTCTTACTATGTCCTTTCTACATGATATATTATGCACCAAATTTTTAGTCTTATGTTTTTTCCTAGGTGGTGAATTGTTTCTAAGATCTTATTTTCTTTGGATCTCTTGTTGTAGTTTTAATTTGGCCAACTCTAGTTGTACCCTCTCTAACTCTGTCTTAATTGAATTTTCTCCTTCTCTTCTCCATGGTTGTGCTTCTAACCTTATAGCCATTTCTATGGCATCTGAGAGACTTGTAAATGTTTTTCCATCTAGGGATGCTCTAAGGTAAGGTAATAGGCCCGAAGTGAACCATTCAATTCTTTGTTTATCTGTCAGGGGTTCTTCTAACCTTCTTGTAACATTCTTGAACCGATAGCTGAATTCTTTTACTTGATTCATCTTCTTTTTGGATTAATTATCTCATTTTACTAACACTTTTTGTAGGTGCTTCAAGAAAATGAAAATATGTCTTGAATTCTTTTTCTATTGCATCTCAATATTTAGTGTTTTGAATGTTTTTCTTCATGTACCATCATAAAGTATCCTCTCTCAATGTTCCTATGAAGTCATGTAGATTGGATGTAGAATCTGTCACATTGTGGCTATTCCAATATAAATCTAGAATGAACAGGTGTTCCTCTGCATCCTTTGTATCTTTTCCAAACATTGGTAGTTTGATATTTTGGGCCATTCTTCTAATTGTTTGAGGATTTGGTTGATTTTGAATGAGTGGTTACTACTTTGGGAGTTTTATCTTCTTGTTTTGGATGTTGAATTTTTGCATATTTCCTTTTGTTCCTTTATCTTTTGCAAGTTCAATATAAAAGTAGAGTCCTCCTAATAAATATCTTAATTCTCTCATAGTTTCTTCTCTTTTTGTAATATTTTGTATATGTCCATCAAACTTTCTTCCTCTTGTACCTTTCTAAGTGGTGTGTGAAGCGACACATGGAATGATGACGACCGATCCAGGGGGTCATCTCCTTTGGGATAGTACGATTGTTGGGGGATACATATTTTATTGGTGAATTTTCATAATTATCCTCTTCCATAAATAAATTTCTTCCTTTAACATCTCTTAACCTATAATTTTCTTCTAATCCTACAAACCCTTCATCACTTCTCCTTTTATTATTTTTCTTCTCTACTTCTTTTGTATTTTTCTTTGAAGCTAATTTTTGTTTTATCTTTCTCTTCTATTATGTTTTTATTTTCTCCTAACTCCTTAACTATTTCTTCCAATCTAATAACCTCTTTTTCTTCTTCACCTTTCTCTATAATTAGTAATGGAGATTCTTCCTTTACTTTTTCCCATTCTTCTTCTCCTAAGATTTGTTTGAATCCTGGTTCCATTCTATCTACTAACTCCTATAAATCCTTCATTAATCTAGCTTGTTGTGATAACGAATGTTGTATGTTATTATCTAATGGGAATTGTCTTGCGGGAATTCACAGGGCAACCAAAAATTCTTGGTCTCTGCCTTGTGTGGGAATGATAGCAAGACTTTGAACGTATGACTCCATTTCAGGGGTAGCCATATGTTGGCCTCCACTTGAAGTGGGTTTATTTTTCTTTCCTATTTGTTGAAATTTGTTTAATTTTTCTTTTCTTTCATTTAATTTCTTGATCCTTTCCTCCCTTGCTAATCTCTATTTTTCTAACTTTTTCTCGCAACTCCTCTACAATTATCCTAGACTCCTCTTATGCTTTCCTCATCATTATTGATTTTTATTTAGTTAATAACTCACATAATTCTATTAATCTATCTTTTGTCAATTATTTAATTTGATTTCTTTTCTTTTCTTCAAGTCCTTTTATTTCTTTGTCCCAACCATCACCCCATCATATTTGATTAGTTATGTCTCTTGGATCACCCCCCTTCATGTACGCCATCCAAGTGCATGTCCCCTAAAATAAATTTTATGCGCTTATAAGTAATCATTTTTCCACTATAAAAATATTTATTAAGAAAGAAACTTGTTTGAGAAATCTCCCTTTGGCTCCGATTAGAACTTCTGCCTTCTTTTGATCAAAACTAGTCCAACCCTAAATTTTCCAAGTAATAATATATGAATCTAATTTATTTGCGAACCATTAATCTAGTTCTCTTTCCCAAGGTACGTCAAGGTCTCGAGTATTTTTAAATTATTTTGAGTCCACTCAAATGGTTCAATCAAGTGAAACCGTGACCACTCTATTATTTTTGTGTGTGCTAAAATGCAAGGCCACAGTAGGTGTGGAAATTAAGACCAAAATTCTTCTATATATTCCCAAATAAGTCATCTTTAGTACACTTATAATATGCTTTAAGTATTTTTCCTCTCCTTTAATTAATATATCAATGTGTTTTTCCCACCAATCCTTAAAATTTTTTAATGTTGGCTTCCAACACCCTGTGGTGAAAATTTTCCGAAATCGCTTAACAAAAGGAACTGGGCTCAGACACCAAAATGTTGACCTTAAGCCTCAACAATAGCATGAGGGTTAAGAAGTTTTCCCTTTCTTTAAGGGTGTGTAATCAAAATATAACTTCAATTCAAATAGATGAACATAAAGAATTTAATAAAATGCAATAGACTCTTTACATTACATTTAACATCACTCTTTATTTATATATCAAAGAATTTACATTAGTCTTTCACACACTTCTCATACATTTTCATATTTTCAAATTGTCATATATATCTCTATTCTCCTCTCCTCTACTATCTCTATCTTCTCTCTATTCTATATCATACTATATCTTACTCTTTTGTGATTAAGTACAATAAATATCTTTTCTTACAAAATTAGCCAAAAGACACTTATTTTGGTTGTGAAGTTGTTGGCTCAAACTGCTTTGTATTATGTTATTCTTCATGTTGTGGCTGGATAGACTTATGCATCCTTATGTTATGTTTGACAGCTTTCCTCTTTTATTCACAACTTCTCATATGTCTCACAAGTTTTCCTACCTTATGCAGATTTTTATCAAAATTTATGAAGAAAACTATTGACATCGTTCTTTTGATACCTTGTTCACATGACGTGTAGGAAATAAAGTGTCATCTACGCTGATTCACATATCACAATATCAAATTCAAGATTAAACAAAGAACTAGTGACAACGTCAAAGTAAAAGAAAATGTTTCCCCTTACAAATAGTGCCATGACTCATGTGATTTCTTCTTTAATTAACATGATATCTTCGAGAAACTCCTCCCAACAAGTTTTGATGGTGACCCTCATTCACTCGTAAGAATGTTTTTGGGATGCACAACAATTTTACATTTATAAATATTAAGTTAAAACATTTTGATTCGCACTTAAATTGATTATGTTGAAATTGTATCAAGTGAATGTTTATGGTCATAATTGTTAAAAAGGAAGAAGTATTAATTATTTAAAATTATATTTAGAAAATAAATATGGATTTTTTTGTTTAATCCACATATTTAATATTATTACGAGACTAAGAATTTAATGTATTTGTGTGTTTATTACTTATCCATACAAGATTACTTATTTGTTATGATTTTAATGTATAATATTAATTTACAATATTAGTGTATTTATTTATTAATTAATTAACAATAAATCACACCCCTATGTGTAATGGATACATTGATAGAGGGAGCTAGATTCATATATAAAACAACAAGAAAAAAAAATCTTGAGATCTCCTATTCCTCAAAACTACAAAGTTGTTTGATATCTTTGATTCTCAGATTTAGGACTGCAAAAGTGTATGAGATCTCCAATTTCCAAAAACTACAAAATTTCTTGAGATCTTTAAAACTAAAAAATTTCCACTATAGAAAGAAATACCTAGAAAAAGTAGACTTTTAGAATTTTCAAGAAGTTTAACAATTAAGTTGAATATTACCCCTCCACCTTTGAGTTATGATTCCTCGTATTCATCGGGTTTTGGGAATCAACATTTTAGATATCTATAGTAGTTGGGAAAACAAATTGCAAATTTCTCCTCCACCTTCAAATTTTTATTCCCTACCTTCATCGGTTTTCAAGGAATTGGGGTTTCAAAGATCTTGAACAAGTAAACAACCGAATTGCAATATGACAATCTAGTTTCTTTTATGAAATTTCAATTTCACTTTTTCTTAAAATAAGGCCCTTTGCATTAGAGGAACTATATGGAAAAGTTATAACTTCCTTACATGAAATATCTTGGGAAAAATGAGAATAAAATCTAGCTTAGTGTGATCCATTAATGACGAAATTGTAGATTAATCTAGTTATATACTTTACTAGAAACCCTAATTTCAAGTGAAAAAATTATACTTGATTCAGTCTTTGATTAAATATTAGATAGTTATGGATTCTATCTATATCATATACCTCAAAAATACCTTGTCTAGGGTAAGGCAGTGAAGGAGAATGGGAGCTCAGAGTGGGAACAATTTGTATGAGCACATGGTGAATGGACTCATGTCATCCATAAGTTATTTAGTTTCTCCTTGATAGTCATGGGTTATTATCTTTGTATTTTCATTTTCTTGCTTGAAAATGGATGAATATTAATAACACTAAACAAGATGCAAATGAATATTTTTGTGTTTTGCATCAAGAGTGAGTGTGGTTCCATATTCCTATGTATACACAATTTAACTTGCATAAATGGATATATAGAGCCATCCATGTTTGCTTCTCATGTATGATTTGATTGTGAATGAATTACTTGATAATCCCTAAGGGGTTACGATGGATTTCTTGGCTGCGTGATTTTTATACTAATGTTACTCGATGCTTTCACTATTTTGAAGATTGAAAAAGAGCTTTTGTGTTTATTAGAAAAAAATTCCATCAAGTTTCCTTAAAAAAAAAAAAATTGGGTTCGTCATCATTTTTCTATTTTAAAGACCAACATGCTGAAATGACAGAGCTTGTAGAAGCCAAAATGGTAGAGAAATATTTACAACATTGAATCTTCAACATTTCTCAAATATTCAAAAGGTAAAACATGTGTACACATATTCATTGACTATTATTTCAAACAAGCATTAAATATTTATACATATATACTAAAAAAATCAAAATTGAGGATACCACTAATTATTATTTGAGTAGAACCCTTATGAGGTGGAATGAAATAAAGTGCAAATGCCACATGTTGAGCATGGTGTTTGTGCCAAATAGAACATAAAACATTACATCATGCATGTTAGTGTCATAAGTGGAGAGGTGGGCCCATGATGGATTCATTAACAAAGTCTCCTTCACCACTTCATGTAGATAGGAAAACTTGTAGGAGGCATTGGAATGCTTATCCTCTATTTTGGTCATGAAAAAAGAGGTGTGTGAACCTAAGCTTTTAGAGATCGTTTGTGTAGGAAGTATATGAATAGGGAAAGGGAACACACAAAATTACACTTTAATGTTGACTCTAATCACCTTGAGTAATGCCTTTAATTCTTTCTTTCATCCACTTCTATCTAGCTATCCTTCCTTTGTATGCATGCACCATGACATGATACCTATCGATGCCTTATAAAACACACACACATGCCTAAAATCATAATGCACATATAAAAATTCCCTTAAAATGATTTGAACCCACCACAACCCTTGATTCTATCTAGCAAAATTTGGCCACCCAAAGGTGAACTGTGGAGAGGATGAGAGATTTTGATCTCTATAGTCAAGCGATCAAATTAGTAAAGGGAAATAAGAGACCTATAAACTTTGAGGGATAGTGATAATTAGTCTTTGAGTGACATGAAACAACTAATGACATCCTAAATAAATACATAGTTTGTTTGTGGTACAATGTGGTTCCCAAAGGCCATGACACGTACCTTTCCACCGAATTCACCAAGAATTGGAATAATTGTATATTGTCAACTTCGAGAGGTCTCCATTTGAAATCACCAAAAATTTTATATCCGAGTCACTGGCCTCAACATGGAGGGGCTTAAATTCAACAAGAATAAATTTGACATAGAGGAGGAAGAGAAGAAATGTTTTTGTAGGGAAACGAAGCCCTGGTTCATGCTAAAGGATATTTTACGTGTAGCTCTTTGCCTTGGCCTTATGGGGATGTGTGTATTCTCATCATGAAATTCATCTCTCTCGAAGGGTGTTACCAAGTAATGCATTATTATCATTTGGTTTTGCTTAACCATTTTAGAAGGCATGCTCTAGTCATTCTTCCATTTTACATTATTCTTTCTTTAGAGCATTCCATTAAGGCGATCTAATGGGGTAAGAAAGTGTTTCCCCTTCATCAAGCAATTATTCTCTTGCTCTACAATCATTTTAAATTCTCCAACCCTAAACCCCCTTTGCAAATCCCTTTTATGTTATTGGGTCTATCCTACTCCCCTCTCATAATCCTTTTATGGCTTCGAACCACAAGAAGTTCCTGGTGAATGTATTCCCTCCTATTTATCTCTATGTAGTCATTCCTTTAAGAATAAGGAAGCCTTGAGAGGCTCTCCTTCCCCTCACTCCCATATGGGAGAAGGGGAATTATCTTCTCTCAACCTTTTATCTTTTGGAAAAGTAGTTGATATGCTAACTAAGGGCAAGGATCCCTCCATTAGAGTTGAGTTGGATCTACACATGGACATGTTATCCTGGTTGAGAAAGGACCTTAGGGGCCTTAGAGACATGGTTAAGGGCTGCAAATTGGTTGTGGAAGGAGGTAATATGGATGAGAAATACTGGGAGGGTCTCTCTAATAGACTCTCTACTCTAGAGAAAGAACATGCTAACATCAGGCATAAACAATGTGATATTGTTTCCTTGTGCAAAGTTTTCTTGGATTTCCTCTCCTTGTAGGTGAACCAGATTTGTGCCACCAAGGATTTTCAACCTAACAATGAGGACAAGAAAGGCAAAGGAAAAGCTATGGGAAAGGCTAAGATCATAGACCCCAATATGGTCTACTTGAAGAACCTCCACAATGGGATGGAGAACATGAAGAAGACTTTTTCAAAAATTCTCAATTAGTTTGTTCCCATTGGCTAAGTGTTGTCATCCTTTTGGTGGTTTTTTTGTTGTGTTTTTGTGTTATATCTAGTATAGCTTGGTTGTTTTCTCTTGTTTGCCTCTTTTGGGCTTAATGTTTAATTTGGGTTTTTAGATCCCTTTTTATACCAAGGCGGGCCCTGTCAAAAAACTCAACTTTTACCCTTATCTAAAAAAATGCCACCAAAGCACTATGTAAAACCACTTTGCTTGTGGCTAATGAGATGTCAATGTTAGGTGCTACAGTATAACACGCCTCCATCCTCTAGTCAACACACCACTTACTTAATGGACTAGAACTTGAAGCTCAATTGTTACCACAATGTGTTTATTTTTATAGCTCCCTCCTAAGCGTGAAATAACTTGGAGGTCAATTTGCACTAAAAATGGATCCAATTTATAAACAATTTATTTGTCACTTTTGGAATTTGACAAACTTACTTTTTCATGACACGACAAAAGGATACAACCTTTTAAAATGAATCGATAAACTTGATAATTTTGAAAATAATAATTTTGACTTTTGATAATGACTTGATACATCAAATGACTCATAAGCACTTTTTATAGGACATCGACATCAACAATGACATTATAAAATTTTGACTTTGGCTGGACATAATATGATATTTTAGGCTATTATTAATTAAAACATCTTAAAATTATAACCAAGAGGAATGTTCTTTTACAAGATGGGCCAATTAAAACTTACATGAGTAATAACCTATACCATTAGTACCAAAACTTGTTAATAAGAACTAGCGAACACAAAATTATATTGAGAGGAACAATATTAATTTTAAAATCACAATCAATAATCCCTATACATTTGAGCACAACTATAAATTATTAAAACTAGGTTATAAACCAAATAAGAGGAGCCAAAGCATTAAATATCACGAACGAAGTCATATTACTCAAATAAAGACAAAGCGGGAGTTTGAGTCTTGTGGTTTGGATGCATGGTAGAAAATTTCAGCAACCTGAACCATTGCGGCTCTTAATCTATAGCGATGACTGGAACTAAGGTTTTTTGGGACCAATAATCACCAAAAAGATGCATGAAATACCAGGTATTGTAGTGGAACCCTGCTCCTCTGTATACACCTGCATTTGCTTTGCTTTCAAAGATAATTGACTTCTCAAACAACAACAGATTCATGCTATCTCCCCGTTGCTGAGATTACAAACACAAAAAAATCTAAATTAAAACTACTAATTATTTTGCACTTGATAAACTAACATCTACAAGGGAAATGAAGGATATAATGGATTCCCTATCAAATATACTTTCCTTCCATCAAAGAAATAACCATCTCTGAAACCAAATCTAAATTTGGTTAGACATTTATATTCATAAAACTTCATTCTTTATTCCATAGATTACATTGTATATATATAGGTTTATATTCTTCATTAATCTAGGAGTCAAGCTTAACCATGAATCCCTAAATAATTTCATAGGACTATTCATGTGAATAGTTACAACCACTAATATAAATTCTCATGTTAGTTTTTATCACAAGCATAATTCACATATATACTATATTATTTTACACACTATTTTTATATAACCTCAAAAAATAATATCTAACAATATTATCCCAAATAATTGTGTGAGTACTAATTATTTTTAACACCAAATATGAGAAAATATCTCATAAATGACTTTCACATGTGTTAAACACCATTATTGGTGGTGCTCTCATGTCTTCCACACATGAAGGGAAACATCACACTACAAGCATACTCAACCATTTAAGAGTTACTCAAATGACCATTCTAGTGTGGTGTGTTATTATAGAGGCCCAAATAAGACTAGCTAAAGGTCTCTAACAAATTTTTCAAATAGTACATTATTTTCATGAAACCGATCGGTAAAATCATGCTAGGTATATAGATGGAGTGATGAGGGACGCTCTGTATAAAACTCCTCGCATGTCGAAATAGGTAAAAATGTGCATTGAAATAATTTAGACCTGTGATATTATCCCTCCATATTAAATTACATTTACACAATCCCTCAGTAATATACCGGTTGATCGGTTGTAGGAAAAACTTTAAATTTTGTGACCATTTATGCCTATCGACTTTTTAAGTAGCAAAGTTGTTTTAGTGATACCCTTTGAATATTACATAACACGATTATTAAAATAAAATATTGATGCCTTTATTTATTTTAACAAATTTTAACATTTATGCTACACAAAAATGATGGTAATATTTTAAATTTACAATTTGCAAGGGATAGTAATGTCAAAATCTGCAAGGATTTTATGGTTGCATTTAAACCCCATCAAATGAGTATATTTTCTTGTTAAGCACTTCCCTCTTTAAATATGTGGTTTCATAATTTAAAAAACCCATAAAATTGTCTTTAAATACATGCCTTCTACCCCAACATGGATATACCTCTTCAGTGCATCTTGAATTGTTTCTATGACTAAAATTTGTATTCACTTAAAAACTTAAGCCCGCATTAGTTGGTAGGATTGGTACACAACATATAAACCCCAAGACACCATGATCATTATGCCGATAGTAGTAATTCTACAATGGAATAAAACTATTACTAACATAATGGTTGATAAGTTGTATGATAAGTATATATTCTTGCTAAGTGCTTTAAAATCCTCACCCTATCAACAAATTGATCACACGTATAAACATAATAAACATGTTAATATAATAAAAAATTTCTATAATGCACCAATTTAGTGTGTATTATGAATTTCCCTCAGTATTACTGATATTTCTCTTCCTTTAAAATTATAGTTAATAACATCAACTCAAAATCTCCAAACACTTGTAAAGCCTTAGTATTTTGAAAGAAACACTATGAATGAATATGCAAATGGTAAATTCATATAGTGATGGATTAGTGATCCTCGAGATGATGAGGAGGAAGGGGAATTATAGGGAGGCCATCTTGATCTATCGGAGGATCTACTATTTGTGAAAGTAAATTGAATGAGGGATAAAGATCATGAGTAGAAATAGTAAGTATAAAAATCTTGTGGTTCATTTTTCTTTAGATCCCTTTGTTGGAAAAGAAAGTATTTAGTTGAATGTCCCTAAAAATACTAGATATATCTACTTTTGAGATTAAAAAAATACATTGTTGGGAAATTTTATGGTATCCATATATGACTTTGATGTATTTAGAAGCTAAGATATTAGTAAATGGAAACCAACAAGAAAAATGGAGAGCTCAACCATGACCAAGGTTATTTTTTCAATCTCCTTCTCTATCCACGTGAACAATGTTAGAACCCTCTTAGGAGGCCCATGGTTTCTAGTGAAAATAGGGATATTTCTTAGACGATGGAAGCTATGTTTTGACCCAAAGTAGGAAAATATTAATTTGCTCCCAATATGAGTAAGACGTATAGGAATTAATTTGGAACATTGGTACGAGGGAGTAATGATAAATATAACAAAAATAGTCGATGCAACTCATTTCCTTTTTGAAGACACCAAGTTTATAAGAAGATTAGTTTATGCCAAAGTTTGCATGAATGAAGAAGTTGACAAGAAAATAACTTCATCCATTATATTATCCTCTAAATATAGAGAATGGATTTAACAAATATGATATAAAAATACCTCATTTACGTGTCAATTTTGTCAAAATATTGGGTAT
The DNA here is from genome assembly GCA_018340775.1 of Taxus wallichiana var. yunnanensis. Lineage (NCBI taxonomy): Eukaryota > Viridiplantae > Streptophyta > Pinopsida > Cupressales > Taxaceae > Taxus > Taxus wallichiana. The sequence goes on from CM031236.1 coordinate 326,112,480, forward strand.
TGGGACAACAAATACTCTCAAGAACAAAGATAATAGATATGGAGGTGTAGACACTAAAATTTGGTAATTTGTTCTTATCCAATGCTAAATTTGACCATGTATCATTGATAAGACAAATTCTCACATTTGGAATTGATTTAATTTAATTTGAATTAATTAAATCTAAGGGTATTGCAAAGTCACTATTGAAATAAATGATAAAATACAAAAATGACACAAGCAAACTAAGATTTAAAATATGAAACCCTAAGAAAGATATGGAGAAAGAAGACATAGGTGATTTACACACAATTTGGGTTGATTTGAACATAGATAAGTGATGCCTAAACTAGGAAGAGTGTCGTTACTACACATTGTAAATTTTGTGAGACATGGATGAAGTGGACATGGGAACCTAGGCCTTTGGAGACCACTTATGGGTGTTGGTGACTACACACAAGCTCAAAATCTAATTTTTGGTGTGTCGCAAGATGTTCGTTGTTGATCTCCCAATGTTCGCACTATGATTGTCGATGATACCTGTAACTTGCAAAACAAAGAGTTCACCTGGAAAAACCCATAAACCACATCAAATCCTAAATAAAAGATGTAGAATGGGCGATCAACCGACCCTGACGGTCACCCAGGAGTGAACTTACAACCAAGCGTTGCACTATATCTCAAACTTTATGTAGTTTTGGTGTGTATGTAGAAATTGTGCCCTAGGATTCCCTAGTGCAAGTTGCACTTAATAGCATACTAGGTCTAGAATGTAGAAATTTATAGCATGTGTGGATGGAATAGAATGAGCTTCCCCTTCCAATGTAGTGTATGTAGAATAAGTAGTCTTTATCCCTTGAATGGATGCTAGATGGATGCTTTAGAGTGCTTTAGGTGCCTTTGAATGCAAACTTAGGTGATGGTAGTAATGCTTAGTGCTTGGTCCTTTATTTTGAGCACATATCTATGCATTTATATGATTCCCTTGTTTGAATTCCATAATTGATGGTTGGAAGTTTGACCCATAAGTAAAAAATATGCCCAAAAGATAAAAGATACCAAAAAAGAGCGAGTAAGGTAAAAGGGGTAGGGCCACCCATAAGGGATATGAGCGCAGGCGCGCGCACTAGTGTTCGAAGCCATGAAAGACAAACAAGTAAAGTTCGAAGTGGGTTGTAGGGTGTGCAAGATAAAAGAGAAAGCAAGAAACTAAGAAAAGAGGCCAAAAATAGTTGTCAACCACTATTTTTCTTACTTATGAATCATGTAAATGCTAGTATACTTTTAGGACCTAGAAGTATACCCAAGTGCATGATTTTGTGTCGACATTGTTAGTGTGAGTTATCCTATGTGTCCTCCTCTCATGTTGGAGGGTCATCTCATATGGGTTAGGTTTAGGGTTTCATATGTGTCATGCACTAGGATTACTCAGCACCCTATATGTACCCCTTTTCTATTCATTTATGAGCATGCCAAGACACTCCGATGTCTTTCCTCTATGCAAGCTTTGTTTTTGTTGAGCAAGTTCTTCCATTACTGATCAATTTTTTCCTTGTTATGGTTGGAGCTCTCACGATTCCGTTAGAGTACAACTACTTCGTGGTGCCTCGTTTCTGATTCGATTCTTGCAAACTCTTTTCATGGTATCAGAGCTACATGACTTACCATCACACCAAAAGCTCGGGCGATGGTGGAGAGGGATCTCATCGTGTTAATCGGTTTTTGCACCAATACCCTCCCACATGATGGAGCCGGGTATACACCCAATAAGGCCCAGCGGCATATTAAGAGGAAGTGACAGGGAATTTCCGGGAGGTCACCCATCTCAACACTACTATGGGGGTGGCATGCTTAATCGCTTTTGGTATTAGAGATGCACGACTTGCCGTCACACCAAAAGCTCGAACTTATGGTGGAGAGGATCTCACCATGTTAAGCATTTTTACTACGCCAACTTTCTAAAACGCAATACAAACAAATCTTAAACATTTGAAACTTTCTAAAATGCCTTCCATCATTATTTATTTAAAAATCTTCTCTTAAAACGCATTCTTTCTAAAACTTGAAAGTTTTAGAAAATATTCAAAAAAGTGCTTTTTTAGTGATTTGCTTAATTAAAGCCTTTTTCAACATTCATTAGATTTAATTACATTAGATCTAATTTAATTTCACCTTATTTAAACTATATTTCTTTGGCATTATAAAATTTGGTCTATTGGCTTGTTGTATTTCTAACCTTCCGTCGAGTGTCGAAGACGAAGGGTGAGGTCCGGGATTGGCAGGTGGCTAATCCCCCCTCGCAATACAAACAAACCCTATCTCAAATTCCATGTCATTTCCAACGAGCATACATACGACACCCTTTGCATGTGTTTAGGGCACTTTTTTAATCCGTTTGTAGGCTTATTGGCTTTTTCTCATCAAATTGCAGGAATTGGTTTTTGCTATAACTTTTGACTCGTTTCTCAGTTTTGAGCATTTCTTTAGTCAAAGTTGCATGTTTTTTCTCACTCTAGATGATGGGATCATTAGCTTTGTAAACACACTAATTTTATAAAGTGTCGCATTCTGGGGGGTGTCTTTGTTTTGCTTAATTCAGCTCATTCTTTTGAGCTTTGTTCCATTCCTTTTTTCGTGGACTTGTGAGCGCGTCTACCAGTCTTACGATAAAGGGATTCTTTCATGCAACGTGAGACACTTTTTCTCACCACCAGGGTTGGCTTTCGCCTCCTTTCTATTTTTTTTCTTGTGCTTGTTTATGGTGTTCCTCTTTTGTTGCGCTCCACGAAACACTATTGTGGTCTCCTCTCTTGCACGTTATTACGCTAATTTCAAGACAAGTTACCAAGTGTTTCAAACCACACACATGGACCCGATTGTAATCAACGCACTAAACTATAAAGTGCCAAAAAGCAGGGGGTTGTTATTGTCCTGGGTGGTTTTGTTTCTTTTCTGCATTTCTTTCTCTCTCTCTCTCTCTCTCTCTCTCTCACTATGGATGCACTTTCAATTCATTTTCTTACATCGTTCAACTTTTTTGAATGGAGATCGAAAATAATAATGAAACTAAGGGGTAAAGGGTTATACCGCATCACCATGGGAACTGAGACTGAACCAGATGACGAACCTGAAAAATCTAAGTGGTTAAACCATAGTGATGAAGCTTTAGGTCTTCTCTGCATGTCTGTTTCTCCTGACTTGCTCTTCCACATTGAGGCATCTGAAACACCTACATTTGCGTGGAAAACACTGGATGCGATGTTTGGACAACTAGATGACATGAGAGCGCATGAGTTGGAAAACGAACTACTAGGGTTAAATCCTAGTGACTTTGAAAACCTACAAGCCTTCTTCTCAAAATTTGTCCACATTAGATTATTGTTAAAAGGATGTCAAGTAGAAAAGAAAGATTCTCAACTGATCTTGTCGATTCTCTCTAAGCTAGGTCCTGAATATTCTGTCTTCGTGTCAACTTTCTACGCTACAAAAGCTACTTTGGGCGATACTTGGATGATGCCCTCCTTTGACTATTTTTCGTCCCAACTCATTCGAGAACAGGACAAACTCATTCAAATGGGGTCTCTCAAGTCCAAGTCACATGCCCTTGTAGTAAGTACTAGCAAGGGAAAGAATACTGAAAAGAAGAAAGAAACTAAGGATCAACCTAAGAAAGAAACCAAGATCAAACCTAAAAATGACACAAACACTTCGACTTCTGAGCCTAGAGCACAGAAAAGCAAGTATTTGTGTTCCTATTGCAAGAAGATTGGTCACAATGAGCAACACTATTTTAAGAAACAGATTGATCACTTATCTCATTTACTTGAGAAAAATAAAATAAGTGTTCCTGAATCAATAAAACAAAGTGCTCCGAAGGTCGAGTCTTCTTTGCAAAAGGTGCTAGAAATGATAAGAAGAAAGGAAAGGCCCTTGTAGCCAAAGTTTCTCCTTCATCGACATGGATTATAGATTCCGGTGCCTCGCACCACATGGGTTCTTCGCATGTTGAGTTTTCCAACATCGAACCTTATGGAATGTCCCAAATCACGATGGGTAATGACACGACAGTGTCGGTTTCGGTAGTGGATCGGTAGAGATGGATGGGGAACATTTAACAAAGTGTTGAGTGTTCCTAATCTCTACCAATCTTCTATTAGTTTACCAAATTACTCACCTTGGTGAAGGAATGCGAGTGGAATTTGGTCCTAACTCGGTGATTATTTGTGAGCTTAACAATGACACTACAGTGGCTGAGGGAAAGGCAGATCACCATTCACGGTTGTACACCTTCTCCCACTTTACTTCTGATTCTACACCCACTGCCTTGCTCACTCATGCAAATGAGGTTAGTAAGCTATGGCATGAGCGTTTTGGACATCTAAATTATTGTTATCTTGAACAATTGAGTCAAAATGAAATGGTCAACAAGTTGCCTCGTGTCAAGTTTTCTAAAGGTCTTTGTGAGGGTTGTACCCTTGGAAAGCATCCTGAAAAGAACTTTGACAAAGGAAAAGCCTAGAGAGCCACTCATCCCTTGGATCTTGTTCACAGCGATGTTTCTGGTCCATTTCCTTCTCCTTCATTTACTAGAGCTCTTTATGTGCTAACCTTCATTGATGACTATTTGCGATATACTTGGGTATATTTTCTTAAGCTTAAGTCTGAAGTCTTTGAACATTTTCAGGACTTTAAGGCTCTTGCTGAGAAACAGGCGGAATAGTCTATCAAGGTTCTCCGAACCGACAATGGAGGTGAATATGTAAACAATAGGTTCATGGATTTTGCATTTTACGAAGAGATCTCTTTGCAACATACGATTGCTTATAGCCCTTCACAGAATGGGGTCACGAGAAAGAAAGAACCGTACTCGAAGGAGAGGGCCACTTGTATGATTCACTCGAAGTCTCTTCCTCTGCAGTATTGGGCCAAAGTAGTGAATTGTGCAAATTACATTCAGAATCGTGTTCCACACAAGGTAGTAAAAGGGATGACACCCTTTGAAGCCTGGTTTGGATGCAATCCTGATGTTGAGCACTTTCGAGTCTTTGGATCCAAGGCTATGGCTGGGATTCCTAAGAAGAAATGCAAGGCCTTGGAACCACAATCCAAACCTTGTATCTTTGTAGGGTATCCTGATGGCGTGAAGGGATATTGATTGATGAATTCTACTTCTCATGAGATATATATTGAGAGAAGTGTTAAGTTCGATGAGTCTTCTTTGACTTCTACTTCTCCACCCTCTGAGGTTCTTCAGCTCACTAATTCGGATTCTGACTCATCGATGAGGATACTTTGTTGAGCGTGCTCCTCTTCCAGATCCTCTCGACCATCAGACCTTTGAGTCTTTTGATTTTGATAGTAGTGATGATGAGGACTATGTCCCTTCTCACTCAAGTGAAGAATCTTCGACTCTGAGCCTGATCCTCCTGGTCCCTTTTAGGCCAGGAAAACTTTGCAAAGTGCTAGAGATTTAGTTGGAGATACTTCGGATATGAGACGTACTCGCTTAGATTTCGTTGGACCCCACTCCTTCTTCACCTCTGCTTCTGATCCACAATCTTTCCGGGAGGCTTCTAGTATTCCTGAGTGGGATTCTGCCATGGATGAGGAGTATTCCTCTCTCATGAAGAACGATACTTGGGATCTCACCACTCTTCCGAAAGGAAGAAAAATCATTCGATGTAAGTGGGTGTTCTGAACAAAGTATGGAGTAGATGGAGACGTAAAAAAGTTTAAAGCGTGATTAATAGATAAGGGTTTCTCCTAGATATATGGGGTTGATTATACAGAAACCTTTTCTCTGGTTGCAAAGATGACTTCTATTTGATTGACCCTAGCCATTTCCACAGCAAAAAAGATGGAAATTCCATCAAATGGACGTTAAGAGTGCCTTCCTTCATGGTGACCTAGAGGAAGAGATCTATATGGAACAACCTTTGGGTTATGTCCAAGATTTATCCCTCGTTTGTAAGTTAAAGAAGTCTCTTTATGGCCTTAAACAAGCCCCTCGGGCTTGGTATGCTAAGATGGACTCCTTCTTACTTACATCAGGGTTTACTAGGTGTCACTCTTATCCAAATGTTTATATTCTATGGCAAGATGACTCCATACTCATTCTTGTTCTATATGTTGATGACTTGTTGATCACAGGCAGCTCTTCCTCTATTATTGATTCTGTGAAGATTGCCTTGGCCAACAAGTTTTCCATGACTAACTTAGGTCTACTTCATTACTTCCTTGGGATCCATTTCACAATCTAACTCAGAATCTTGATTTCACAACCTAAGTATGCTCTTGATTTGCATGCTCAGTTTCTGATGTCTGATTGCAAGTCTTCTCCTACTCCTTTTCTTTCCGGGGTTAAATTGGTTTCAGATTGCTCTACTCCCTTGGTTGATGGTACTCTTTACCAACATTTAGTTGGGAGCTTGATCTACTTAACTCACACTCAACCAGATTTATCATATGCTGTTGGGATCATGTCCAGATTCATGCAGGAGCCACATGAGCTGCATTGGAAAGCATCTAAATGGATCCTTCATTATGTTTGTGGCACTTATGCTGATGGCATACACTATCATGGAGGGGTTGATATTGACTTGATTGGGTTCACAGATTCTGATTGGGCCGGTGACTTAGATCATCGGAAATATACTTCTGGCTATAGTTTCTCTCTTGGTTTGGGTCCTATTAGTTGGTCTAGCAAGAAGAAGAATGCAATTGCGATATCATCTACAAAGAGGCAGAATACAGAGGAGCAGTTAACGCTGCCACAGAAGCTATTTGGCTACAAGGTATTCTGACAGAGTTTGGCATCCACTTTCAACGGCCTACCATTATCTACTGTGATAACACAAGCACTATCTCTATTTGCATAAATCTAGTTCAGCATCAGCAGATGAAGCACATTGATATCCATATGCACTTCATACGGGAGCTTATTCATGATGATATCATCGACATTCAAGTACATTTGACAACGGATCGATCAGATTACAAACTCATTCACCAAGCCTTCTCTGAGATGAAGTTTCTTCACTTACGGTCTCTTCTTGGGGTGAGGTCTTCTGCAACTGCCCATCTTCTTAGGGCTATTTAGTCCTTCTTTTCTTCTTCTTCTTCTAGGAATATTGTGTTTGTATATGGGCACCTTATCAGGCCTTTAGTTGCCGGGCCCCATTGGCACATCTTTCTTAGTTGTTTAGGAGTGTCTTTCTCTTCTCTCGACTCATCATACCGCTACCCCAGCGGCTTCGATGAAGGGGGGTGTTAGTGTGAGTTATCCTATGTGTCCTCCTCTCATGTTGGAGGGTCATCTCACATGGGTTAGGTTTAGGGTTAGGTTTAGGGTTTCATATGTGTCATGCACTAGGGTTACTCAACACCCTATATGTACCCCTTTTCTATTCATTTATGAGCATGCCAAGACACTCCACTATCTTTCCTCTATGTAAGCTTTGTTTTTGTTGAGCAAGTTCTTCCATTACTGATCAATTTTTTCCTTGCTATCATTGGAGCTCTCACGATTCTGTTGGAGTGCAACTACTTCGTGGTGCCTCGTTTCCGATTCTATTCTCGCAAAATCTTTTCATAGATTTTCTACCACTTTAGGTTTTTGAGTGAATACTCGATAACATAAATTAAATAGAATGTGTACCTTGTGATTAATGTAGAGCGTATGGAAAATAGCGTGCCGAGTGGACAAGTGAAGGGTGAAGTGATTGTAAAATGAAGTGTGGAGAATAGGAAAGGAAAGTGACCTTAGGGGTGAAGCATATGCGTTGTGTTGTATCTGTTTTTGTACTTGTAATTATTATAGGTTGCTTCTTGTTATGTATTAAGGACAGACCTGCAAAAGAAGAGTGAAAGAGTAGTCAAAGTCTTGTATATGAAAAATTTGAGAAAAGTATGCAAAAGTGTGTAAAAGTGTGTAAAAGTAGTAGTAAAGGAAAGTGTGCACCTGATGTAAAAGAGTGTAAAGGATAGAAAAGTGTCTTGAAATGCTTTTGTGAAGAGTGAGTTTTTGGGAAATCTAATGCTAATATCGAGTTTTTTGGGTGATCTCATTCCAATAGTGAGTTTTTTGGCGATCTCATGACAATAACAATTTTTTTGGACGATCTCACGCCAAAGAGCAAGTGTTTGGGAGAGAGGTCTAGTGTTACTCTCCTTCCACGAATCTACTCCTAATAAGCACCACTTGGAGATGGTACTTCCCTTATTTTTTCTTGATTTCTTGATTGTTCGAATTAGTTTTGAGTTTTACCGATTGAAGGAGATTGCATGCATTCTATAACTAGAGGATTGTGTCTGTAACTATGAAACTTCTTTGAAGACTTATATAGACTATGTTGATCTAATAAGTTGACTATGTATACCCTAGGAAATTAATACCAAGGGGAGGACAGTGCCCAAGTGCCACCTGGCACTTCGGTTTTTTTGTGATGTGTTGAGGAACCAAGTCAAATTCTGGGTCGTTTTGTGTCTATATTCCTTTTTTGTTCTGTGTTATGTAGATTTGTACTGTAGTTCTGAGTTGTTGTAGGGTGATTTATTCACCCAATGTATGCCCCCCATCATTTGGGGTGCATGCAACATTGATAGGATAATGTAGAAAAAGAGAGGACCTAATATTTTTCTATATTGTATCCCTACAGGGGGAGGGGATGTGCATGGTAGAAACCAAGGCACATGCAAACAAAGTGGTTAATAACATGTGTTAGTAGAAAAAGTAGAAAGCATGTAATATAAGACAATGTAACAAGCAAGTGTGTAAACAAAGTAGACCACAAAAAGTGGGTTTCATACATGGGACATCGCTCACAATTTCACAAGACAATCAGGGCCGAAGCGGCCAAAAGCATACAAGACAAAGGGCATAGCCCGCAAAACAATAACATACAATGGTAAAAATGGGAAGCAAAGTGTATCGGATAACCCACGGTAGTAAATAGTCATGCAAAGTAAATTCTACACATGAAGCACCTATTACATGCTAGAAAGATAAAAAGTACGTCAAGACATGTATGTATAAATGGAAAGTAATGTGCTAGTAAGAATAGGAAGTATTATATGATGAAATAATAGCACTTGTAATGTGTGAGAGTAGGAAATTTAGATTTGGGAGCCTTGATGGGACTAGTAAAGGTATAGTTCCAAGCATAATTACAATGTGTGAAAATCTATAAGAAATATGCATTCACAACTAGAGACCAAGTGAACATGCATGTGTATATGATAAATATAATGACATACTAAATATTTGACTAGCATAGTAAGAAAAGTGTAACATGTAAGTAGTATAAGCAAGAAATATTAAATGCAACCAAGATATGCAAATGTAGTGGATGAGTGGAATGGAATGGTATGCAATGTGTGAATGGGATAGGAGCAGTGTGCTTCCCCATGGATGTGTATGAGATGAGGTTCATTTTTAAAATACCCCTCAATAATCAAGAATGAACCATAGAACAAGAGTGTGTCGAGGGAAATGGTTTGAAAATGTGTGCTAGAAAGATAGATCATGAAGTACATAGCATAAAAAAGTGAATGTGGTGAGGTTCATTTCAGATTTATACCCTCAGCAGACGAGTATGAACTATGGAATTAGAGTGCGTCATAGGGTAATGACGATACAAGGCATGTATCATGAGTGCATAAGAGTAGTGAGAAATATTGGATGTGAAGAACATAGTGTAATAGTAGAGATAATATAGATCTAATGATAATAGGAGGGGGGAAGAGAATGTAGATGAAAAATCACACACTTGGGTACATTTTTAGGTCTTAAGGACATACTTGCATTCATATAATTCCTAAGTGAGAAAACTAGTAATTGACAATTATCTTTGGCCTCTTTTCTTTGTTTCTTATCTTCTTTATGGTTTTTTACATCCTACATACATCCCATTGGGTACTTTATTATTTATCTTTTATGACTTTGGACACACCGGCGCTCCAGACGTCAATGCCCAGTGCCCTCATCCCCTCTAGGCTCCCTATCCTCTTTCCACCTTACTCACCTCTTTTATCATTTGGGCATCTTATTTTCTTATTGGTCGACCTTCCAGTTGTCAATTACAAAATTCAACCAAGGGAATCATCTAAATACAAAGTTATGTGATCAAAATAAACGACCAAGCTTTAAACATCTATTATCATCACAAAATCTTACATCAAAAGGCATCTAAGATTACTAAAGGAATACATCTAGCATCCATTTAAGGTATAAGGGACTTAATTTTATGCATACACTTCATAGGAAGGGGAATTTCATTTTTCCATCCACACATCTATTTACATTGGTACATCTAGCTATCACTCGCTATCAAGTGCACTTGCACAAGGGCTTCTTAGGGCATGATTCTTTCACACACACACAAGAACTACATGGAGTCTGAGATGTAGTGTAGTGCTTGGTCATAATTTCACTCAGTCAAGTGAGTTTCGGGGTCAGTAAGACTCCCCATATTATATATTTTATTTTTGGTATTTAATGTAGTTTGAGGGTTTTGCAGGTCAACGTCTCTTTATAGGTTATAGGAGAATTCAATGATCATCCAACAACATAAATGTGATCAAAAGTGACTATCAATGACATTATTACAATACAAGAAAAACCATGTTTCGAGCTCCTATGTGGTCATAAGCGCATAACATAGGTCTCTTGTACCTAGGCGTCCTTGCTCTCGTCCACGTGCCCTTGTCAATTCATCTAACAATCCCATAATTTTTGAGCACGGTGACGACATTCTACCCTTACTATTCATTAGTTGTTCCATTCCAGATTTCCTTGAGAGAATCATAAATCAAGATAACTCACTATTTCCCTCTCTTACATTTAGGGTTTCATATTTATCTACTTTATTGCTTGTGGCATCTTATATCTACAAACTATATATCATAGTTTACATTCATTTACTACTGGAATATCTAGGGTTTAACATTAGAGCTTAATTTCATATTTTGTTAAATCATTTGGTGAACCCACTCATTCAAACCCTACGTTCTGAGAATGCATCAAAATCTATCTCCTTCTAAATTCATGGATCAATATTCTTATCATTATTTCACCCCGAATAAATTTCTTGCATGATTCTTTGTCATTGTCGATTTCGTGTAATTTCATACTCAACATCCTCCTCACTTCATCACTCATATGGCTGATTCATCCATTAATGTAGTCACTACTCGATGCACTCACCCTCCTAGAGTTCCACGGGATCATATCCCACCACCAATTACTTCTACGGTGCCTATCACCACCTCTAAGGGCTATGACATCATTGAGAAGTTTAAGAATACACCTGCAAAAATTTATCTTTATGATCTCTTGCATAATGCACCTGATTGTTGTCATACATTAGAGGCAATCCTTCATTCTATCCACATTTAAATCAATAATTCACCCAGGAATTTACACATCTTATTCAATCTCTTAAAAACATGCCACATGTTATATCATTTAATGATGAGGATATACCTCCATCTACTCAAGACAATCCACTTGCACCTTTGCTTATCACCGCTATTATTGGCATCATTTGCATCAAGTGTGTACTCATTGATAATGGATCTACTATAAACCTATGTATGCATTCCCTCCTTGGGAAAATTGGCATTATTGATAATCTAATTACTAAAATTCCACTCTCATTCGTGGCTATGATTCTACTACTCGCATATGCATGGGCACTATCACTTTACCTATACAAGTTGGTCCTAAGATTATTCCTACGGTATTCTTCATTATCGATGCCTCATTTCAGTTTCATAAACAACTCTTATTTGCACACATGGTGACTTGGCTTGGATAGGATTTACACTTGATGACCTCCTTCCTCCATCTCATTCTCCTCACCTCTATCACATATATGTCCACATTACTACGCTTATGGCCTTCGCATATTCCATTTATCAAGTATTCCTTGCATGCATTTCTCGTACTTCTCCACTTTCACTTGGGAAATATTGGATTGACTACATTGGTAGCACCTTGGATCTTGATCATATTGATATCACATTTCTAGTTCCTTTCAGTCGTGTTTCTATTTGCAATGATTCATTTCTCGGCTATACACAAAACCTTACTCGTTGGTATGCACATGGTTGTCCACTACCACCTTTCACTGATAAAGAAGATGTTATGGGCATGTACAATTTACTACACAATGGCTCTTTAAATGATCAACTTCATACTATTGCTTACCAGGTCTCTGGCGCTTCTACGTTTGGATTCGACCATGACGGTGATGATTTCTTATATGATGTTACTTTATTTTTATATACATCATACATTTGGGGGCATCACGCTTATTCTTCCCCCTCTTCCTAGCATTATCATGTGTCTCTCATTTCTACTATTACGCTCGTGCTTCATACTTCCTATTTCTAAGCATCGATCATACACAACTTGATACACAATGTGTATCACCACTACTTCTACAACGCACTCTAGTTCCATTGTTCATGCTCAACCGATAAGGGTATAAATCTTAAATGACCTCACAGTAGTCAAATTTTACACTCTATACTTCATGATCTATCTTTCTAGTACACACTTTCATACCATTTCCCATTGACACACTCTTGTTCTATGGTTCATTCTCGGTTGTTGAAGGTTATTTTATAAATGAACCTCATCTCATACACATCCTCTTGGGGCACGTTGCTCCTATCACATTCACGTATTTCATTCCATTCCATTCCACTCATTCACAACATATTGCATATCTTGGTTGTAATTACTCTTGCTTGTTTAAACTTACATGTACACTTTGTTTTCCATGGTATACAAATACTAAGTATGTCATTATATTTCCTATATACACATGTGTGTTCAATTTTTCTTTAGTTATGAATGAATAATTCCTACAGATCTTTCCACGCAACAATTGATGCTTGGCACAATACCTTTAGCCAATCCCTCCGAGGATCCTGGGGCATCTACCTTCTCACACATTTCAAGTTCTATCATTTCATTACATATCATTTCCTATTCTTACTATCACACTACTTACTTCATGGATATATACATTCCTTGACATACTTTTTATCTTTCTAACATGCTAATGGGTGCTTCATGTGCAACATTTTCTTTACAAGACTATATGCCACCATGGTTTTCTGTTACACTTTGCTTGACATTGTTTGACATTGTTTGCAGGACATGTCCTTTGTCTTGTATGCACATTGTATGCTTTTGGTTGCTTTGTTTGTGATTTTCTTGTAACATTGTGAGAAATGTCTCATGGTTAAAACCTAATTTTCATGGTCTATCTTGTCTTCTTACTTGTTACACTTTATTTTATTACATGTTTTCTATATTTTTCTACTAACACATGTTTTTAGACGTCTTTTTTTCATGTTCTTTGGTTTCTACCATGCACATTCTCATCCCCCCCGTAGGGATACGGTTCATATCGGTTTCAGTCCTCTCAATTGGACTGCTTTCTCCTAGCAATGTCACATGCACCCCAAATGAGGGGGAATATTAGGTGAATCAATCAACCAATATAGCAGCTTAGAGCTATAGTATAGGCCTGCACATCACATGAACAAAAAAAAATGCGATTAAAAATTGTCTAGAATATGAGTTGGATCCTTATTTCAACACAAACTCTAACTCGTAGATACGACACTACCGTCTGGGTGCTCGACCTTTCCTAGATTCCTATGAATAGGGGTAATTACAGTTAATTTCTCATATCATCACAATTTACATATCAGATTTCATAGTATAGGAATAGCCCTTGAGAAAGCATAATGTAATATTTCTTCATTTCAACTCAAGTACAATACAAAACTAAATAGGGAACAACACGGGACATACCATCTGCGGTGGTGCTTATACGGGAAGTAGTCGGGAAGGAGAGTAACACTAGACATCTATACCTAACACTCTTCTTATGTGGCATGAGATCACCCAAAAACTTGTTCTTGGTGTGAGATTGCCCAAAAACTCATTCTTGGCGTGAGATCAACCAAAAAACTCACTCTTTGTGTGAGATCACCCAAAAAAATTTCTCTTCTACAACATTTTCATTGTTCAAGATATATTTCTATCCTTTTACACTCATGTTCATTAGATGCACACTTTCCTTTTACTACTTTTTCACATTTACATGTTTTTTACATACTTTTATAAGATTTTTCATAATACATGACTTTAACTACTCTTTCGCTCTTCTTTTGTAGGTACATCCTTAATACACAACAAGAAGTAACCCTACATAAAGCACAATAGCAGGTACAATACAGTACAAAACCATATGCTTCACCCCTAGGGTCACTTCCTCTTTCTTAGCTTCCATGTTTCATTTTTATCACTTCACACTTTCACTTGTTCACTCGACATGCTTTTACCATCAATCTATAAGGAACAAAAGGTATGCATATTCTAACTACTTTATGTTATCGATTATTCACTCAAAAACATAAAGTGGGTGAAAAGGTATACAAAAAATCACATACTAAGATATATTTTTAGGTCCTAAGCACATACTTGCATTCATATGATTCCTAAGTGAGAAAACTAGTAATTAACAACTATATTTGGCCTCTTTGCTTTGTTTCTTATCTCTTTTTTTTATATTTTACACCCTACATCTAGTCGTTACTTTACTTCTTTATCTTTTATGACTCTAGACACAAATTCCTAGTAGAGGATGCCAATGCCCAATCACCCACATCCACTTTGGGAGCCCTTATCCTCTTTCCACCTTACTCACCTCTTTGGGCCTTTTTTATCTTTTGGGAATCTTACTTTCTTATGGGCCACCTTCCACTTTTCAATTATGAAATTTAACCAAGTGTGTAGTGCCCACTTCCCTTCGAAACCATTTTTGTTTTGTTGTTTTGAGACTGATTACTTCACTTATGGATTTATTATGGCTTCTTGATTTAGCATGCTAGTAGATATCATGATTAATCGGATTGTTATGGATTTGATCTTTATATGATGCATATGGTCTCTTGGTGGACATTTGATGATGATATCTCAGTATACTTTTGACATGGTTATTTATCTTTAATTATGACATGTGATATATTTAACCATATTGGGTAGAACTTGATAATTGGATTAATGTGATGATCATTTTGACATAAATGAAATGTGGAATAGAAATTTACTAGAAAGTGTAAGTGATATCGTACTTGCATAGATGATGATAGTAAATCATGTGTCGTTTATTTTAGATTATATTGTATATTTGGGCATGAATATTCTAATGCGCCAACAGGCCGAAGGAGGTATTCTTTGTTACTGCGGGTATATTATATTCACAACAATATTGGGAGTGGAGATCGTACGTCAGAAAAGCGACAAGCGAGCGTGAGAATCTACAAGTGACTCTTCCGCGTACCCGACCTCCCGAGGTCGTGCGAGACAATTTGGTGGGGGTAGAATAACTAGTTAGGCAATCTAATGTCTTCGACACGCACTAGTGGAATTTGTGAATCTAAGGCTAAGAAGGCCCTTCTAACTTGGACTGGTGTGATAGATCGATCAGCGAGGATGACTGCTCGAAGGCTCCAATCAATATCGAGCTCTGGCGTGATTCGATCTATGGGTTGCGGAATACGTGGAAAATGACCTGGGATTGTTTCGTGTATATCTCCTGATAAGGTCATATGGCGGATATAGTTGATTCTATGGACGATTTTCTGGCCTAGTCCAGAATTCCCTAGCTTCGTTAGCCGCTATATCTAGTAAGGACAGTTGTTCGACGATGATAGGTGGAAGTGGAGTGGACTGAAATACTAGTGTGCGTAGGCCAGTGTCTATATCTAACTGACTTGTGGATTCGTTGGGCTGTGGGACCTGTGGATCACAACCATAGACTCTTGGTTGTTGCGGTCCTGTTATGGTCATACGCGAGATCAAGTTCTAATCCCTAGTATCCAGTAATCGTACGCTTTTTCAGCTTCTACGTTTAGAACCAACAGTTGTGCGATCTTCTCAGAATACCTTACAGGCGTTCTTGCAACCTGGATTCTTAAGCTGGTATCTATATCTACGAGGGTGTCTCCAAATCTTTGTGGAACTAAAGGATCACACTCGAATGTTTGTTCTCTTTCGAGCCCTTCTACAGTCATGTGGATATTTTCTAGGGTAATCTGTAGTTTGGCTGACTTGACCAAAACGCATGTGCTTGGTCGTCTTCTATGTTTAATCCTCTTAACTGTGAGCTGATCAGTTGTAGATCTGCGGTTGTTCGGAATACTTGTATCCTGAGATTTTGGTCTATGTCAACTATTGTTGTGGCTAGGCTTGGTTGAGGCACGATCGGCTCAAATATATATTCCCTGGGCTCTTGAGGTCCCGTGATTGTCATACAAAACAAAATGTAATCTAACTGTAATGAAATAAATTCTAACTATGTGAAATAAATCTAACATATATAACCTTTATCTTTATAAGAAATATTCTAACAATTCTAAGGAAAACAAACTATTTTAAGCGTATCTAGAAATAATAACTAAACAATAATTTAAAACAGACAAGATAACCGAGTGTGGTTATTTGCCTGTGCAATTTGTAGAATTATTCTAAATAAATATGATAGCCTGTCTAATCTACCTGCAAGATTCTCGATCCTACCTCAGAAGTGAGGAGTGAATCATAGTTTCTCAGAAACTATCAATCCCCACAGCTTCCCTGGCAATATCGAGAATAGAATGAAATGAAATAAAGCGATTAACTACTCTATTTGATATAAATCTGACTAGAACTTTGAAATTTAAAACCTGGACTTCGCAGAACAGTGGCGAATCCGATGGTGTATGTGATCTCGTCCCCTCAGTATGATCTTCTCGTTCTTTCGTGTTCACTTGGATCCAGAAAAGCGTGTAATGCTAGCACCGATAGGAGTAGATTTTGGGACAAGGACAGCTCAGAATGCAGACCGAGAATGCGAGTAGGAGAGGGATAGCGCAAGAGTACAGAGCTTGGCTTATGCGATTCCTAGCGGGATTTTACTGCGAGTCATGCAACGTGAAGTGACCAGAACCTTTGACTATCCTATACGAAGAGCAAAACCTGCAACTTTAATGGCTTCCTAAGCTATTTCGTTCCAAAATAAAGACACTGCTTGCACAAGTTGGATATGTGGCTTACCAACAGCTGAATAAAGCTAACCAGGTATACAATGAATTGAACTAAGAACTCTAAGTCACAGTAAAACAAATTTACAGCAAAAGGAATTCAGAGGCAAGCTTCTAACCGGATTGGATGGAGCAACAGATTGCCGCACAAGATGGGTCTGTGGCTTACCAACAGCTGAGCAATGCTAAACCAAGTATGAAGTAAACTATGCTATCAATCCTAAGCAAGCTAACCAAAATACTAAAAACCAGAAGACTCTAACAAGGAAAAATGGTGATCAAAACTCCAGCTCAAATTCTTCACACAAACTCAGCCAAAATTCAGACCAAAATCAGACCATTTGCATGTACACAAACCATGCATTTATAGGAATTCAAACACCCAAGAATCAAAACCAAATTGAACTCCTAAACAATAAACAAAGGAAAAACACTATTCCAGGGGACCAAAAACATTAATGCATGCTCAAGTCGGCAAAGAAAAGCTGGTGAAACGTGATATTTCACGGGTCGCCAAAAGGGCATTCTGGAAAACGTGCCCAGGACCGCCGCCCCTGCTCGGGGTGGCGCAGGACCGCCGCCCTATTCAGGGCGGCGGTCACAGACTGCCGCCGCCAAGGGGGCGGCGGTTTCATCACTGAAGATCAAAAGGGGCAAGAAAAGAGGGAAAAAGGGGAAAACAAAGGACACGGGGGCTAAGTGGGGTATGCGGGATGTTAACGCATATCCGAAGAGCTCTTTCTGGATCCCGAACACCTTGCGAGGAGACCTGTATCATCATTGGGGCATTTATTACACCGTTCCGCAGTACAGTACCTTACAATTTTGGGTACGTACATATTGCCCCCTCGGAGAAGCGTTTTAGCCATGAAAGGGCATAAAACGGTGGGTCCGAGTATGGCAGTCCCGAAATGGGGGGTTTAGAAGTTATACCTTACACGTCCGTGTGTCGAAATGGCGCCATCCGAAATTCCCGCTACCTGCAAAATGAAAAGAGATCTCAAGTGCAGATAGATACAATAATTTGAAAAATAAACGCTAAAATAACAGGGAAAGAGGACGTACCATTTGTGCGGGGATAGGAACTTACCTCCGTCAGCGCTCCGAACCTGCGAAAAAGTCATTTTAAGACGAAATAGAACAATATATATATGAAAGTGGGCCCATTTTCCTATTCATTTGCGCGAGTTGATTTGATCGATTTTGAGCTCTGGGACCCACGGTGACGGTTTCTCGCGTGAGTATAGTCGAAACGTCCGCAGTGAGATCGTGATCATGCCTCCACGTGCGGAACGCCACCCCGCGAGATCACAGGTTGGTTTTCTTCAATTTTGCATTTTTCCCCCTTCAAATTTGAAATGGCAAATTATTTGTAATGGGGGGGTTATTTTTGAAAATGTTTGGTTCAAAAGGTCCATCTAGGGGGGGCGCCTACTGGGTAGGCTCTTTTTTTAGCTAAAATGGTCTATTTTTGCGTTTTTTGGACTTTTTAGGGTTAAAACCCGCGGGTTTTCGGACCGCGACCGCCGCCCTGGCCAGGGCGGCGGTTACACGACCGCCGCCCTGATCAGGGTGGCGGTTACGAGACCGCCGCCTTTAAGGCGGCGGTTACAAAACCGCCTCCCTGCTCAGGGCGGCGGTTTTGCACAGAATGCAAAAGAGCTTGTTTTGGAGACTTATACTTATATTTTCTTGCATTTCTGTACGTTTTTATGATTCTCCCTGCATTGATTAGATACTAACTTGCTCTGTTTTGTGTGTTTTTGGGTGTATGCAGGCGAGGGAGGAGTACATTAGATGGAGCCGGGAGAGAGAGTGTGATTGGTTGCCCGGGGTATTGGATGCCCTTTCGCCAGACGAGGAGGACACGTTGCAGAGGGCCGGCATATTGCGTATATCGCGTGTGCCCCATGTTACGCCATCGAGTCACATCCTTTGTGACTTATTTTCTTATTGGGATGCAGATCGGAACACTTTCCGACTGCCAGGGGTCCGCGGTGAGTGGACCATCACTTTGGAGGATGTTTACCGTATCCTGGGGGTCCCGATCATCGGGAGGAGGCTCACACTGGAGACAGCTGGGTCCAGAGCACAGATTGCACAGTGGGCAGGTTATATGGGGGATGCAGCTATTTCCACGGGGCCGAAGAAGGGAGTGAGAGTTAGATCCATTCCTTCTTTGCCCATCCCCGTATTTCGACAGGCCATCATGGGGATCCTTGCCTCGAGACTGATCGGGGACAAGGGAGGGGATACATTGTTATACTGCTGGGCCCCCATCATTGCACAGATAGAGGGGCATGGTCGGATATATGCCTGGGGCGCAGATGTTTTGGGGACCACTTATCATGACTTATACAGGGTGGTCCGTTTACAGGGACAGTCTTTGAGCCACCCTACTCTAGTTATGAGTTGGGTGTATGAGCGCTTCATTCCCTATGGCAGAGGCGTGGAGGTGGCAGATCCCGGGGCTGTGAGGGCAGCCAGATGGTCAGACATGTCGGTGCTTAGAGCACCTCACCAGCCAGTAGCTTCCCTCACCACAGCAGATATGGAGGCCACACCGTACCAGCTCATGGCCGGCATTTGGGGAGAGGAGGCTCTCACATTGATCTCTTGCTCCACCACAGGGCAGCTTATTGACCGTGTGGGACGGGTGGAGGTACATCCTTTCGGCAGGGTTCCTCAGCAGTTCGGCCTCCCATATGTGGGCATGCTTCCTCCAGTGGCACCAGTCTATAGATCAGTCCGGGAGGCTAGAGGGGGGCCTAGAGGCCGTGGTTGGACAGTGGTCACCCCGGTATTCCTATTGCAGCCAGGGGGATTGTTCGGGCCAGAGGGAGAGCTGGTGCGCCTCGGGCACCTTTACTTTGGATTACTGCGGGTCCTGCTCATAGTAGCGATGACCCTATAGATATTGACTCCGATTCTGAGGAGTCCACAGAGGGAGGGTCAGAGGAGCAGACGGATGACAGCGATCCTGAGTGGCATGACACTCAGGATATTATGCAGGCAGAGAGGGAGGAGCAGAGTGCAGAGAGAGAGACTCTAGTTTCAGAGGAGCCACTCTCTCAGGGCCGTGGTGGAGAGGACGAGTCTGTTGTGGGGCGACATGTTGCCCCTGCCACAGGAGCAGCTCCACAGTCGGCAGCGGCATCTGCAGCGGGCGCTGGCCCTAGTGACCCATCTTGGAGGCCCGGTGACCCGAGTAAGTCATCCTCTCTCCCTTTCAGTGTTAGTTTGATTTAGGACTTGTTTCAACTGCTATCTCTCCTTATATTTGTATCTTGTATATTTTAGCCTCTTGCCTAGTTTCTAATTCGTCTTTCTTCTTTGTTTTGCAGAGACTCGTCGACGAGTGGCGGGATCTAATCCGTAGGGTATGCACTGATTCTCTGATGATCCCTATGGATAAGACCCGTGCGGAGCTATCTGTAGATGCCGGGGAGCCCTCAGCAGCCGGCAGGCATACTGACGTCTTCGCTCCCATTTGGCACGTGGCTAGGATGGTGTCGACTCTCCGTACAGAGTTGGCGGGCTATAGGACAGCCGAGCGTCTTATGAGGAGCCATTCTCGTGGCGAGACCACGGCTGCTCCTCGGGACCCTGAGCCCTCCGTCCATTCAGAGCGCCGGCGTAGCCGGAGTCCTAGGCGAGGGCGCGCACCTTCAGCGGGATCGCGTAGGGGTTGAGAGGCCACTTGGCTCCTATGCACTTTTTGTATTATAGATTCTTTTGTGTATTACGGGCTCTTTGAGCATTTTGACCATGCCTAGTGCATGATGGCATTGTATACAAACATTGATTATTTATATATATGCATTCGTTTTTGGATCAAAACTTTGTCACTTGTGTTTTCCTTTCTATTTCCAACTGCTTTGTGTATACTACGATGTATGTTTTATATGCTTTCTAGAATGTATGCAATGGAAAACAGATGATGCAAATGTTTGCTTTCTTTTTGTGTTTCATGATGCTGATACATGATATTGTAGATATATTGTGATCTTAAATCTTAGTTTCTGTGAGCAATTTGGATACCTCATGTTTGTTTTGGCAAAGTGATGAAAATAACCAGTATGATGAACAGATTAACTTGCCCCACTCCTAACTCCACGCAACCAGTAAGATGCGAGGGCTCATCACCAAGAGCCAAGAAGGGCGCAAGTTATGAAAATGGTGAAATGATAGTGATGAAAGACAGACGAAGCTTTGGTGGAACCAAATTGAAAACTACAAGCTTACTCTACCTGAATGACTTCATAGTTTTGGATGCAACTTGCTTTGCGGTTTATCCAGACTTAGACCCGTAGATGGCCACATAGTAGACAAAATCTGGGTTTTAGGATTTTTAACTCTCTTGGAATTTTGAGCATCTGATTCATTCGTTTTTGACTCAAAGTTTGAATAGTTTGTTTATGACCTTTTAACGTTTTGCATTGTCTAGAGGACCCCCTACACTTTGCCCCATGCTACTAGTAAGAAGCGTGGGTTTATCACCGTGGGCAAGGCATAGGCGAGTAAGGGCATTTCCATCCTTTCCCAACCCTACGTCACTAGTAAGAGACGCAAGCTCATCACCGAAGGTTGGTGGGGCAAGGAAATGTGTAAAAATAAAATTTTCTGTTTAATCACTTTTTGACTTGTCTTTTTGAGTAAAATGTCAGTATATGCTTGTTTCCAAAGAGATGTGTATATGGGATAGATGTGACACCATGAAGCTTCTAGAATAGACCATAGGCAAGACACCTATCCTGAGAAGAAATCAAAGCGAGAACAAACTTGCAGATCTTGGTATGGTTACCGTTAGGACTTCGTCATGTTTGATTTTATTTGATAAAAGATTCCAAGATGACTTGATGATACGAAGATGGAGAGGTATGATTAGAAAGTTTTGTGCCAACAACATCATGAGTTTGTAATGAATTACTTTGAGAATAGATTCCTTGATCACGATTTGTGTAAGAACAAGTGGACAAAATGATCCTAATCTATATGGAAATGCAATGTAGATAGTTATATAGGCAGCGCTTGCTGCTTATGCATAGAAACGCTTGAGGTGCAGGGAATTGACTGTTTCGCCAAATTCCTCACCTTCTAACGTACATAGGAGATAAGCACCATTCCCGTAGTCCTTCATGACTCGGTATGGGCCCAACCATTTGGGCCGGAATTTCCTTCCTTCGCCGGTCTTCTTGTCGATCCGGCTGTCTAGTCTTAGAACTAGATCACCTTCATATACTCATAGACCTTCTATGTTATAGTCTATAGACCTAGCATATACATAGACCTTCTTGTTATTATGCACATTCGGTCAAAGATAAGCTCTATGCCGCCATTGTTCAAAGATCTAACCTAGTTTCATCTAGGCTTTCTAGTTGGGAGAGACGTGCTTCTCTCGTAAGCGTCTTCATCCGTAATCCCTTGTAGTGAAATGCGGAGACTGGGTATTTCGACCTCAAGCGGGAGAACTGCTTCTGCCCCAAATACTAGCGAGAAAGGAGTTGCTCCCGTTGGTGTTCTTATTGAGGTTCGGTGGGCCCACAAGGCCGGATATAACTTCAAATGCCAATCCCGCTTGTTTTCTTTCACTGTTTTAAGGAGAATGGCTTTCAGCGTTTTGTTTGTTGCTTCAGCCTGTCCGTTAGCTTGGGGATAATACAAGGAAGCCGTATGATGGCTTATTTTGAATTTACCGCATAGTTCGCGAACTTCTTCATTTTTGAAAGAAGTTCCATTATCAGAGATAATGATTTGCGGGATACCGTACCTACAAATGATTTGATTCAAGATGAACTTAGCGATCACCGAGCCAGGTACGGTAGTAAGAGGCATAGCCTCTACCCATTTGGTAAAATACTCAGTGGCCGTGATTATAAAATTGTGGCCATCTGTGGATGAGGGAGAGAATTTCCCTATTAAGTCTAGGCCCCATGTAGAAAAGGGCCATGGAGTAGCGATTGGTTGCAGAGCCTGTGCTGGCATGTGGATCTCGTGAGAGAATTCTTGGCACTTATGACACTTGCGTGCAAACTCTATCGCGTCATGTTCTAGAGTGGGCCAGAAATAGCCCATTCGATGTATTTTTCGAGCGGTGGCATGGCCACCGAAGTGGCCTCCACATATACCGCTGTGAGATTCATAGAGAATCTTCTTGGATTCTTCTGTGTCGACACACCTTAGAAGCATTCCATCGAATGCTTTTCGATAGAGCACCTGCTCTATGATGACATATTTAGATACGATTATGCGTAACCGCCTTCTTTGTTGCGGTGTAACTGCCTCCGGGTACGTATGGTCCATGATATAATTAATGATATCAGTGTACCAAGGGCACTCAGAGATAGCAGGTCGAGTTTCGATGTAGTATACGCATTCATCTGGAAAGTCTAAATCTACTAAATCACCTCCGTCTAATGGGTTGTCAGCTAACCAATCTGCGATGATTTGTCCTTTAACTGACTTCTGGTTTACAAACGTTAATTCGAACTCTCCCATTAAGGTTATAAAACGTCCAACTTTTTTGGACAAGGACCCTTGTGTGAGAAAAGTCCGTAAATGGTCTGTCTTTACCATGACCTTTGTTTCTTGATTCAGCATGTAATGTCTTAGACGTTTAGTAGCAAAGACTATGGCAAGACATTCTCGCTCTGCTTGTGTATAGCGTGTTTCATAGTCGAGCAATGTTCGGCTAATGAAATAAATTACACGCTCTCTCTTGTCATCATCTTCCTGGGCCAACATACAGGCCAGCGAGACATCGGTAGCCCGTGAGTATAGAATTAACGGGCGATCTAACTTAGGTGGCATTAGCGTGGGTGGTGATAACAGGAAACGCTTAACTGCGCTGAAAGCTTCGTTGCAATCTTCAGTCCAATCAATGCTATAGTCTTTCTTGAGTAAATTGTTGATTGGATGAACGGCGAAGCTTAGATCCGGGATAAATCTCCGGATTGCACCCAGCTTTCCGAGAAATGATCTGATTCCAGATTCACTCGAGGGTGGGACCATTTCGAGGACAGCCCGAATTTTGGTTGGATCAACATCGATCCCTCGTGACGATATGATGTAACCTAGGAGTTTTCCTCCTGTTACACCAAAGACGCATTTCTCCGGATTTAGCGTAACTCCGTATTCTATTAAACGTGAAAGAATGACGCGGAGTACTTCGGGATGGTCACAACGCTTCTTGGCCTTAGCCAACAAGTCATCTACGTAGGATTCCATGATCTTATGAATTAAATCGTGAAATATATAAGTCATAGCCCGCTGGTACGTAGCACCGGCGTTCTTGAGACCGAATGGCATAACAACGTAGCAATAGGTTCCCCAAGGAGTTATAAAGGTGGTTTTAGCTTGATCTTGCTCGGATATTCTGATTTGATTGTATCCCGAGAATCCATCCATGAGAGACAAGAGTTCAAAACCAGTTGTTGCATCAACAATAACGTCTATAGATGGTAATGGGAAGTCGTCCTTAGGGCAAGCTTTGTTGATATCTCGAAAATCTATGCAGATGCGTATCTTTCCGTTTTTCTTGAGAACGGGAACGATATTAGATACCCATTGGGAGTAGTCAACTGGCTTGATAAATCCTACCTGAAGGAGTTTTATTACCTCCTCTTTTACCATGAGGGCTACCTTGGGCTTCATAGGTCTTGATTTTTGCTTAATTGGCTTTGCATCTGATCTAGTGACGAGGTTGTGCACCGCAATGTGGGGTGCGACTCCCGTCATCTCCTTGTAACTAAATGCAAACGCCTTCTGATGTTCTTTGAGAACTTGAGTATGTATTTCCACTTCTTCTGGGGTTAACGAAGATCCTAGTTTCAAGATTCTCGGCTCGTCTTCCATTCCGATGTTGACATCGATTGTTTCTTCGATTAAAGAGGCGTTACCCTCTTCGAACTCAGGTGGTGCTGGAGGTAAATCTATATCATCCCCATTTTCTATTGCGTATATGTTAGGTTCCCTTTGTGAGGGAAGACCCGTTACGGGATTTCCGAAGTAGGAAGATGAATGCGGAATCAGAGATAAATCTAGCGTGTGATAAGAGAGATGTAGTGCTGCATAGGCATTTAAGTAATCCAAAGTAGCCGCATCGTTTCCAACATGGTCTAGGACGGTAGATTCACTTCTGTTTGAAAGAGGATTTGTCATTGTTTTTATTAATGGTTCGTTACGAATGGATACTGTGAAGTGAGTATCTCTAGCTCATTGCTTGGAGTGAAGCGTGATGCTGAGGTTGCTATTGAATCGGCGAGAAGATTTTTCTCTCGCGGGATCGCTTCAATGGATATGAAGTTAAACGCCTTGCTTAAATCTAATACAGCGTTTTTGTAGAGTTGTAAATGTTCGGCTTTAGTTTCATATATTTCAGAAACTTGGTTTGTTACTAATTGCGAGTCTCCGAGGACTCTGATGTTATCAATACCAATTCTTTTGGCTAAGGTAAGGCCAAGGAGGAGAGCTTCGTACTCAGCGCCGTTATTTGTGCATTCAAAGTTTAACTTAAAAGAGAATGGGAGGACCTTCTCCTCGGGCGAGGTAAGAATTATACCTGCCCCCGCTCCATAACGGCATTTAGCTCCATCGAAATGGAGAGTCCAATACTTAGCCGGGAGTATAGATGTAGGGGTATCTGCTGCGTTTGCACACTCTACTTCTACCATACAGAGATCTTCTGCTGGCAAGGAACCAACACCTAGGGAAAATCCCATGCCTACTGAATCGAATGGTAAGAACATTGGTGAATCTTGTTCTATCAACTCAACGATCTTCGCAGTAGTCCCTAATGATACTGTTTCTTTAGTTTTACCTTTAGGTGTTGGAGTTGTTTTGGCTATGCTGGTAGTTTCGAGATCCGTCGTAGGTATCAACTTTTCCTCTGGCTTTGGGTCAGAGGGTTTATTAAGTTGGTTTGTTGGAAGTTCAAATTCTGAGTGCACCCCTGGTCTTTTCTTTAAATCAGCTAGGTGCAAATCGAAAGGTTTTGGATCGCCTTTGGCTACGAATACCTTTCCCAGATGCAAGAATCTTACTTCTTGAAATAGCGTGGAAGGGATTGCCTTCATTCGATGTATCCAAGGTCGGCCGAGGATCATATTATAGTTAGTTTCCCGATCTATAATATAGAATTCAGTCAAGATGGTTTTGGGCCCTAAGGTGACCGGCAGTATTATAGTTCCTATTGAAGTGGCTTTAAGGCTATCATAGCCTCTCAAGGTATTTCGTGTAGTAGAACAGTTCGTTTCTCCATATCCAAGTTTTTGGAGGAAAGAGAAAGGGACTATGTTAACTGCGGCCCCGTCGTCAACCATTGCCCGTTTTACATAGTTATTATAAACCCACACTTGCAAGTGTAAGGCTGGGTCACCTCGGCGTGCGATCTCAGCATCTGTGGGCATTTTACTTATTTCGAAGATGAATTCGACATCCTTGTCCGGCTGCCCCGGAGGATGGATATCAAAATCTACGTGATTTACTTGTGTTTCAGGAGGTGGAGTGATGTTAATTAGATGGCCTAGACCTAATGCTTCTAAAAGAGCAGCTCTGTGAGGGGGAGAGTTCTTTAGCAAGTCCAAGAATGAAATGTGTGAAAAGGTCTTTGTTAGGTCACTAATTAAATCATAGGCACCGATGGGTTTTTCAATTATTTGTTGACTCCTATCTATCTCTGGCAGATGACTTGGGCTCGGTTGAGAGAAATACTCTCGTGTTCTTGTTATAGCTTCGATAGGTAGTTCAGCGTCTAATTCTACCAAACTAACTATCTTAGGTCTTGGTTGAGCTCCCAACTGTGGCGCAACTGACGGATTTAATGAAGTCGAAGCTTCATGATCATTGTTTCCCGTTATTGCACCTTTGTTTGTTCCGGTTGGATTCAGCCTATTGCTATCATGATTTGGGAGCGGATCGTTAAAGATCCTGAGGGGAGCATTCTGAGGGGAAACTGCCCCTGCGAGAGTATTTGGTGATGATGAGACGGGATCTGCCAAAAACAAGTCTGTGAAGAACTGTCTTTGTTCTTCTGGCAAACGTTGCATAAATTTATTGTAGTCACGGCACGTTCTAGTGTCGTGACCATGAATTTTATGGAAACCACAATAAGAATTGGGATTATAATTCCCGTTTTGTTGGTTTGGTGTGTATTGTGGCCTAAAATTCCGATCAAACTGTTGCCTATTAGGACCAAAGTTTTGGAATTGTTGTTTTTGGTTTTGACTTTGGTTTTGGTAACCAAATGAGTTTTGGCTTGGCCCTTGTATGGGATTTCGCCATTGTTGTTGTTGTTGTGGATGATTAAAATCCACTGTATTGACCGTTGGGGTAAAATTGTTGTTTCGTTGATTGTTTGTTTGTGACGGAGTATTAACAACATTTACCCTCTTGGGTTGGTCGGTTACCCCATCCGTTGTTACCCCACGATTTTTGTTAAGGATTTTGGGTCCTTGATTGACATTTGTGGTAGTTGTAGTATTTTGAGTGGAGGTGATTAACCTCCCATTTGCTCCGTAAGTCTTACGACCACTATCTATCGCTGCTTGATCAATTCAGAGCGCTCTCAAGTACCTCATCATAAGTCCTTAGTGGGAACTGACTTCTTCCTTCACTTCTCTCGCCGAGAGAATGAAGGAATAAATCACATAGTTCCATCTCGATCCATGTTTGGAGCACTTCACGATGAATAAAGAACTCGTACGCCACCTCTGGATGAAATGAGCGACGATTCATTGTGTTCTTGTTTGATATGCAAGAATTCCCGATTCCCTCGTTCTCGTAGTTTGTTCATGTCGAAGGCTTTGATGAACTCGACACGAGTTGTTTAAATGAATGTATGGAAGCCTCGTATTCTATAATACCAATCGAGAGCGATGCCTTCCAAGGTTTTGGGAAATATTTTAGCAACAACCCCATCCCAAGGAGTAATTCTCGTATGGTCAGTAGCGTAAGCTTTGATGTGTGCTGTTTGATCTCCTCGCCCTTGAACTTGGGAAAATCAGGGAGAGGTCTTGGAAGCATGACGCTTCGTATGGTGAAATCTAAGGGTTCCTTTAGATATTCTGAATATGTCCCTATTGCATAGCTTTCGACCATTGATGGTGGTTGCTGCGGGAGCAATGGCGGAATGGGTTGTTGATATGGCATAACGTACGCGTTGGCAGGGGCATAAGGAGGTCCCTGCGTTGGAGCAAACATGCCGGGAGAGGAGAACATATCCCCTTGTGGCGATTTTGAATACATGTTTAAGTACGAAGGGGTATTATCCAGGAATGGATTGCTCTGTACTAGACCTGGAGGAACAGTGCTAGCGATAGTGGGTCTAGTTGGCACTTGTTGAGGAAATTGAGGAGGCATGCCTAACGTGCCTACTCCTGTGAGGAGATCTACTTGGCCAGAGTGGTATGGAGGATTGGAACTCCCCGTTTGCATGAACGGAGAATTTTGATTTGCTTGAGCAAGTTCTAACCCTCTCACTCTTTCTACTAACGTTGAAATGACTTCATTTGGTGAAGTCACGGTACTTTGCCTGAGCGGTGTTTGTTGTGTACCCTGGTGTTGTATAGGCATGTGATAGCCTGTCATGAACTGATTGCTATCTTGCCAAGTTTCTCCAAGAATATTTCCTGTAGAGGTATTTTCTTGAAAATGGGTCTCGGGTTGTGCTTGTAAACCTCCTATAGGTGGGTACATACCCCGGGAGCGTTGTTCACTCCTAGGATAAGGTATTGATTGTCCATCGTCTAAGACCAGGTATGGATCTGATTGTCTACTGATATGTGGTCTGAGTAACATTTGAGGAGATGAACCAGATTCTCCTGTAAACGTCATATTGTTGGAACCTGAAGGTTCTGTTTGTTGGGTTCGAGGGGGTTGATCTAACTCCTCGGTTTGAAGAGACAAACTATATCTGGTTCTTGGGGTTTGAGTTGACAACTGATTAGTTGAATAGTTGTCACCCCATACTGAGAGCGAGGGTGATGATTCCCTATTCTGTTGGGCGTAGTATGCCTCAAGACCCAGGAGGGGTCTGCCATATGCATCGAATCCCGACATATTCTGGGGTATATGAATACCCGCAGAATAATGGGAAAGAGCGAAGGTGAAAGAGAGAAGATGAAACTTCTCAAAGAGAAGGTGAAATAATTGTTTGATTCACGTCGGGTTCACCAATTTTGTACGTCGGAAAAGTGACAGGCGAGCGTGAGAATCAACAAGTGACTCTTCCGCGTACCCGACCTCCCGAGGTCGTGCCGAGACAGCCGGTGGGGGTAGAATATGCAGACAAACTAGTTAGGCAATCTAATGTCTTCGACACGCACTAGTGGAATTTGTGAATCTAAGGCTAAGAAGGCCCTTCTAACTTGGACTGGTGTGATAGATCGATCAGCGAGGATGACTGCTCGAAGGCTCCAATCAATATCGAGCTCGCGTGATTCGATCTATGGGTTGCGGAATACGTGGAAAATGACCTGGGATTTTTTCCTGTGTATATCTCCTGATAAGGTCATATGGCGGATATAGTTGATTCTATGGACGATTTTCTGGCCTAGTCCAGAATTCCCTAGCTTCAAGTTAATGCTATATCTAGTAAGGACAGCTTGTTCGACGATGATAGGTGGAAGTGGAGTGGACTGAAATACTAGTGTGCGTAGGCGCTGTCTATATCTAATCGACTTGTGGATTCGCTGGGTGTGGGACTCTGTGGATCACAACCATAGACTCTGGTTGTTGCGGTCCCGTTATGGTCATACGCGAGATCAAGTTCTAATCCCTAGTATCCAGTAATCGTACGCTTTTTCAGCTTCTACGTTTAGAACCAACAGTTGTGCGATCTTCTCGTAATACCTTACAGTGCGTTCTCGCAACCTCGGATTCTTAAGTCGGTATCTATATCTACGAGGGTGTCTCCAAAGTCCTGGTCGGTGTGGAACTAAAGGATCACACTCGAATGTTTGTTCTCTTCGAGCCCTTCTACTACCATGTGGATATTTTCTAGGGTAATCAGTAGTTTGGTGACTTGACCAAAACGCATGTGCTTGGTCGTCTTCTATGTTTAATCCTCTTAACCGTGAGCCGATCAGTTGTAGATCTCGGTTGTTGTTCGGAATACTTGTATCCCGAGATTTTGGTCTATGTCAACTATTGCTGTGGCTAGGCTGGTTGAGGCACGATCGGCTCAAATATATATTCCCGGGCTCGAGGTCCCGTGATTGTCATACAAAACAAAATGTAATCTAACTGTAATGAAATAAATTCTAACTATGTGAAATAAATCTAACATATATAACCTTTATCTTTATAAGAAATATTCTAACAATTCTAAGGAAAACAAACTATTTTAAGCGTATCTAGAAATAATAACTAAACAATAATTTAAAACAGACAAGATAACCGAGTGTGGTTATTTGCCTGTGCAATTTGTAGAATTATTCTAAATAAATATGATAGCCTGTCTAATCTACTTGCAAGATTCTCGATCCTACCTCAGAAGTGAGGAGTGAATCATAGTTTCTCAGAAACTATCAATCCCCACAGCTTCCCTGGCAATATCGAGAATAGAATGAAATGAAATAAAGTGATTAACTACTCTATTTGATATAAATCTGACTAGAACTTTGAAATTTAAAACCTGGACTTCGCAGTAACAATGCTGGCGAATCCATGGTGTATGTGATCTCGCCCCTCATGATCTTCTCGTTCTTTCGTGTTCACTTGGATCCGTAAAAGCGTGTAATGCTAGCACCGATAGGAGTAGATTTTGGGACAAGGACAAGCTGTAATGCACCGAGAATGCGAGTAGGAGAGGGATAGCGCAAGAGTACAGAGCTTGGCTTATGCGATTCCTAGCGGGATTTTACCGCAGTCATGCAACGTGAAGCGACCAGAACCTTTGACTATCCTATACGAAGAGCAAAACCTGCAACTTTAATGGCTTCCTAAGCTATTTTGTTCCAAAATAAAGACACTGCTTGCACAAGTTGGATATGTGGCTTACCAACAGCTGAATAAAGCT
Source organism: Taxus wallichiana var. yunnanensis (assembly GCA_018340775.1). NCBI lineage: Eukaryota > Viridiplantae > Streptophyta > Pinopsida > Cupressales > Taxaceae > Taxus > Taxus wallichiana. Next base: position 326,143,582 of record CM031236.1, read on the forward strand.
AACCATGTATACAATGAATTGAACTAAGAACTCTAAGTCACAGTAAAACAAATTTACAGCAAAAGGAATTCAGAGGCAAGCTTCTAACCGGATTGGATGGAGCAACAACACTGCCTGCACAAGATGGGTCTGTGGCTTACCAACAGCTGAGCAATGCTAAACCAAGTATGAAGTAAACTATGCTATCAATCCTAAGCAAGCTAACCAAAATACTAAAAACCAGAAGACTCTAACAAGGAAAATGGTGATCAAAACTCCAGCTCAAATTCTTCACACAAACTCAGCCAAAAAACCAAAATCAGACCAAAATCAGACCAAAATCAGACCATTTGCATGTACACAAACCATGCATTTATAGGAATTCAAACACCCAAGAATCAAAACCAAATTGAACTCCTAAACAATAAACAAAGGAAAAACACTGTTCCAGGGGACCAAAAACATTAATGCATGCTCAAGTCGGCAAAGAAAAGCTGGTGAAACGTGATATTTCACGCGGGTCGCGCCAAAAGGGTGTTCTGGAAAACGCGCCCAGGACCGCCGCCCTGCTCAGGGCGGCGGTTACAGGACCGCCGCCTGTTCAGGGCGGCGGTCACGACCGCCGCTGCCTGCAGGGCGGCGGTTTCGTCACTGAAGATCAAAAGGGGCAAGAAAAGAGGGAAAAAGGGGAAAACAAAGGACACGGGGGCTAAGTGGGGTATGCGGGATGTTAACGCATATCCGAAGAGCTCTTTCTGGATCCCGAACACCTTGCGAGGAGACCTGTATCATCATTGGGGCATTTATTACAATTAGGCTTGATTTACTTTGGATTTTGTGTGGAATGATGTGTGTTTGAGTTTTGAGTGTAGCACACTCTACCCCACATGAGAAACTCGAATTTGGCCTTAGAGGCCAAATTTGAAAGCTTGTGGGACAAGTCAAGCTTGTCCCACACCTCTTAAAACCCCATGCCAACCCTACCTATGGGTTGGAAGGCCAAATTTAGGGTCTTTTAGGTGTTTTGGGGGGATAAAAAGGTAAAATATTAATTGCACTTTCTTTCAAAAATTTAATTTTATCCTTTGGGGAAGTGGGCTTATATGGAGTGTGTAAGGTGTTTTCCTTTCTTTCAACCACTTATTAATGGTGCATTGGAATATGAGGTTGACCAAGTGATGTGGAGTGGAGGGAAAAGGAGGTGGCATCCTACTTGGAGCCACATCATCCCTCCCTCTCTTTTCTCTATTTATTTGATCCTCTTGTTTGTTTTGGGGGTTGGAGGTTTCATTTTTAGTCTCTTGTATTTTGGAGAGGAGAGGATTTTGAAGGAGTTTGTGGATTTTTGGAGCTTGTTGATACTTGTGGGAATTTTTTGGAGCTTGTGGATGCTTGCTTGACCTTTGGAGGGAATTGAGACTTCATACTTGGAGCAAGCTCTACCATGGAAAGGTAGGAGCTTCACCTTTGTTTGTATTATGTTTCTTTTTTTTTTTTGTTATATGAATGTATATATATGTTGTGTTGAATGTTGTTGTTTGAAATGCTTGTTGGGAATGGGTAGAATGCCTAAGTTGGGAGTGGGAGGAGACTATGGGGAGTTTATTTGAGGGAGGCATAAGAGATCATTTTCTTGAGGAAGGAGTTTGGGTTGGGTGCCCACCTAGTATGAGAAATGCTTGCATTTTCTCCTTGTTCTTACTTTGAGGGAGCCATAAGAGGTGAGGGAGGCATAAGAGTGGATGGAGGGATAAGGGGTACTTGAGGGAGGCATAAGAGTTGTTAGGGGTATTGTGTTTTGCATTGGAGGCTTTTAGGTGGCACCCATTCCCATTGGGAGGCATAAGTGGCCTCCCCATAGGTCTTACTCTTATGGCTTTCTTGATAAGCCTTGTGACTTTGTTGTTTTGATGGTTTCCCTCTTGTTGAGTTGTTTTTTTTTGTTTTGAAGGATTATGGAATGAATGTGAAATTTCATGTTAAGTTATGTGGAAGCTAGTAGTTGCCATGAGTTGGATTTTCTCCCATTGTAATGTGGTTGGGGCTCGGGGGCCAATGGAGAGGATGGCTTCTCTTCTCCATTGGGTATCTTGGTTGGGAGGAGAGCGTTGCCTCTCCCCTTATTTTGTTGTGAATCAAGCAAACTATTGGAGGAGCTACCTTGTTGATGTTTGTAGCATTGGAGCCTTGTTGATGACAATGTGAAACTACCTTGTATTTTTACCCACCTAGAGTGGAAGAAAGTGTAATATTGCTTTGTATTTTAGCTTCCATTATTGTAAATTTGTTCCCACATTAAGTGGAAAATGTTGTATTAAGATTTTGAAGGAGAGTTGTATTGATCTTCATTATTAAGGTTGTAATGTGGATGGAATTGAAAGTTGAAGGAAAGACAATTTATTCTCCTTTAACTTGGCTTGGAACCTCATATGAGTGTATTGATCTTGTTGGAATGTTAGTAGTTCTTACTCTAAAACTTATTGGAAATATTGTTGAAACTCTTTTGTGGAATGTTGGGAAATTTACAAAAAAATATATATTAAATTTCGTTTTGTTACTTAAAAGAGATGTATTGGAAAAGTTGGAATATTAGTGCATTTTCTCTTCTTGTATTGTTGATGGAAAGACTTAAGTTTTAAATAGTTTTCAATATGCCAATGAAGTAATTTAAGTTCTAGCTCTATTATGTTTTTCCTCATTTAAGAATTCATTGTAAAACTATTTGCAAATTATTAAAGGAAATAAAATCAAATCTATTTGAAATCCCGTACAATGCCTATTAAATTGTGTAGAAAGAAATTTTAATGTAAAAGCTCTAAACTTATTAAGTTTATTACCCATATGTCCTCAATGCTTAATAAGGATACTAATATTTTAAATATTATTCATATTAAAGTAATATTAAAATTAATGGATTTACTATTATTAAATTATATTAATACCAATATACTATTAATATTTCTTTTATATTAACAAAGTATACTAATATAAACTGCAGCCAAGAAATAATATTAATTATATATGCAATGGAATCCTACGTATGTATAAGTAGTTAATACACTTCCCAAGGCCTATTGAAATGTTCATATAATTGCTAAGCAAACTGTGTTCCATGAATATTCTGATATGAAACAGATCCACCTCTATGAAATTCTCTTCCACGAGCTACACCGTAAAACGGGTAAGGTCTCAATAGAAGATCTTTGTAATAAATTTCACCAGGTCTCCTCGGTAACACTCTCACTGTTCCTTAATCGATTTTGATAAAAATATCTTGAAGGCGAATCCCGAATTTGAGGATGCATTCGATACTGAGAAGATAACAACATGGTTGGACAACCTGCTTGTTGGAAGCGCCCAAGGCTTCTCCTATGCTGCGACCGCCGTTGCTCGGCTGTCTTCCCGCTCCAGCCCTTCTTGTAGATCCCTGCCACGAACACACCTCGCAGCACCCAATGAAAGTGGAGGTAACACACCTGCTCACTAGCCTGTAGCTTCATCTCTAACCACCATTTTCTAACCTGCGCGGCGGCCGAATAAAAATAGTGGGCAGACCAAACGGTGGGCATAAGATCTGCGGATCCTTATTACAATAAATGAAGATAGGTATGCGGCCCAGCAGGAGTTGGTCAACACGCAAGGGATGGAGTTTTAATATTATGGCAGGTGGCTATTAAAGCCACCCACCCCCAACCATGAATTCAAACCTAATTTTGAATGTATTTCCCACTGTTAAAAAAACTCCTGTCATTTTGTTCAAATTTAAATATGATTAATCTACATTTAAGAAAGTAAATTCGAATGATTACAATATTATAAATATCCTTCACAATGACTTTCCATGAGGAAGGGGTGATTAAGCTATTTAATCAAAAGTAATATTTATTTAAAAATTTGTAAAATGTAACGATTCTTCATATATATATATATAGCAATTATAAACTTGTTTCTCTTAAATCTTGATCTTCATGCAAAAAGGAAATAAACAATTACAAAAAAATGCCTATGAAAGAGAGATACCTGCCAAAAATAATATGGAGTCATGCAAGTACTAAATATAAATTTTGATGATGCTAGATAGCACTTACAATCACGTTTTTTTTTTAAATTAAACATTTATATAAAACAAGTTATATATGTTAAGATTAAAAACATAAAAAATCATTCTCATAATAAAGAGATTATTTCAACTATTTGAAGTGTTTCAAATAAATTAATATAGGGGAAAAGCGCCAGTCATTGAGCACTCTATGTTTAGCACCGTCTGGACAAAATTTGTGAGCACCTCAGTATAATTTTTTTGTTAGCATGTCAAAAATTTAATCACTATTTTAGAAAATATACGATTTCATGTTGGTGCCACGTCAATTGTCATGTGGCAGGATCACTAGGAAAAACATCCCATTAAAAAAAAAAAAATTAGTCATATTTTTGGGTTATATGTTTGTAGAAGCAAGTTCCTAGAGCATCGTCATTTTTTTTTGCGGCGTTACAAAGTGAGTCATATAAATACAAAGATATGCAACCAAAATAAAGGACCAAGCTTTAAGCATCTAGTACCATCACCTAAGCTTGCATCCAAAGGAATCTAAGAGCACTAAAGGCATCCATGTAGCATCCATTCAAGGGACAAGGGATTGAATTTTATGCATACACTTTATAGGAAGGGGAAGTTCATTTTTCCATCCACACATCTATTTATATTGGTAAATCTAGCTATTGCTCGCTATTAAGTGCACTTGCACAAAGGATTCCTAGGAACAATTAATTCACACACACACACACACACACACACACACACACACACACACACAACACAAGAACTACATGGAGTATGAGATGTAGTGCAACACTTGGTCGTAAGTTAACTCATTCGGGTGACCACCGAGCTCACCCCGACTTCCCATATTGCATATTTTCTTTTTGGGATTTGATATAGTTTGAGGTTTTACAAGTCAACATCTCTTTGTAGGTTAGAGGTGAATTCAAAGTGACCATCCATCAATATACGTGTGACCATCGCCGACATTCTTGTGACACTAGAAAAACTAGGTTCGATGTCCTACATGGTCACATGCACCTAATAGAGGTCTCTAGTGCTTTGGCACCCTGGTATGGCTTCATCCAAAATCCCATAATTTCCTAAGCATAGTGATGACAATATGCCCTTTCTGTTCATCAATTGTTCCATTCTAGATCACCTTCAGAGAATCATAAATCAAGCGAAGTCAATATTTGCCTCTCTTGCACTTAGGGTTTCAAATTTATCTATCTTATTGCTTGTGTCATCCCGTATCTAGTAGTTGTATATCATAGTTTATATTCGGTTACTCTGTAATATCTAAGGTTTAACATTAGATCTTAATTTCATATTTTGTTAAATCATAGAAATCTTGATGCCCTCGAAGTGTGTGATTGTAGAAGGGTCAATTGAATTCATCTAAGAGATCTTCGGTGTCGTGGATTGTAGCCTATTGGATTTGGGTTAGAAATTTTTAAGAAATTGTGTGGGGTTGATCATATAAAGAGCCTTTTCGGCATAAATTGTACATGCCCAAGCATATTATTCATCGGTAAAAGGAGGTTGGGAAAAATCACATACATATCATCGAGTGATATTTTGAGTATATCCAAGAAATGAATCATTAAATAGAGATGTGGCCAAAAGGCATGGGAAATGTGATATCAATATGATTAGGATCCAAAGTTCCACTAATGTAGTCAAGCTAAGACTACCCAAGTGTGAGTGGAGAGGAATGAGGAGTATGTGCAAGGAAGATTGATAAATGGAAGACACAGAGTCCATAAGTAGCAGTAATGAGTACATATCCATGATAAAGGTGAGGAGAGTGAGGTGGAGGGAGGAGATCAACAAGTGTGAATCCTAGCGAGGTTAAGCCATCATACATGTAAATAGTGTCTAGAGAAAGTGGGATTGAATGGAATGTGAGGCCAGTAGGAGTCATGTATAAAAAGAGTCCATGTGAAAGGAGGAAGTGGCATGATATCCAATGTGTAAATAGTTCCTTGGAGAGGAAGCATGTCAGTGGTAGAGGAAAAATGTTTCTTGATTTGGTAGTCATCAGTTATATGTGCATGAGTAGTAGAGGTAGGAGTAAGGGTGGCAAAATTAAGAGGAGTATGGGGATGATTGACATTATGGTATAGAATTGGAGTAGGTAGTGTAGTGATTGGGTCTAGGTGGCAATACTTGAATGGGTCAGTGGTCACCAACATGGTATGTTCATAGCCATCATGTAGGAATTTAACGCACCAATGAACTATAGAAGGTACAACCTACATGGCGTGAAGCCATGGCCTACTAAGTAAGAAATTTAACTGAATTGTGGTGTTGATAACAAAGAATACAAAGAGGAAGATTTTTAGGCCTAATCTGTTATAGGTAAGGTGATAGTGCTCATGCACGGAAACGTAGTAGAATAATATCCATAGAGAGAAATGGATGAGGTGCTAACATCGAGATAAAAAAGGCCAAGCTATCTAATACATGTGAAATTACAAATATTGATCTGAGACCCATTATCATCTAGTGCTCGCTTAACTCCAATGTTATAGATGCAAGCATGGATATAAATTGGAGGATCGTTGTCAAAAATAGAAAGAGGAGTGATTGCATCAGATGTGAAAGTAATATGCTCTTGATGGGTAGAAAATGCTACCATAAACTACTGATATACATAGTCATGAGGAGTATTGGGAGGAATGTGAGTATTATCTAGAAAATATTTTATTTTAGTCTCACAATCAGGATTAGCCTGCAAAAAGGAATGAATTGAGACATCCTTGGTGGGAGGATGCTAGGATATTGAGGCTAGGAAGAAGTAAGGATCAAAAAATGTTTAAATGAGAGTATGGGTTCACCAAATGATTTAATTTAATTTGAATTGATTAAATATAAGGGTATTGCAGAGTCAATATTGAAATAAATGATAAAATACAGAAATGACACAAGTAAACTAAGATTTAAAATATGAAACCCTAAGCAAGATATGGAGAAAGAAGACTTGGTTGATTTAGGCACAATCTTAGATTGATTTGGACATAAAGAAGTGATGCACATGATCGGGAAGAGTGTTGTTACATAAAGATACTATAAGTTATGATAGACATGGATGAATTTGGACATGGGCACCTGTGATAGGGCAAGGGCAGTTGGGTGCTGGAGACTGCTTTTGGGCATTAGTGACTACACAAAAGCTCATAATGTGATTTATGGTGTATCTCAAGACCTTTTTGTTTTTCCCTTTTGATCACCTGATGTTTGCACTATGATCACTAATGATACCGTAACATGACAAACAAAGATTTCACCTGTACAAACCCACAAACCACATCAAATCCTAAATAAAATATGTAGAATGGAGAGTCATACTAACCTCGGCGGTTACCCTGAGAGTGAACTTACGACCGAGTGTTGCACTACATCTCAGATTCCATGTAGTTCTGGTGTTTGTGTGTAGAAATTGTTCCCTAAGATGTCCTTGTGTAAGTTGCACTTAATAGCGGGCTATATCTAGAATCTAGAAATGTATAACATGTGTGGATGGAATAGAGTGAACTTCCCCTTTATATGGAGTGTATGCACAATATGCATTCCCTTTTCCCTTGAATGGATGCTAGATGGATGCTTTAGAGTGCTTTAGGTAGCTTTGGATGCAAGCTTAGGTGATGATAGTAATTCTTAGTGCTTGGTCCTTTATTTTGAACACATAACTATGTATTTATATGATTCCTTTGTTTGAATTTTGTAATTAAAAAGCTGGAAGGCCAACACATTCATGAAAACCATAACACACACATTTTTAAATGTACACGTACATAATTTTTGAATAGCTTTATTTATTATTGAACTTAAAACATATATCTCGTTATATAATGTGTACGTGTTATATAATGCATACATACTATATAGCACATACATGCTTTAGGTTAAATGTAAAAAAATTAGAAATATTGTGTCATTTATGGTCTTTCCTCCTGTTCCAAACCGCAACCCTAAAGCCAAGGAAAATAGTCACATTTTTTCCTAGAGGAAAATATCAATATCATCCTCAACCCATCACACATATTAACCAATCGAATTGATGGCATGTAAAATAAGAGGAAGGAATTTTTTTAATTTATGAAATTTGTGTTCTATCCAATTACATTTTTATTTTTGCATTTTAAAATTTATATTTTTTTTTTTTCATAACTTCTCAACATCATCATGCAAATACTCCTCAAAATCCCCTCGAAGATCTTCCTCGAAACCCTCCTGAAGATCTTCCTCAAAACCCTCTTGAAGAACCTCTTTAAAACCGTCTTGGGAAACCTCCTCTAAACCCTCCTTCAATTCCACAAAACCTAAAAAAACTCTAAATATTTTTTGGATAAAATTGTTCACAACAAACCTCAAATATATGAGTTGATACAAACATTAAGACACCCCGATCAACAAACCCTCATCGTATTTCTTTATAAAACTTGATGCAAAACTTTCTAGGAAAATTTGATTGGGTAATGAGTCAAATTAATAGATGGGATTCATATAGAGATACATGCGGGGAATATTATGCAACCAACTTTTCTATTGAGGAAATTAAAAGAAAAGAATAACAACAGATAAAATAATTACCTTATTTGTAGACCCTAGAAGCAATGAGGTACTACTATTTAATTGTTAAATATTCCGATACATTGGTGCATTCACGAGGATATAAATTTTTGTAGTGTTGGTGGATGGATTTTGATTAGGCACCTTATAATAACTATGAGGAATAACTTTATTTTTTGAGTAAACTCTATCGTGAGTTTATTTTAAATAATATTCTGAACTATTTTGAGCACTCGAGGTTTCAATATAGAGGAAATGGCTCTACATAAGATAGAGAGGGTGTTATTCGAGCACCCAATTAACTTGATAAAGCTAGTTCCCAGAATCTCCGTGAGCTAGTGGTATCCCCTTATATGCAAAATAATTTAATAAAGATACACATTACATACCCATTTCTCATAGAGATAATAGTTGATTCCACCGACCATGTTCATAATGACATTGAGGGTACGCATGGTGACATTAGGAGACCTATGGTTGGTGCACACTTTTTCACTTGTTGTGGATATTTACGTATTGTACTTTCTAAGAGGGAGGATGCCTTGACAGATGATTTTTTAGAGAGGCATTTGACACATTTCACATCACCGCATCTCCGACGATAACCACTTTTATTTCACGGCATTGTATAATTTGCATATATTCAAAAAAATTAATGTTATTTTAAATGTACATTTAATTTTATGTTAAACAAGGTGATAAAATACCATCAAGTAGACACAAATTTGTGGTTGTCATCCTCTATTTTATTTTAATGAGTTAATTTTTATTATTTTAAAATAATTATGCATGTGTATTTTTACATGTTTTTAAATCAAGACATGTACATGCATATATATTCTTGAAAATAACCATGATTTTGTGGACATGTAGTTGATGACAAATCCCTTTACTCCTCCCCATTTTTGAGACATAGTAGATAAAGAGGTTGGTGTCACAATTTCTATTGCAGAGCAATATATAAAGGTACATGAGTTTGTTGTACTTTAAAATTATATTTCATATTGTTTTTAGAATACATTTTATCAATATTGTTGATAATATATGACATTAAACTTTTATCTACATAGTATATTCCATATAGTTATCCTTTTCACATTCCTCCATGTGAGCCACAAGGTTTTGTTGATGATATTGAGTACAAAACATGAATTGAGATGGATTGTGTTATGGCAAAGTATGTGCTTGTTTATTTTTTCTATCATTTTATTTAAATTTTAAACTTATTTAAATATTAGTTATTGATGTAATTTTGTGATGAATAGGTTGAGTTCTAGGAAATTCTCGAGCCTAAGAGGTGTAGATGTTGTTAGAGCATGAAGAGTTCTTGAGAGGGACCCCATCTTCATCAAAGGTAAAAGGGCCATTTTTTAAGATATAATTGAGTGGATTGTAAAGAAATTGTTTGTGATGTTGTAGAGACACTTTAAACTTAACTAAGCACTTTTTGTAATCTTTTATGGCTTTTTTAACATTTATGCATATAAATATTTATGTATATGTTAACATTTTTATATATTGAGATCTTAATTTCATCATTTTTTCCATAATGGTGTTATCTTGATGTAATTTCAATAGTAATTTGATTATCATTGTGTGTGAGATAACATCATGTTCCCTATTTTATACTCATTGCATATATTTTATGAATCAACTATGATAAAATATTTTATGATTTTATTTCCATAATTTATGAGTATTATTTATGTGGATCTTAAGTGGAAATTAATTGAAGATTTATTTTTGTTTAATTGTTTGTGATTAAAAATTATTATATTGTAAATACTTGATAATGAAATAAACAAACCACCATTCTTCTATACATGTTTTAGGAACATTATCAAATAAAATGACCTACTTGAGAGAATATAAGTGTAGATCAGCATTTTATTATTTATATGAATACATATATTATAAAAAATTGATTATGAGAAGTTATGTTGATATCACACTCAATTGAAATATTAAATTTTTATAATAGAAACAAATTTATATAACATCAATCTGAAAGTAGAAATAATAAACATGATTCACTCATAGAAATGAATAATATAAATGGGATTGAAACATATTAATTTGAAATTTTTTATGCATGTTAATATTTGTGGAGAGATTGATGAAATTGTTTCTAGCATGAATATATTTTTTGTATGTTACTATAGATTATGAAATCATATATTGATATTCAATAAGTAGCACAATAATGGAACTAGGTCTCAAAGTGTATATAGTCATATTTGGATCTTCGATTGGTATACAATTAGACCATGCTCAATCACTATAAAAAGCCACTCATCGTTGCTTTTCCTTGGAGCCAAAATTTAACACAATTTTCTCAAGAAAAAAACATGTTTGCAAACATATAAAGTTAAGATAAATATCAATTGAATTGAATGAAAACCACTTACTATTGCTTTGGTTTTCTCCTCATAAAATTTGAAGGAAGATTCCTTAAGAGGACACTAAATTCAAACTTCAAGAATCCATTGCATGTTAGTCAAGAGGGATATAAATATATTGTCTATTCCATTAGTTTATTTTGGGATACCTCTAACAATTCCTTGGAGATCACTTATGAAATTAGAAGCACACAAAGATGACAAAATGTTTCTCATGCAGCCAAGACTTGAAAAACAAGAAAAAAATTCTCGTTGTTATAGAAACTTCCAAACCATCCATCTAGATGATGAATACTGGAGAAACAAACTAATATATTTACTATCTCTATAGTGATTTCCCAATTGAGTTGGAAGTTTCTACAAGTTGGATGCATTACTTAAGATAAAATGAACATTCTTAAGAGGACAAACAAGGATAAATTATGTTTCACACTAACAAGGAGGGAAGGAGATGTGTATTATATTCCATTAGTTATATGTTGGATTGCTCTAATATTCCCATTAGCTCACTCACGAACTTAGAAGCACACAAAGATGAAAAAAATTCTCATACAAAAAAACTTGAAGCACAAGAAAAAAGTTCCTCAATTGTTGTAGTAACTTCCTAACCATACAATTAGATTACGAATTTACTTTTCAACCAAATTTATAATGGACCAAAAAATAATAAACATCCTCATTTTTTAGTTATTTTCCACTAGAGTTTAAAATTTCTACCATTTGGATGTGTTCCCTAATAGAAAAGCGAATGTTTTTAAGAGGACAAACAAGTTAAACTTTGGGTAACCATTACACTCATTCTCGTGAGGGATGTGTGTGTGTTTCATATTTTTGTTAATTTCATGTGGGAGACCTATAATTATTCTTAATATATCACTCACAAAATAAGAAGCACACAAAAATTACAAGTAGTTTTCTCACGCAGCCAAAACTTGCAAAACAAGAAAATAATTACTCAATTGTCGTAGAAACATCCAAACCATTTCTATACATGATGAATCAAATTAACAATTATATATTAAACAGCCCAAAACCATAAGGAATTTAATTTTTCCATGGTGATTGATCGCTTAGAGTGATAAGTTGCTACGGTCAAATGTATTCCTTAAGAGAAAAGTGAACATTCTTAAGAGGAAAAATAGGCCAAACTTTAAATAGAAGATGCATGCTAGACTGGAGGGATAGAGATATGCCATATATTCTATTAGTTTCATGTGGGATACCTATAATTATTCCTAGTATATATCTCATGAACTAGGAAGCTTACTTAATCTGATGAAAATATTTCTCACATAACCAAAACTTATGGGACAAGAAAAAAGTTGCTCAATTATCAGAAGCAACTTCATAACCATCCTATCCAAATGATGAATTGAATTTTCCATCACTTATATAATAGACCAAAACCATAAGAAATATCCTCATTCTATAATTATAAGCCATTAGATTCAAAAGTTTCTACCGATTAGACATGCTCCCTAAGAGAAAAATGAACATTCTTAATAGGACAAACAAGTAAAAGTTCAAACAACCATTAAAAGTTAACTAGGAGGGATAGAGATGTGCTATCTATTATGTTATTTTCATGTGGGATCACTCTAATTATTACTAGGAGATTACTTATGAACTTGAAAGAACATAAATATGATGAAAAGTTTTCTCATTCGACCAAAAATTTCAAAACAAGAAAAAAATTTCTCATTTGTTTTAAAGAACTTCAAAACCATCCATCCGATGATGCATAACCTTTTCCATCACATTCGGAATGGAAAAAATGAATATCATCAAAATATCGAAAAGATCATATATGAAAATAGAAATTGAATTTAATGAAACAAAAAGAGGTATTTTGGATCTAGTTATTTGAAATAAAAACCTCCAAGGATTATTTCCGTAAGTGTACACGTTTTTTATTATGTCGTGATTACTAAAAATATTAATTTTGAATTTCGATAAGTGTGTTAAAAATTAGGGAAAATATAGATAGGTTTTTCTTAAATATGTAAAAAAATAAAAATAACCACAAAGGAATTTGAAAATAGAGTCATTATTATCCTGGATATGAAATAAGGCGATTCTACAACTATGAGCCCTAGAAAGAGACCCAACGGGTAAGACTCGACCATGAAACCCTAGAAAAATTGTGTGTATCATATTTATGGAAAATAATAGATGGAAATCAGGTTTGGGAATTAATATACAATGCAAATATGGAACCCTATGAGAATGAGGTTTTGGAGCATAATGTACTAAGAAAGCACTAGTCTCAGAGATCAACATGCCTAATATTCAAGGAACTAAGGAGATACTAGATTAAGTGAAGGTTTAGATCAAAACAAGGTTCAAAAATGTTTAAAATCTATTTAGACTAAGAACAATATGGTTTTTAATCTAAATTTGATTTAATGAGGTCATATTTACACTAAATGGATGTAGGTTAGATACAAGTGGCTATTTTGATTAATTAACTTCCAACATTAATTATACAATATCAAAATAGTGTTATGAAGAATTCAATAAAAGATATGAACTTAAAAATACAAGGGAATGAGTGCACTTAGCTTATTACAAAGGATTTTGGGAATTTCTAGGACTGTGTAATGTTGAAACATGGAGATCTCGAACTTAGAAGTGCTTCTTAATCGAGACTACAAAACTACCAACTATCTTGGGACAAGACCGTACTAATTTTCCAAGACCATACCATATGGTCTTGAACCTTTTGTATAGTATTGGACCTACTCAGTTTCCTATCTTACAACTTTATGTGATGGTTTTCTTCCTAGATCTTTTTTTCACTATCAAACCCTAGTTGTCAATCATGCAACGAAGATCTCCTAACATATGAACATCATCTCAAAACCTATCCATGGATGAAGAGTCATGTAAAATAAATATTAGTTGGGTTTTGGTCACCCTTATGTACCACCAATATTGGACTGCTCTCCAAAGAGGCCTCAAACAACACGTCATTCTTCACCTAGTATGTGATATCTAGATAGATCAAACAAATTTGACAATGCTTGTTTTGACTTTGGATATTGCTAAAATACTTAGAGGAGGGATGTTTAAGTGATTTAAAATAAGAGATAATTTTTATTGACTGGTAAGAAGCTTCATACTTGATGTGGGTTATTCGCTAATGACCTGTAGATGTGTTATTGTGAGATTTAGGAGATATGACTGCCTTTTGAGTGTGTAAGAAGTGAGTGTATCAATGCTTTGCTATAGGATTTCCAAGTTAGCAAATGTGGTAGCATTTACTTACTTATATAGAGCTTTGTAGATAATTTATCTAATACAAGCTGACCCAGATCAAGTAGAAGACCCAACAAAAGATTTGAACTTGAAGGAATCATTGGAAGACATGTCGGTTCAAGGTTGTACAAGTCGGTTAGGAATAGATATAAAATCCCTCGATCGAATGTACGGCTCTACCCTAGGGTAGAACATATTCCAAATGGATTTTGTAAATTATTAATTAGTGTCTTACTATGGATTTTATGCCTTGCACTCTCAAAAATTTCAACATTTCGGTGTGTAAGGATAAATAAGCTAAACAAGAGACCTCTTAAAGTGGTAAATGGGAGTGGAGAGTTGGTATTTATCATAGCAAGAGTACATTGTCAAATCAAGTGTTTTCAAAGTGTAACTTATCAAATTTGAGTATCTATACATAATATGAAGTTTAAATATCATTATTTATTATCATTATTGATAATATAACATAAAATTTGGCTCCTTTTTTAATGTTAAAATTTTGAATTTAATTATATATATAAAAAGAAGCATGTAATTAGATTAAAACCTAGAATTATGTTAATGTGGAACTAATTAATCATTATAATATTTGTTTATTCATATGTTTATTATCACTATCGAAGGCAATACTATACCTTCCACCTTTCCTTAACTAGTCATTATTATTTACATTTTTAACCAATGAATTGTGATAAATTATGTTTTTCATAAATCAATATACACTTTTGATGGACGTAAGAGAGAGAGAGAGAGAGAGAGAGAGAGAAGAATTGAATGGTTGCATTAACCAAGGAAAACAACCATTATATACAAGGAGAAACGTTATAGCATGAAGGAACCATCTCACGGGAGGATGCCACGAAGGCATAGCATAACCGAATAGCTGGTTGGTTAAACAATGGATTAGTTTGCTAAAATTACCCCCTTTAATACATTGGTTTTACAAATGTGTGCCTAAATTAATTCACATTTCACCTTTCCAAGAGACTTGGTAAGTATATATGCAATAGAAGAATTTGTTGGGTAGTGCTAGAGCTAGATGTGGTGGTTTAAGACTTTTCTCAAATGTAGTGACATTTAACCTCAATGTGATTTGTTCTCTCATGGAAAACTATATTTTTCAAAAGCTTCAACACACCCTGATTGTCGCAGTGAATGATGGGTGGATTTTCTTCAAGAATTCCCATATCTTCCAAAATGTGATGTAACTAAATCGCTTCACACACAAATCCTTGTGCGACATGATACTTTACCTCAATGGATGAGAGAGAAACAACAATTTTCTTCTTACTAATCCATGAGATAGGTCCAAACCCAAGATGAAAAATATAACCTATAGTTGATTTCCTATCATCATGTCAACAGATCCAACATAGTCCGATTTTGTATATCTCTCGCAAGAAGGACTCGAGATTTATTTTGATACCGGCACCATAGTTAATTCTACTACAGACATATCTCAACACATGCTTCACTACTACCTAATGACATTTCTTCGGCTCCTACATGAATCTGGAAAGATAGCTCACAACAAATCAAAGGTATGGTTTGGTATATATCAAGTAAATGAGACTCCCAACAAGTTGTCTTGGTGAGTACCATCTACTTGAGGTGAATCTGAAATCTATAAAGTTGCAAAACTTTTTCCATTAGAGTGGACATAGGTTTACAATCAGACATGCCATACTTTTCTAGGAGTGTCTTGGCATATTTCATCTGGGAGATAAAAATATGATTCTTCTTCTATCATATCTCCAAGCCAAGACAATAATGAAGTAGCCCCAAATCTGTCATGTCGAAGGATTTATTCAAATCATTCTTAACATCTTCGATGAGATTTTTTGAACTCCCTGTGATCACAAGATCATCCACATACAAAACCAAAATGAAAATATTTGTGCCTATCTTTTTATATACATATTTGAATCAGAGGGGCTATGAGTGAATCCATGTTGTAATAGGTGATCATCTATTTTAATGTACCATGCCCTAGGTTCTTGTTTAAGTCCATAAAGAGACTTAATTAGATGACATACCTTATGAGGATGTTTCTCATCGAAAAATCCTTCTAGTTGGGTCATGTATACTTCTTCTTTGATATCACCATTCAAGAAAGAATTTTTATGTCCATCTATTGAAGTTTCCATCCTTTTTTGCTTCCAAAGTGCATAGATAACTATGTTAGTTTTGATCTTTGCAGTGGGTGAAAATGTCTCCTCATATTCAATTCCTTCCTACTAAGCATATCCCTTTGCAACTAGCCATGATTTGTACTTGTTGATAGATCCATCTTCCTTATATTTTGTTTTGAAAATCCACTTGCATCTAATGGAATTCTTACCTGCAAGAATATTGATAAGTTCCCATGTACGATTCTAAATCAAGGAGTCATATTCTGCATCCATGTCCTTCTTCCACTTTGGGTGTCGAGTGCTTCATGAATTTTATCGGGTTTGGTGTTATCAACCATTGAACTCATGAGTGTGATATTTACCTCATTTCTTTTCCTGTCTTCTCATTTTGACTCCTAATGAAGTGTCTAAAAGAGATTTCAGGTGGGAGTCCCTCATGGTGCTTTAGACCCACTTCGGACATTGAATTTTTTATTTATATGAAGAATTATTTTCCAAATTACCAAGATCAACGAAAAATTCTCCTTGCAGCTCATCTTTCTTCGTGAAGAATCCTCATGCTCATCATTTGATTGTGAGAGAAATCTATGAGAGGAGGTTGGTATTGAATCTTCTTTATGTGGAAATGAGTCAAATGATGAATCATCACAAACCACATCTCTAATCTCATATATCTTCTTTGTCTCAGGATCCATGAGATGATATGCCTTTGAGGTAGTACTGTACCCAAAAAATATGCATTGGAGTGTCTTTGCATCAATCTTCTTCCTCTTCTTATCTAGGACATGCATATATGCAATACAACCAAATAATATCAAATGAGAAATTGAAGGCTTATGATTACTCCATACCTATTCCGATGTCTTTTCCTACAATATCTTTGTAGGTTCCTGGTTCATAAGATATATAGATGTCTAGACCACTTCTACCCAAAAAAAATTCTCCATCTTTGCAAAGGCAAAGAATGCAATGAGCCATCGCCATGACAATCTGATTGTGATGTTCGTAGTTCTATTCTATTGGGGAGTAGAGGGGGAATTCAAATTTGGCATGATACCATGATGCTTCAAGAATAACAACAATTTATTTTACGAATCCACCCCAACCGAGAAGAGGACAAGAAGGGGATGCTCAATCGATGAACAAATCACTTATAGAAGATATGAAAATTGGAAAATGTTTCACTCATCTTTCAGAGAAGGAACACCATGTATTGTGGGAATAGTCATCAATGGAAAAATAGAAGTACAAAAACCCCGAAATTAAATAGGAAAGGTTTAAAAAATTTCAATATGCATGAGCTCAAGATGGTTCTTGGCATGGAATGTACTCAACTCGAATGGATCCCAATGTTGTTTTCTTGCTAGACATCCAGACAAAGAGGTAATGAATGGGAGAGTGGAGGAAGTCCTCGTACCATTTTCTTAGAACGGAGTTGATATAGGGATCTAGAAGAAAGATGTCCATATTGATAATTCCAGAGTGCAGTGGACTCCACCATGGAGGAAGATAAAACAACTGCAGAGGATGAAACTACATCTAATGTAAATAAATGATCCTTTAAAAATATCTAACAAGTATCATACCTTCTCGTGACATCAGACATGATTTGATGCCTTTCTGAACCATGAAATCCACCTTGAGCTTTTGATTAATAGCTGAGAGACAGACATGATATTTTTCCTCAAACCCCGAACATAGAGAACCTTCATCATACTAAATTTTATTGTCTCAAGAGGAATGGTGACATTTCTAATTATTTCTGCAACATACTCCTTATTGTCTACAATTCAAACCTAATGTCCAGGAAGTCAATTATTCATTGAATTAAACAACTTACTATCACCCCTCATATGGTTTTTGGTGTCAAACTATATCAACCATACATTATATGATGGCTGCAATGTTTGGGAGACTAGAATAAGATCATCTTTGTGTGTATCATAATTTGCGTGATTCTCGGGGACATCTTCATCCGATTCATCATCCTGGATGGGATGTGTCATGTCTTTTCTAATTATTTTGGAAAGGATGCCACTTGCATTTATGTGAATTACCACGTCCATATGTTCTCTCTTCTATAGAATTGTGTTGTGTGCAAACATTGTACCAACAATTCATAATGCCACGCGTATTCAAAGTGCGAGATGTGACACCATTGATTCAATTTTTGATAATTTTTCTTGTTATTTCTTATGTGGCTTTTTTATGTCTATTTCTATTATTTTCCCTTATGAGGCTTCGACTCTTTAACTTCATTAAGGTTGATGCTTTTCCATCAATTTCTTTGTGCATTGTTTGGATGGATTCTTCTTGTTGTAGAAAGTTCACCAGTTCAGAAAAGTTCACCTCTTTTTTTGTGATGGTCAATGTGGTGATGAATGTCCTTGTTTCACCAAATAAGTTATGTGATAAAACAGAAAAGGTAACAGTTAAGGAGGAATACATGTGATATGTAGGTTAAAGGTTGAATGTGTGCATTACTAACTTTATCCAAGCTGATCGTAGAGAACTCCTTTTTGTCTGGGAAGGACTACCTATAGATACAAAGCAAG
Source organism: Taxus wallichiana var. yunnanensis (assembly GCA_018340775.1). Classification (NCBI taxonomy): domain Eukaryota; kingdom Viridiplantae; phylum Streptophyta; class Pinopsida; order Cupressales; family Taxaceae; genus Taxus; species Taxus wallichiana. The sequence goes on from CM031236.1 coordinate 326,162,525, forward strand.
ACCACCAAAAGAGTATTAAATAGCAAGAGTCAAAGGACTACCTAGCAAGGCTAGATCCAAGAAGCGTGATGCTTCCTCAAATGGTTTTCAATCCTTTGTTTAATACAATTCAATGTGAATAAACAACTAAAATAAATAAGTCCTATTGCAATGTAATGATTTAGGTTTCTCATACACACAATACACTAGATTTTATGATAAATATTAAAATAACACTAAATCTAGTTAGAACTGGGGTTTGTGTCTTTCAAAGGTCTAGTAAGGGTCTAGGATTGATTGGTTGAAGTCTAGGTTGATTTTGGGTGAGTGGGAAGCTTGTTGGTCTAAGACTGTGAAATGACACAAAGACCAATATCGGTCTGGTGACCGATTCTGTAAGGGGATAAACCGACGTCATTCAGGAACCGATGTTAGTAGGGGCAATAGGCAAAGCAAATTATTAAAAAGAGGTTTTAGGCTCTCTGTGATTACACAGAGAGTGAGGGTAGTATGGTTTGGGTCATAATATGGCTGAGAAGACTCAAGGATACTAAGAAGGAGGTTTAGAATGGTGAAAATTCTTGGGATGGTTTAATAGTGGGTTTGTGGGAAGAAGGTGATTTAAAAGAAATAGAGGAAATAAAATACTAAAGGGAGCAAGACATCTACAAAAGGAATAAGAAAAAATTATTAAAATCATAGTACTTACTTGATGTCTTTTAGATCTTGGGAGTTGGGATGGTTGATGGTTGATCGGAGAAGTTCTTGAATCCATTTTTGTGGTATTACGGCCTATGTGCTTCCATGAGTATTCCGACGCTCTGGAAGGGAAACCGGATGCTTGTCTTACACTGTAGTTGTGTGTGTTCGTCCTCCGAATACATGAGGTCTTGAATATTCGTGCTTGAATGTAATCAGGCTCCAATAACTAAATGAGAAAACCATGTAAAGAGCTATGAAAGTGTATATAAGGTAACCAATGGTGGTTAGATGACTAGCATCGGTTAAGGCGAGAAAGTCTAGGTTTACCAAAAATAGGTAGATCTTTACTATTTTTGGTGTGATTTTGATTGAGTCTACTTAGGGAAGTGGATTTCTTGTTAGAAAAGGTAGGAAGGTCATAAAATAAGTCCAATTAGGTTTAGGAAGAAGTCTCAGTTAGTTAGGTCAAGTGGTGACTCAAGTACTGAGAGTGATGACTCGATGTTGAGAGTGATGACTTAGTCATTGTGAGTTAAATGCCCCTAGAATGGGTCCAAGGTGAGGTGTAATGATGAGGTGGAGGTGTGAGGATGAAATTAACTTAATTAAATTAATTAAATTAATTAATAATGTGAGGATGAAATATTAATATGGGATGAAGGGGTCATGATGTGTTTAAATATATTACGTTAATTGATTGAAGGGGACCAAGGGGAGTGTGACCCAAATTTGGTGTCTACATTTGCCCCTTTTTTCACGTAGCTTGTATTGGTAAGTGATGCTGACAAAAATAGGGAGTTGGTGTCCCAAGTATAAATGGAGATTAATTTTCCCAAGTAGGGTTGAAGGTGATCCCCTCAAACCATGAACCAATGAGGTAGGAAAAGTAGTCAAGGAGTGGTTTGATAAATAGGTTATTGAGGAAAGTGAGGGCCGGTAGGTAAGGGTATGGTCATTACGGGTAATGGGTAAAGGTCGGGTCAGGTAATGGGTAATGGTTAATGGTAATCGAATGCACACACATGTATATATTGCAATACGGTACTAGGTGGAAGATCTTGTAAACTCTACGTTGTCAAAAGGGTGATAGGTTTATCCAAATGAGGTTGAAGTGATTTAGGTATCCAAGGTATAGGATATGGTCATAAAGCATAAGGAAATTAGGTGTAGGGATGGGTAATAGGTTTTATTCCATTGCACCAAAGTTATGGTTGGGATAAACATCACGTCATTAGGCAAGGTAAGGGCTAAACAACATGGGTAACAACATCGCAAGGTATAGCAAGTACACACAATCCAATTTCACAAAATAAGGTTCAGTCGGATATGTAGTTCGGGGAAAAGGTAAGTCTAAGGTATAGGTAAATAACATGTCCCTAAATGCAATTAAGGAAATGTATAGGTAATGTAGGCTTGTGGGTAAGGTGTAATAGGTGTTGGTAAGGTTAAAAGTTGTTAGATCAATAATGTTTTTAGGCAAAATGGGCATGGGGTGGGTCAAATGGTTATGTTAGGTGACCAATGTTTGTTATAGTGTAACCAATGTCGGTGTCAATCATGTCAAGTTGGGGATTAAAAAGGAAAAAATCTTCTTTTTACGAATTCATTTTAACCTTTCCACTTTTAGAAAATGACAGAGGAGAAGTGTAAGAGTGGAAAATGATAGTACGAGGTGTTGAGCTGAGTTGGTGAGCCATGTAGTAGGTGATTGACATTCGATTGACGAGCCCATGAGATCGAGTTGATTGATTCAATTAGTTGTGAGGTGAGGAGTTGATTTTAGCATGGAGAAGGTGGGAGAGGGAGGGGTGGACCACCAATGCAAAGTGAAAAATGTGCCACCGTGGAGACGAAACCAAGTAGAGGTAGGAGACAATTCGAATCCTTCATTTGGTTGAAAATAGTTTGTGGAAATTAGTTTTGTTTAAAATTTGGGTGTAATTTTAATTTGTGAAATTGTGGTTAAAAATGAATGAAATGAGTGGGAGAGGGGTCAAATGTATCTTAAATAGGGTTGGTAATGAAGCTAGGATAGGTTTGGGTGGGTGGGAATAGGTATTTAGGTTATTTTTGGTTAATTTTTGAGAATGGGGATGGGTTTTTGCGGTTGTGATGTCGTGATAAATACCAATGATGGTCAAGGGTTGGCCGACATCGGTTGGATTTGGCCATTTTCGGTCAAGGTTGGGTGACCAACACCGGTCAAGAGAACCAATGAGTCAAGGCAACCAACGTACCACGATTAAGAGTAAATAGGTGAAAGAAGGGCTAGGTAGGAAATTAAAATAGGCGGGGAAGGGGTAGGTGAAGATTTATGTAGAGGGAAGAGGGTAAAATGTTATTTTGGTGATGTAGGATAGGTAAGTAGGTGAAATGAACTAAGATAGTGGGTAAGGATGATAAGGGACTATGTAGGTTTGTAGGTGAATTAGGTAAAATGGGTAGGCATGAGTGATGTGGTTGGGTATTGTGTGGTGGGTAATAGGTGATTTGAGGTGGTCAAGTCTTGACAAGGTCGTGTTGGATGATGTAGGCGAGAGATCACTAAGGATGAGGGACAAAGTACCACCCCTACTAGTACAGATGTGGCCTAGTGTGACCACGGAGGAGTGGGAGCACATGACCAATGTTGGACTTAGTGCGATCTGATGTTATAGGCATATAGCCCAAGATCATAGCTTGATGGTCACTCTCATCGATAGATAGGACTCAAGCAGCCCAATACCTTTCATTTACTTATGAGTGAGATGATTTGTCAAACCTGGAGGATGTGTATAGGATCATGCGGCTACCTATTTTTGGGGAGCTAGTGTATTCCATTTCATCTGAGGCATCGGTGGAGCCGATAGTGGTGGTATTTTTTTAGGTGATGGGCCCTGTGAGATATCACAACACAAGTCTTATTGTTATCCAAATTCACCCCCCAGGGTTAATTTGATAACATGCATCAAAATTCTCAAGTCCCAGGAAAATGGATTGATTCGGGGCAAAATCATGTTTCTAGGGTCCCCTCGAATTTTTTCTAAGTCCCCTGTCCAAGAGGAAAAGAGCAAGTTCTGAGGAAAGGTGAAAAAGCAGCAAAAACAAGCTTGGGACAGAAAAAATTTTGAAAATTGGCTAAGTCCTAGTCCTCGCAGCAATCGGGACATGAGGAACGCTCGGGCGCGAATCAGCCAAAAGGCCGCCAGCACTCAGAGGCAAAGGAACATCAGGCCGTCGGGGCTGGCGGGGATGCCGAAAGCCGGTTCACCAAGGAGAAGAAAATCGACTAATCGCTGGGAAATTTGGGACATGAAGATGCGAAGGCGCGAACCGCTGGTTCGGTCGAAAAGGATAACTTTCACACTAAAAAGTTTGGGACATTTGGGCCGTGAGGATGCGAACCGGCCGAATCGGGTGAATTGGAAGAATTTGTCCCAGCATTTGGAACAAATGGGGACATCCGGACAAATGGACGCGGTGGACGCGAAAATGGCAGCCCGAGAGCCAATCAAGCAACGCCACGTGTCATCGGCTGAATGAGGAACAAGGAAGCCCATTTCGGGTGGATCGGGAGTTTTTGTCCCAGACACTTTGGGACATCCGGGACAAATGGACGCGGTGGACGTGAAAATCCGGCAGGCCCGAGAACCAATCAAATCACGACACGTGTCACAAGGGAGAAAGTCCAAAAGTCAAAGGGCGAGGTTTCAAGCACTGACCCGAGCCAATAAAAAGAGGACACGTGTCCAATGAAGTAGGGAAGGAGAGAGAATTACGCATCCAATCAGCGCTTGACACGTGTCATCCAGGTGGCAGAGCGTGGGAAAGATTTTCAAAACACGTTTTCACCTGTTTTGTGCCCTAAATCTTCAGATCGACATATCTTTCGATCCAGAGCTCGGATTTACACGTTCTTTATATCAACAGAAAGCTTATGAAATTATCTACATGATTCTGGGGTTAATCTTGAATTTTGGTGCAGTCTAGAGAGAGAAAATTGAGAAACAGCTCTGACGCGTGTTCATGGCCAGAAGTGACATTTCAGCGACCAAATTTAATGCAGAATGGGTCGCATTCTCCTGTAATTCGGTCAAAATGATAGGGTATGGGTTTGTAAGGTCCCCATGTTGTTTTAATGCATCTGCAGTTGAGGAGGGATGGGCTCTCATGTTTTTGTACATTTTCTGTCCCCTGGGCTCGACCCATGCAATGTAAAAGCCAGATTTGGCTCATTTCTAAAAGGGGGAACATTTTGGGCATAGAGACTTCTTCTTTCACCTCCAGCAAGTGATTGATGCAAGAATCAGACCTCTCCAAAAGATTGTAACAGTTTTTACCTCTCTGAGGTTGTAATGCAGTGATTTGGGTACTAGAAATGATAATGCAAGCTTTGTGAATGGTTTTCAGTCCTTTGTTTGTATTATTTGCTTCATTTCAGATCCTAAGTTATATCTTATCAGCCTGTGTATGTTTCATGTTGCAAATCTCTGGTTTGTGTCTATTTGCTTGACAGAAATGTTTCACCACTCCTTTTGGTGCATCACCATCTTTGATTAGTTTCAATTTTTTCATTTCTAGCCCCGCCCGGCAATTTAGAGTAGCATTAGGGTCCGAACCTCTCGTAGTTTTGTAAAATATAGATCTAAATCAGAGGATTTTGAGGAACCAGCCTCTAATCTGGAGATTCCTCTCTTAGTTTTACAAGTCCCCACACTTGGAGAGAGGTTTCCATGTTGTGCAATCACACTGGATGCTAGAGTGATCAACCTAGAAGCCTGATCTGCATCCAGGGGTGTTGTGAGTCTACAACAACAATTTTGGCATGCTCGGTGGGACTTAGAGGTCTCATTTTTATTGCAGCGGGTGATGTGCATCTCGCTGCATTTTCTTGCTTAAAAGAGCTATTATTTGCATATCTGGCGACTCCAAGGGGAAGAACCAGTTGGTTCCAAGTGCAGGCCTGAAAACTCATGAGAAGAATCACCACAAGGTCAAGAGTTGGAGAAGAAGAAGTGTTGTTTGAATACCTGCAATTATCTCCAAGAAGGAGGCAAAGAGGAAGAAGGATTCAAAGGTCTCCATCTCCACCAAACAGAACTCTCTCAACTCCTCCACCTGGTAGGCCTTTCATTCAGTCAACAAGGGTTTTAAGACCAATTAGAATGGCTCAGAACAATCCCTACGTCAACTTCACAGCAAAGTAGCCCACTTGCTCTCAATGCACAACATCCAGTTCCTATTGCAGCCTTGAAGAACATTCCCTACTTCACCGGAGAAAATCAGACTACTCCAGGTGATCATGTTAAAGATATTGCTAACCTTTGTGCAATTCATGAAATCAATGAAATGCAAGTGGCTGTCAAGTTACTGGCATCTTCCTTCAAGGGTAAAGCATTGCAATGGTTTAGGAGCCTTGGAGCTGGTTCTATCACAAACTGGAATCAGCTGTGTATTGCACTTCATGAGCAATTTGGAGAGAAGGGAGACAACTTGTCTCTTTTGGAGCAGCTGACAACCATCAAGAGAGCTCCGAATGAGCAGCTGACCAATTTCAACTTCAGATTTCAAAAGACTTAGGAGAGGATTCCAGTGGCAGTCAGGCCAACAACAGAAGGTGCTTTTCTATACTATCTCAAAGCTTTAAATTCTGATATTTCTATGTTGATTTAGTCCATGGGAGGCACAACTATCCCTATGGCTTATAGCATTGCCATTAGGGCTGAAAATTGTTTAATCCAAGCTGGCAAACTTGCCCCTAGACCTCCCATGCCATTGTTTCCAAGCTTAGAGAGCCCAAACACTAGTCAAGCACCTAATTTGGCTCCTTCTCCCACTCCTAGAAATCAGAGTTCAAATGAAGCTTCCACGTCATCTCCAAGTGCCCCAAATGAGCTTCAAGAGGTCATGAAGCAATTGCAAAACCTAGGCAACGAGCTAGTTACTCTCAAGAGGCAACAAGCCCAAGGTTTCAGACCTTCTTATCAACCCCAAGCCCAGCCTAATAGGCAGCCATACCAACCACAAAGACCACCTAATCCAGCTGCAAATATGAATCAAACAAGGCCTCCTGCCAATAGATCATTCCAGCCCTATAATCCAAATGCCATATCTGCCTCTAAGGCATTAGTGCCAACACAGAACAACATTGCTCAGGAATATGATTGGTGCTTTCCATGCAACGAGCCTCATAACCAATCCATGTGTTTCAATGGTGCTCTCAATCAAGCACTAATGGTGACAACTACTGGTGTGGAGGGTGAAGGCAGTCAAGGAAACAATGAACAACAAGAAACATTCCAACAACAATCAACCCCAAATGACACCACATTGGTGAACTGGCAAGCAGAAGATTTCTGTGGCATGAATCAAGCAGTTTCTCAAGGTGATGCAGCCAACACAAGGTCAAAGAGGAGAAATTTGGGTGAAGAACAGCCATTAGCCCCAGCCAATCCACAACCTTCCACGGCTCCACAAATGATTGGCAAGAAAATTCCAATTTCAAATGCACAAGGGCAGCCAAGAACAGCCCCTAGGCCAACTCAAATGCTAGTTGTTGCTGCCCATGTGCAAGGAGTAAATGTGCAAACCAAGGGACAGCAGAGAGATCCTTCATCACCATTCAGTATCATTGATCAGATGAAGAAGACAAACGTCAACATATCAATGTGGGAATCCCTATCTATCCCAGGCCAAAGAGATCTGCTGCAAGCTGCCATGAAGGATTGGCCAACTTTGAATCAGCAGGTTCAGATGCAAGACAAAGTGCTTACAAATGCTGCCCAGCCTGAAGGAAGTCATGGAGGACAACAAGGTAAAATGTTGAAGCCCCCTCCTTTCTATGTTTCATTAATCATTGGAAATCAGCTAGTACATAATTGCATGATAGACTCCGGGGCAAGTAGCTCAGTAATGCCTAAACAAATAGCTGATCAACTGGGGCTCCAGTATGAAACAACATCCAAAGGGGTAGTGCAGCTAGATGGGACAGCAATAGCAACAGTTGGAGTGATTAAAAACTTGAGTCTTACCTTGCATGCATGTCCAAATGTTGTTGTCTTACAAGATGTATCAGTCATAGACCTTCCACCACTCTTTGCCCTTTGCTTGTCAAGGGACTTCACAGCAAAGATTGGGGGGTATTTGTCTGCTATTTGGTCACACATGCTATTCAGAACAAGAAATGGAACTAAGGCCACAATCAGATCCGAACCTATTGCAAACTTCCATATTGAGCCTTACACTCCAAGTTAGATTAATGCCAATTGCTCAGCATTTGATCAAGAAGATCACCCTAGCACTGATGAGGCTGACACCAAGGTTGGAAGTATCCTAGATCTAACTCTTGATGAATGGGCAAACAAGATACATGCTTTTGATCCCTATCAAGAAGTAGAAGAATCTGCGCTAGGATTTTATTGTTTACATGAAGAGAATCAACCTCTCCCCAGCATCACCAAGCCGGATCATAAAGACAAGAATGAAGTATGGAAATTGTTCTTTAATGGGTCAAGGAGTAGACAAGGTGCAGGAGGAGGAGCTATGCTCATTTCACCGCAAGGTATAAGGTATTACTCAGCCTTCCGTTTCCAGTTTTCCTGTTCAAACAACACGGCTGAGTATGAAGCCTTAGTTCATGGACTGCACTAGGCAATGAAGGAAGGCATCAGGAATTTACAAGTATTTGGTGATAGTGAGCTGATTGTAAACCAAGTCAAAGGAAAAAATGCTGCCAAAAATGATCTGTTGAAGAACTAAAAAATCGGGTATGGGATCTTATCAAGATCTTGAAGCTTTTAGCATCAATTCCATCCCAAGAAAAAAAGAATGAAGTCATTGTGATCGGGCAGAATTGGGGCTACATTTGACATTGTAGAAAATATCAAAAGTAAAAAATCTCAGCCTCATATCAAAGTGGTTGTGAGACCAGCTGTTCCGGATAACAATACAAACTGGCAAGTCTTCGAGAATGATCAGCAAATTGTTAATTTTCTCCAAGAAGAAGCTGAGTTCTCGCTAGGAATCAAGATAAGTCTGCATCAGCAAAGTATGGTGACCAAGTGGTGTAGCTGAGAACTAAAAAATTACCAAAAGGCCTCATAACCTTGGAGTCAATCTTCAACCCGAATGATCAGTTCCGGAAGGAGAAAGTGAACATTCAAGTAAAGGGTGAAGATTCAGAGCCTATTTTAGTGGAAGAAGGCAAAACATTGCAAATTGGCAAAGTAAGTACCTCACAAGAGAAATCTGATTTTGTTCAGCTTTGTCAAGAATTCCCAGATGTTTTTGCTTGGACTTACAAAGATCTAAGAGGTTTCAACCCAAAGTTGGCACAACATACTATTGAGCTGGATCCGGAATCCAAGCCTGTCAGGCAAAAGCAAAGGCCAGTGAATCCCCATATTGAACCTCTCATGAGAAAAGAGTTAAGCAAGCTTATTGAGGCCAATATCATCTTCCCCATCAAACACTCAAGTTGGGTCGCCAACTTAGTCCCAGTCGTAAAGAAGAATGGAGAGATCAGGTTGTGTGTCGACTTCAGAGATTTGAATAGAGCCTCTCTCAAGGATCATTATCCACTCCCTTCCATGGAGCAAATATTGCAGGTTGTAGCTGGTTCAGAAAGGTTTTCACTACTTGATGGCTACTCAGGCTACAATCAGATTATGGTGAGGGAGGAAGATCAGTTCAAGACAGCCTTCACAACCAAATGGGGAACATATGCCTACAAGAAGATGCCATTTGGCCTATCAAATGCTGGAGCCACTTTCCAAAGGGAAATGGATATGGCATTCAAGGGGTTGATCAATAAAATAGTTTTGATATATCTTGATGACATCACTATATTCTCCAAAAATGCAGTGGATCACCTCTTTCATCCGAGACAAATATTTCGAGGTATAGAAGATTTGGGGTATCATTGAATCCCAAAAAATGCATATTCCTGGCTCATGAGGGGAAGCTCCTTGGCCATATTGTCTCCAAGGAAGGATTAGAAATTGATCCAGAGAGGGTTGAAGCCATAAGAGCACTACCATTGCAAGCCACAAGAAAGCCCTTCGAGTTTCTTGGGAAGGATAAACTTTGTTCGAGGTTTGTCCCATTTTGCAGCCCTTATGTCAAGCCTATCACCAAAATGTTAAAGAAGAGCATGGCTTTTAAGTGGACAGCAGAAGGCAAGGAGAGTTTTGAAGCAATCAAAGAAGCTATCTCTCAAGCACCAACTCTCATCAACCCAGACTTCTCCAAGGATTTCATCCTCTATGCATTTGGAGGTGATGACACTATTTCTGCCATTCTAGTGCAGCAGAACAAAGATAATGATGAGCAGCCGATTGCCTTTTTCAGCCAGAGCCTAGATGACTGCGAGGTGAGGTACTCTTTTATTGAAAAGCATGTACTTGCAGTAATCAGAAGCTTGAAGAAATTCAAGCATTTAGTCTCAAACAACAAGGTCCAGTTGTTGGTCTCACATGCTGGAGTTAAGGACTTCCTCCTCAACAAGGATTTGAATGAGAAAAGGGCAGGTTGGATCACCCGTGTCATGGAGTATGACATTGAGATCAAGATCACCAAGCTGGTAAGAGGGAAAGGATTGTGTGAGCAGCTGGTTTTGGGGAAGCAAAAAGAAGTATGCAACAAAGAAGAAACTGTTTTGACAGTCCAAGACAGCCATGAGCCGAGTGGCAGGCAAGAAGAAGACAATGCTGCCCCGACTCCTTGCTAGACCCAAGGTATTATGCACTTCCTAGGCATAGGCCTATGCCCTCCAGAGATGAACAAGACCCAAAGGAGACACTTCAGATTGCAGGTTGTCCCGTATGCCATTGTTGATGGAGTTTTGTTCAAGAAAGATGTGAATGGAGTGCTGCTGAGATGCATTAGCACAAATCAGATTCAAAGGGTGTTGGAAGAGTTTCATGGTGGACCAGCTGGCAGCCATTTTGCACCAAGAGTGACAGCTCTAAAAATCATGAAGGCTGGTTATTATTGGCCTAAAATCTTTAGTGATTGTTATGCATGGATCAAGAGGTGTAAGAATTGTGCATTCTTCACAGGAAAAGAGAGACTTGCTGCCCTCCCATTGCATCCAATCTCGGTTGACCAGCCATTCATGCAATGGGGTTTGGACTTCATTGAAGTCATTAATCCCAATTCAAGCCAAGGACACAAATGGATTTGACATGACACGACTACTTCACCAAATGGATAGAAGCAGTAGCACTCAAAGAGGTGAATGAGTCTAGCATATTAGACATTAATGAGGGGATAACAACCAAATTCGGTGTACCTACTACAATAATCTCTGATAATGCATTGGCATTCATTGGATCTAAGGTGACTGAGTGGGCTATCAAGAACGGTATTTACCTAAGCACTTCATCGAACTATTACCCTCAGGGTAATGGCCAGGCCGAGTCTACAAACAAGAACTTATTGAGGATCATTAGGAGGACTCTTGATGAGAATCGAGAGGTCTTGGCATACCAAACCGAAATAAGCCTTATGGGCTGATAGGATAACTCCCAAAAGATCCATAGGTAGCTCTCCATTCAGGCTTGTCTATGGAAGAGAGGCAATCTTGCCCATGTCACTTGAGTTGCCAACATTGGAACTCATGAAGCAGCTGGAGTTGCTAGAGTTTTAGCCCATGGAGGTGAGGTATGCATAGTTGATGGAGCTGCAAGAGATCGAAACCTGTGCATCCCAAGTAATGGAAAAGGATCAAGCTTTGATTAGGAAGACCTTTCATAGGAAGGCCAAGGATAGATCTTTTCAAGTTGGAGATCTAGTGTTGAAATGGGATGTGGACAGAGCAAAACAAGGAAGGCATTCAAAATTTGATGCCATTTGGAGTGGCCCATACGTGGTCACAAAGTGCAAGAACAGCAATGCTTTCCAATTAGCCTCACTGGAGGGTGAAGAACTGCAGATTCTAGTCAATGGAATCTATCTCAAGCGTGCTTCTAGAGGGAAGTTCACTACCTCTGTAAATATTAGATTATATTTTCTTTCCTCTAAGTGCTTGTGCACATTGTTTTGTTGTAGGTTAGTTTTGTTTTCCCTAAGTGCTTTGGCACAGCTTGCTGTCCATGGAGATGTTTAGCAGTCCTTGCTTTCATCAGGTGACATTCCATCTTCCTCCTTGCACATTCTGAGTCAGTTGAGGTTCTAAACAGAATATTTGATGACTCCATGCCCAATGGACTGCTTAAGGCAACTGGTATCTTCTACCTAGCAGGCAGGTAACCCCGCTGAGTCGCCAATTGTTATCCAAATTCACCCCAAGGGTTAATTTGATAACATGCATCAGAATTCTCAAGTCCCAGGAAAATGGATTGATTCAGGGCAAAAATCATGTTTCTAGGGTCCCCTCGAATTTTTTCTAAGTCCCCTGTCCGAGAGGAAAAGAGCAAGTTCTGAGGAAAGGTGAAAAAAGCGGCAAAAACAAGCTTGGGATAGGAAAAATCGTGAAAATTGGCTAAGTCCTAGTCCTCGCAGCAAATCGGAGCATGAGGGATGTCTAGGCGCGACGGCCAAAAGGCCGCGTGTAGTCTCGCAGGAAAAGGAACATCCGGGCTGTCGGGACGCGTGGGACGCGGAAAGCCGGTTCGGCCGAAGGAGAAGAAAATCGACTAACTGCTCTGGGACATTTGGGACATGAAGACACGAAGGGCGCGAACCGCCCGGTTTGGCCAAAAAGGAGAACTTTTGCACTAAGCAGTTGGGACATTTGGGCCGTGAGGACGCGAACCGCCGAATCAGGTGAATCGGAAGAATTTGTCCCAAATAATTTGGGACATCCGGGACAAATCGACGCGGTGGACGTGAAAATCTAGCAGCCCGAGAGCTAATCAAGCAACGCCACGTGTCATCGGTGAATGAGGGAAAAGGAAGCCCATTTCGGGTGGATCGGGAGTTTTTGTCCCTGACATTTTGGGACATCCGGACAGATGGACTCGGTGGATGCGAAAATCCGGCAGGCCCGAGAACCAATCAAATCACGACATGTGTCACAAGGGAGAAAGTCCAAAAGTCAAAGGGCGAGGTTTCAAGCACTGACCCGAGCCAATAAAAAGAGGACACGTGTCCAATGAAGTAGGGAAGGAGAGAGAATTACGCATCCAATCAGTGCTTGACACGTGTCATCCAGTGGCAGAGCGTGGGAAAGATTTTCAAAACACGTTTTCACCTGTTTTGTGCCCTAAATCTTGGATCGACATATCTTTCGATCCAGAGCTCTGAATTTTCACGCTCTTTATATCAACGGAAATCTTATGAAATTCTCTACGTGATTCGAGGGTTAATCTTGAATTTTGGTGTAGTCCGGAGAGATAAACTTGAGAAACAGCTCTGACACGTGTTCATGGCCGAAGTGACATTTCAAATGACAGATTTAATACGAATGGGTCACATTCTCCGTAATTCGGTCAAAATGACAGGTATGGGTTTGTAAGGTCACCCATGCCGCTTTTAATGCATCTCGCAATCGAGGAGGGATGGGCTGTCATGTTTTTGTACATTTTCTGGTCCCCCGGGCTCGACCCATGTAATGTAAAAGCCGATTTGGCTCATTTCTAAAAGGTGGGAACATTTTTGGCATAGCAGACTTCTTCTTTCACCTCCAGCAAGTGATTGATGCAAGAATCAGACCTCTCCAAAATATTGTAATAGTTTTTTTACCTCTTTGAGGTTGTAATGCAATGATTTGGGTACTGGAAATGATTATGCAAGCTTTGTGAATGATTTTCATCCTTTGTTTGTATTATTTGCTTCATTTCAGATCCTAAGTTATATCTTATCACCACTGTGTATGTTTCATGTTGCAAATATTTGGTTTGTGTCTATTTGCTTGATGTAAATGTTTCACCACTCCTTTGGTGCATCACCATCTTGATTAGTTTCAATTTTTGCATTTCTATCCCCCCGGCAATTTAGAGTAGGATTAGGTCCGAACCTCGTAGTTTTGCAAAATATAGATCTAAATCGAGAGGAGTTTGAGGAACCATCCTCTAACTGAGATTCCTCTCTCGGCTTTACAAGCCCCCACACTTGGAGAGAGGTTTCCATGTTGTGCAATCACACCTGGATGCTAGAGTGATCAACCTAGAAGCCCGATTTGCATCCAGTGGGTCTTGTGAGTCCGCAACAACACTTACTTATGGAGATATGTATGTAGCCTATCCACATGAGACTAGGCTATCGGTGTTGATGATGGTGGTGGTGGGATGTTTTTCTCTTCTAGATTATGAGGGTGGGAGATTCCCACGAGCACCGATAGCGTGCAATGGGATATGATAGAGGATTGGATATATTTGGCTTGGGCACCGCTTTCCTAGTTCAATCAGATAGGAACTATGGGCCTATGGGAGATTGAGGAGATTCAGTATGTGTTGTACCTATTTATTACACTGTTGGGCATACAAGCACATCATGTGTGTGCACCCAATTGGTTTACCATGATAGGATTGGTTCGAGGGTGGATTTTTCAGAGTTGGTTTCAGATGATGGGTACCATTCGGTGGGGATGCCAAGGGTGGTGAGGGTCACATATGATGTGTCATACTACATGCAGATTATTAGAGGGTGTTTTGAAGTTGATATCATGTGGAGGCCATATATTGGTTATCCATCATACAAAGGCATGGTTGAGGAGTTAGAGGAGCTTCAACTACTGAGATGGATATAGGGCGGTGTGTTGGGGAGCATGAGATGATTCTCATGAACAGTGGTCGAGATGGTACTTTGGACTACACATAGGACGTACCCCCACCTTTCCCACAATACCATACAGATGACGTGGAGAGACCTATGTCTCCACCACGTCTGAGTGTTCCTATAGGTTAGGTACTAGATAGATGGATCAATGATGCGGACGTCACCGATGGATACAAGTAGTGGTGGGTGGCACATTTACGGGCGACACGGCCAAGGCTAGGGCAACCTAATTTAAGCGACCGGCATACCGCAGAGGGATACATCACAGGGGTTAGGTGGCCGCCCTATAGGCACAGACATTATAGGGTTGCAGGTATAGTTGACAGTGGTCATATGCATAGGTGACCACCTTGTAGGCACATGTGATAGCCCTATAGGCCCAAGTAGCACATGCACAAGATCTCGCATATGGTGGAGATGGGGATGGAGGGTAGGTAGCCACCCTATAGGTATAGGTGGATGGTTTACGGTGGTCACTTGGTTCTGCTACAATAGGTTGTGGCCTTATAGGATGAGGCAGCTACACAGTCACATGGAAAAGGTCCCACAGTGCACAGCAACCGCATCGGGATAGGGTACACTTTTGGTCAAGAAGAGTTCACAGGGGGAAGTTAGGCCAATGGCAACACCCTAGACCATATCTATGGTAAGGTTTAGGGATTCCCTAAATAAGGATTGCTATTATCATGACCATTTAGCCACCATAGGAATTGATGTGTCATCATATGCCGAGTACCGAGCCTAGCAGGAAGCCAATGAGTGGACTAGATCCAGGACTCATAGTTCTGGTAGCACACATGGGGTCATCGACCCTAGAGACAGAGCCATGGTGAGGTTACTAGCTCTTGGAGAGTGGGCTTGACAGAGCGCTAGGAGGAGGAGACAGGTGAGACTAGAGATGATGGCATCAAGTGGGGGTGAGTGGTCATTGTATGTGATAGTGTACCATTATTTTTATTTTTGATATATATATCTCTGTCTGCGTGCCGAAAACGTGAGATTGTACATGAGAGTTTTGAGATACTGATATTTATTTATACATGTGTATATATGTATTGATACATAGACACTCCCATTATATAGTTGATGATGTTGACTGGATGGATGATGTACTCATTTTTAATTTCCATTGTTATTGTGTATTATGGAAACTAGTTGAATTAGGCATGATTGAGTCGAGATTATATAGGCATGATGGAGTTTTTAGATGATTTAGGCATGATGGAGTCATGTATAGCCATGATGGAGTTAAGGTCATTTAGGCATGATGGATTCTAGGTTACTTAGGCAGTCGAGGTCATGTAGGTATGATGGAGTCAGGTATAGGCATGGTGGAGTCTAGATGATTTAGGCATGATTTGAGTTTAGGTGAGTTAGGCATGGTGGAGTCAAGGTCATATAGGCATGGTGGAGTCATGTTTTTGCGTTTGATTTAATTTCCAAGTTATGGTAGTATGTAAAATAAATGATGATGTATATGTATGTTGTGGTGTAAATTTTTGAATATTTGATATCATGAAAATGTGAAATAATTGATGTATGATATGGTTGATGTTATAAAATGGTAGGTATGTATGTTTTTATGATTGTTTAATTTCCCAATTTTATGTAACATGGAAACTAACTAAGGTAGAATGTGAATATAAAAAGGGGGAAATTGGTTAGGGGAAAGAGTAGCCAAGCTAACCTCCAAGGGCCACATGCCCTCGGAGTGTTTCCTACATAGCCCCGATGAAAAGGGGCCTCAGGCCAATGTAGTTCTCCCATAAGATATGGAATAATATGATGAGGTAGAGGAATGAGTTGGTAGGTTTTAGGCATAATTGAGTTTAGGTCATTTAGGCATGGTTGAGTTTAGGTCATAGGCATGGTTGAATTTAGGTCGAATAGGCATGTGTGATTTTAGGTCATAGGCATGGTTGAGTTTAGGTCATAAGCATGGTTGAATTTAGGTCGAATAGGCATGGGTGATTTTGGTCAAATAGGCATGGGTGATTTTAGGTCGAATAGGCACAAATGATTTTGGTCAAATAGGCATGGGTGATTTTAGGTCATAGGCATGGTTGAGTTTAGGTCATAGGCATGGTTGAATTTAGGTCAAATATGCATGGGTAATTTTTGGGGAAGAGGAATTCCCAAAATGTAGGTGTCGAAGGTCTGGTCCTATGTAGGAGAATCAATAAGTAAGAAAAAAGGTGAATGGTAAGAGGAGAAAAAGATCCGCCTAATTGATAAGAACCATTACGAGTCTATCATACCAAATATTGGCGTATGAACATAAAACCCTAAAGGCGTTGCATGGTTGATTGTTCTAAGGGTGAAGAAGGTCACGTGATCATGAAATTTTGCATTTTTGGCATGTCCCTTGAGTAGGAAGAATATTAGAGGTGAAATTTAGTGAGGTGAAAGAATTTGGTTTTAGCGTAACTTGGTGTGAGACAAGATGCCCCTTTCGTAAGAGACCCGAGATCAAAATAGGCAAGTCCATGAAAAAAATATCATCTTTTTTTTTTTTTCTTTTGTTTTTATAGAATGATCGATGTGGGAAATATATGTGGGATGAGTAAAGTATCTCCTTGAGGTCTTCATGAAGCTAATCGATGCGGGAAGCTTCAGAATATTTTTATTTATTTTATAGGAATGGTCTTATTTTTCCGATAGACTATATGTACAATGTGGCTAGCTTTATACAGCCTATCCTTCGAGGGAGTAGTCTAATTATAAGCGATATAGAAAGATAGATGCCTTTTTTTAGGGAGTCATCTTTTTCTAGAAGTTCGACTCAAGGAGTTTGAATTTGAAAAATCTTATATATTGCTTTTGAATTGTTTTTTTTTTACTTTTAGGTCATGGACAAGACTATAGAGAAGTATAGGCTTCTTTTTTATGAAGACAAAAACCATAGCACATAGAGGTTAGCTATGAATGAGAGGTTCTAAGTGATGAATTACCATGGGATTACATCTTGAAAAGGATGAAAAGTATCCATGAGAATCATGTCATGAGTAGAGTCGTGGTACTCATATTGAATATAAGGCTGAAATGTGACGAGTAATCACATGATTCTTGTTTAGTCGTTGATCCTTAATATAGGAAAGTGGAAGGTGAACATTTCTTAAGGGATGAGTGTTTAATAGACAAAAGGTGATATATGACTTGATTCAACAATAGAATGGTCGAAGATGCAAGGCATTGAGGGGCTCAGGTTCGGGTTTACCTTCGAGTGAAGATAAATGATAAGCACCCAATCCATAGGCATGAGTAATGATATAGGGTCCAAGCCAATTAGGAGAAAACTTGCCCCGTTTACTTTTCTCTGCTTTTGTTACATGTTGATTTTCCTTCAAGACAAGGTCACCAACCTGGAAGGTTCATTCTGGACAGATTTTTGTAGGCATGTTTGATACATTTTTGGTAGATTTGGAGGTGATCGAGAGAATTGAGATGACGTTCGATCTAACAACTTGATCGTGTCAAATGAACTCCGTGAAAATCATCATCATTGAGAGTATCTTTGAATGAGATATGAAGAAATGATATTTGGACTTTGAGGGGGTGACAACCTCTACATGTAGACTAAATAAAAGGTGTGGCATCGGTTGATGTATGAATACTAGTATGATAAGCCCATAAGGCAAAAGGAATGTGCGTGTGTCAATCCTTACAATATCGTCAACCACTTTCATCATAATTTTGTTTAGGTTTTTTTGGTTGACTCGGCTTAGCCATTTGTTTGAGGATAATAGGGTGAAGAAAAATTGAGTTGAATGCCGAAGGCATCACAGAGTTTCCGTAGGTTTTGTTTTTGAATTATTTTTAGTATCAGTGATGAGGCGGTGAGGGACACCAAAGTGACAAATGATGTGATGATTGATGAATTCACATATTTTCTCATATTTTGTAGAAATAAGAGGTATGGCTTCCACCCATTTAGTGTAATATTATGTAGCAGTAATAATCCATTGATGACGTTGGGAAGAATGAGGATTGATCTCTCGACTAGATCCAAACCCCATTGAGAGAAAGGTCAAAGGTCTCGTATGACCTGTAAGGCATGACTAGGGGTGTGATGAAGATTAACATGTTGTTGACACTTCACACAACACTTGACATAGTCACAAAAATCATGGTTTAGGGTTTAATAAAGTAATAGCCAGTGTGAAGGATACGCTTAGAATACAGCTAAACCATTGAAGTGACCCCCACAAATTCCGTCATGAACTTCCTTGATGGTGTAGGTAATTTCAGAACTCATAAGATATTGTAAGAGGATAACATCAAATGCTCATTTATAAAGAATACCACCCATGATGACATAAAGAAGAGACAATTTTGAGAAATGTGCATTGTCCATTACGAATAATATCTCAAGGCATAATGGAAATGGAAAGGTATTCAACAAATTGCTTCTACTAAAGGTCATGTGGGTCGGGTTTCAATGTTTCCACAAGGTTGATGTCTCAAATTAGATAAAATGGTGATTTCAACCTTCAGACAGTTGACAAATATTTTTAGTTGGAGGCGAAGCGGGATTTGAAAATCTAGAAAGACCATGGTATCTGCAAATTTATTAGTGGAACGCAGGTGGTTTGAAGTTCATAACGGTCAAAGGTAGTCAAAATGATGTCAACTTGATGCTTATAATTTTGAATTATCTCGTTACGACATGGGTATATACCATTAACTTGGTTCTCAACCAACTAAGAGTTTCCAAAGATATGAATTGATTTAACATCTAAGGTTATGGCGGTTTGAAGACCTAATATGATTGCTTCATATTTATCGATATTTCTAGTATAATCAAAATCTAGTTTGAAAGATAATGGCATAGGCTCACTATCAAGAGGAACGAGGATAACTCGCACCACCCCATGCGGACATTTGGAACCATCGAAGAATAAGGTCATATGGTAAATGGTATCATACAAATAGAGGGTAGTGATGGATTCGTCATGAAAATCGAAGTTAGAGGATTGATTTCTAGAGATATTTATATCTCGCGAATTGGTCAACAATTGTTTTTCCTTTGATATATTTTTATGGGTGAATTCAAGATCTAGGTCTGCAAGAAGCATGAGCCAATGTGCAACACATTGATGTTGGTAAGTATTAACATACATGTAATGAAATGGGTCAATATTTGTGACAACAAAGGTTTTTGGTTGAGTAGATAATGGTGAAGTAAACTAAGGCTAAACAGAGTTTTTGGCTTGAGTATATCTAGTTCGTAGTAGTGCGGCTTATATAGTAAACCACTTGTTCCTTGTGTTTCTCATCACGATGAGCGAGCATGGCACCCAAGGAATGATCAATAGTAGAAATATAAAGGTAAAATGGTTGATCATCCTTAGGAGGAATGAGCACATGTAGTTGGAGGAGGTATTGTTTTAAGGTGTCAAATGCTCTGTGGCATTCATCATCCCATTTGAAGGAGACATCCTTTTTGAGGAGATGATGAAATAAATGGTAGTGATCAAAAAGTTGTGAAATAAAATGACAAAGAGATTACAACTTCCCTTGTAAAATATGAAGTTGATGAAGGTTAGTAGGTGGAGGTATTTTGAGAATAGCTTTGATTTTAGCGGGATCAACTTCAATGCCACACAAAGAAATAATTAAAAAAGGAGATTGCTAGAGAGAACATCAAAGATACACTTCTTAAGTTGAAGGTGAACAAAATATTTGATGAGATGGTCAAACATAACCTTAAGTATTTGTTGTCCGCTCAAAATTTTCCTTCTTTTTCAAGTCTAGACTTAGAAATTTTTGAGTTGTTACTCTTTGAAAATGGTCTAGTCTCGAGTATTTTGAAATCTGGAACTCCCAAAGGGATCAAAGATTCCTAGAAACACCTCCATCGGATAGATAAGTCTTTCCCCATTCCGAGAAAGGTAAGGAAGTCCTCCTAACTCCTTGTATTTCACAAGTTATGGCTTGGTAGAATTTGGAGGGGAAATTTTCCCTGGTCGGGCCGGCAGAGGACTTTGGGAAAATTTTCCCTTGCGGGCAAAAAGGGCGAAATGTTATTCTAAAGCCCACAAATGAACCAAAAAGTACCACGTGTCATTGGGTTGGTGGGGGCATGGAGATTTTGGGGAAAATTTTCCCAATTTGAAAAAAGAGGGTAAAAGGTCAAATTTTGGCCCGCACACCCAAATTTTGCTATAATTTTTCCAGTTTTGCCCCAAATCTTCAAGAGGCCATATCTTTCAATATAGATCTCGGATTTTCATGTTTTGGTATCAATGGAAAGATGGTGAAATTATCCACATGATGGACACTTCAATTTTAAATTTTGATGGATTTTTATGGGAGAAAATTGAGAAAACGTCTCTGGCATGTAAAAAGTTTCCCGACTCCACTCCAATGTTCTCCTACCATGTGGATGGCTCATATTTAAAGGTGTAAAAGATAAATCTAATGGCCCACATTCAATCTGGAAAGTTTGTAACCATTTTAATTATTAAATTCTTTGGCATTTCCCACCACGACCATTTTTTCTGCAAAAGAAGGATCTGAAACGGTGCCAAATGATTGGATCTCAACTATAACTAGCTTTTGGTCATTTGGGAAGTTATAACTGCCTCGTGTGAGCTATTTCATGGCTTTTGGAATTCATTGTAGAGGTTGGAATTTGATTTTTGAAGACTGTAAATGATTTTCATGAACAGAGGACAAAAAACAATAGTCGTCATTCTTCCAAGCTTCCCCTTTCTACGAATTTCTTCCATTTCCTTTCATTGTACAAGTTTTTACTTCAGTTGCAATAAGAAAAGAAGGATTTTATGCCCCTTTGATAGAGGATTTGATTGGTACTTTGTGACCAATGCATTTTTATTTAGTCTTGTAGCTCTGGTTTGTGAATTTGTATTCTTCTTCCATTTAAATGCATGTCATAAACTTTTTGATCAATGTTTGTAGGCCTCTAATGTTCTACCTCCATCATTGATCTCCTTTCCTTCATTCCCACTCCCCTTTCCCACTCTCAGACCACTTTCTGTCCTTGCAAGAAATTACAGGCTTTGTCATAGGGTCAGTGGAGTGCCCCTATGGATCTCTAGTTGAAAAACCACCATTGAATCCACTTGTTTTTCATGCATAATATGGAGTTGCACCGTTATAAGTAGAGGGACTTAGATTCCCATAGTGTTGTTTTGGAAACCACCAATTTGTTCCCCGAGACAAATTTCCAAGCCAATAGTTTTGGTGCACCACCATGGGGCATATTTTTCAACATCTGCACCCTAGAAATGACCACAGGGTCATTAAATACCATTGGAGTTCATTGAAAATTTGAAGTTTCTTATGATCCACATGGATACCAATCATGGAAATTCTCACACATCCTCTTGTTGAGAGACCTACCTTGCTCTTTCACATTCAAGAAGATATCATTTCGACCCGATATCTTAGAGTGTAGACCATTACTCTATTACTTCAAGAATTTTGGATCAAGAAGAAGAACTTGCTGCTGAGTTAGAGGAACGAAGACAAATCTTGGCACCCCAGAGAAGACAATAAGTCTTCAAGCTAGCTGACAAAAGGTATACCCGGTAGTTGAGATCAGGAGGACCCATCAATCCTACTCTTGATGAGCTTAAGGAAGAAGAACAAGAGCTAGAAAGAGAGGAAGTGAAAGAGTTCAACTTGAAAGGGAAGAAGTGATTAGGGCTCAACTTGAAGAGATTGAAAGACTCCAAAGAGAGGTAGAGGAAAGAGAAGAATCCCTAGTTGTTGAAGAGGCTAGAAATAGAAATAGAATGGTTGATAATGAACGTGAAGCACGTAGACCCAATGTACCATGGGGAAGAAATACTGGTCCACTTGCCCTCCCATGAATACTCCATGATCTACCAAGAGGCTCAAGAAATAACTTTCCTAAATTTAAAGGAGACGGCTCACAACTACCTGAGGAACACGTAGCAGCTTTCATCACTACTTGTGGTGTGTTAGGTGTCGAAGATGAAGACGTGTCGGTTAGAATTTTTGTGGAGTCACTCCAAGAGAAAGCTGTTGAATGGTTTTATATGCTTCCCCCAAGATCTATCACTGGCTGGGAGGACATAAGGAGTGCATTTGAAAGTAGATTCAAGAGCACAGAAGATGGCCAAGACTTGTTGGTTCAATTGGTGCAAATGAAGAAAGAAGTCTCTGAGTCCATGAGAGATTTCGTAGCAAGATTTGATAGATTGACAAGAAGAATCCCTAAAGATGTAGTTCCTCCTGAAAACAACTTGAAGAGGTTCTTCATCAGTGCCTTGCCATCAGAAGTTGGTTTCTTCCTCAGAAGAGATCAACCAAGAACATTGAGGGAAGCTCAAGACCTTGCAATCGAGACTGATGATGATTTAATTCTTTCTAGAAAGGTAAAGGGCCCAAATGGAAAGCAAAAGGGTCAGAGTTCAAACTCAAGTCACAATAGACCCCATGTTTCAAAAAATGGCCAATGATCTAGTTGCCTTGAAGAAGCAACTATCACAAATCACTATGAGGAACAATCCAAGAAGACCAAACTTTAATGATAGGTAGCGGATTGCACCACCTCCTGCCAGACTTGCTCTTGAAGCACCACCAGTCAATGCTGCCTATGATACCCGAGATATAAGAGAGGAAGCTGAAGTTGATGAGCTCAAGGGAGATGATGAAGAAAACTATGAAAGCTACCTAGAAGTCGAGGAGGTTGACATGCACAATGGCCTGTTCGAATTCATTGATGATGATGAAGAAGAAGAGGAGGAAATGCCAAGTTTTTCATGCACTGTTTTCACTAGAACACAGTCCAAGAAGAACACCCCATCCTCGGTGGCTGCAAAGGAAAGAAAACCAAAGAAGTTTCCACTTCTGAGGTCACACAGAAGAGGATTATCAACAAAGGTTCTCCATTGCCGCCCTCCATGGATTCTGCTAAAGAAAAACTAGACTTGGTCGCTATCAAGGATCATGTTGTCATACCAAGTAAGTCTTTTGCTCCTTCTTCTAGTCCTGTAGTTGTTAAGAGTACTTCCCCTTCCATTGGAATCTCTGCCAAAGTACCCACAGTTCAGCCAAAGGTTGTACCTTTTCCTTCTGCTAAACCGACTATTTCACCTTTAGGAGAAAATCCTTCATCCAAAATATCCAAGGTTCCTTCAAATCCCTTGTTAGGTAAATCCTCTTTCATCCCAGGAGCCTCCTCCTCATCCAGTATTTCCCCATTTGATTTTGTAGAGCATGCAAGCAAAACCAAAGTCCAACTCTCAGAGTTAGAGTACTTGCAAACACACCCGGCCCAATTTGACAGATTCATTAATGCAGTCTGGGGAAATAGCTCTATATCCTCAAGTTCCACTTCTAAAGGAATTCTTCCAACACCATCCACACCTCCATCTCAAAATATGTTAGCTCTCAGTGCTTCCAAAACAACCAGAGTTGAGCCTTTCTATTTGTCTCTCCTCATAAATGGCTTTGAGTTGAACAATTGTATCATTGATTCTAGAGCCTCTGATAATGTAATGCCGCTCAAAGTTGCAAATTCCTTGGCCTAAATTTGATGAGAGTAAATGGAGCTTGTTATTCCATGGAATCTAAACAAGTGCCACTGATTGGAAGAATAAAGGATGCACAAGTAGCTCTGGCTGATTTCCTTGACAAGAAGGTGCTCCTAACTATTTTAGTGGCAGACATCCCAACATCCTTTGGCATGCTTCTGAGTAGAAGTTTTTGCAGAGATCTAGGTGGAGAAATTAAAATGGACTAGTCATCTACTACTATCCTAGTCAAAGGTGAAATGAAGAGGTTGCTGCCTGTTAGAAAGATGAAGTTCACAGTAAAGAAGTCTGATGATCCAAGAGCTAACATCCTTCTTCAAGATTCTGAGCTAGGAAATTACTTCCTCACATCACAAAAAGATGAAAACCTACCACTTCTCATGGAGGAAGAAGAAGATCAGATCTAGATGATGGAATTTGATGGCAGTCATTCAAGGGCAGGTTCTGGAGCTGGTGTTGTTCTGTATTCACCTTCAAAGGAAATGCATCCTTTTGCTTACAAACTGTAGTTTGATAACACCAACAACACAGTAGAATACGAAGCTCTTCTTTTGGGCATGAGCATTGTAGAAGATATGGGAATCAAGAAGCTGAGATGCCTTGGCGATGTAGAGGTAATAGTGAAATAAATCCGCTAGCAATATCAAGTGAAGAACCCAAGGCTCAGACACTACAGAAATCAGGTTTGGGATTGTATTGAATCATTCGATGCTTTCTCTATTGAAGTCATTCCAAGGGCACAAAACGAAAGGGTTGATTCTCTTATTGTGTCAGCCTCCTTATTGACACCTCATCCTTCCTTTGGCAAAGATAAGATAACCATTGAGATGGTTTTTAGACCGAGTGTACCTGATAATGCTAATCATTGGTAAGTCTTTAATGATGACAATCAAATTTTGAGCTTCTTAGAACAAAGAGATAATTTCAATAATCTCTTCTTTGAAGGAAGTGTCAATCCTCATAGAGAAGTTGTTGCTGAGGAAGAAGCTGATGGAATTGATGAAGTTGATGATGAGGGAATGATCAGACTGAAAGGAAACAAAATTCCCAAAGGCTTAGTCTCTTTGGAAGACCTGTTTGACAAACATGACAGATTCATTCAAGAGAAGGAGAAGTTATCTTCTCGGTGTCCATCTGACTTTGACAAAGAAAATATTGGTACTTCAGAAGATCCAAGATTGGTAAACATTGGTAAATGTTGCTCGCCTGAAGAGAAGAGAAGGTTTGTTACTCTGCTCAAGAAATATTCTGATGTTTTAGCTTACTCTTATGAAGAACTCAAGTCATTCCAGCCAAAAGAAATGCACCATTCCATTCCTTTGAAGCAAGGTGCTAAGCCTTTTAGGAAAAATAAAAGGCCCTATAATCCAAAGGTTTTGATATCATCAAGGAAGAAGTGACCAAGATGTTGAACACCAGAATCATTTTTCCCATCCACCACTCAACGTGGGTGGCTAACATTGTGCCAGTAAGAAAGAAGAATGGGAGATAAGGATATGTGTTGATTTCAGAAATCTGAATCAAGCCTCACTCAAAGAAAACTATCCTCTGCCCATCATGGATCACATTTTGCAAGTAGTCACTAGATCTGAGATGCTCTCTCTGCTTGATGGGTTTTCAGGGTATAACCAAATCAAAGTGGCAGAGGAAGACTGTAGCAAAACAACATTCACAACTCCTTGGGGAACTTTTTCTTATAGCATAATTCCTTTCAGCCTAATCAATGCGGGAGAAACATTCCAAAGAGAAATGGACTTGGCCTTCAGAGATATAAAACATTGCATTGTTGTATATCTGGATGATCTCACGGTATTTTTGAAGAAAAGAGAAGAGCACATTTGTCATTTGGAACAAGTTCTTGCAAGGTGTAGAAAACACGGTATATCTTTGAATCCCAAGAAATGCATCTTTGGAGTCACAGAAGGCAAGTTGCTTAGGACACATCATGAACAAACATGGAGCACACATTGACCCGAAAGAGTAAGATCTATTCAAGCACTATCTCTGCCCACAAGCAAGAAAGGAGTGCATTCATTCTTTGGGAAGGTAAACTTTCTTCACCGCTTTGTCCCTGAGTTCGTTGAACTGACAAAGCACATCACTTCTATGATGAGGCCTCAATCAAGTTTCAAATGGAGCCATGAAGGGAAAACTACATTTGAAGAGATAAAAAGAGCTATTGCCAAAGCTCCTACTCTTGTATCTCTAGATTTTAACAAAGAGTTCATCATGTATTGTTATGCCTCATAACACACTCTATTTGTTGTCCTTATCTAGAAGAATGATGAATATTTGGAAGCACCCATTGCTTTCATGAGCTTTCCTTTGAAGAAACATGAGCTCAATTACAGTCAATTGGAAAAGCATGCATTCGTAGTGGTCAAAGCTATAAAAAAATTTCTGCTTCTACATTCTCAATTCTCATATTGTGGTAATGGTCCCTAGAAGTGCAATCAAATCCATTTTGACACAGCAAGATCCCAGAGTCAAAAGGGGGAATTGGATCACAAAAACTCAAGAGTACGACCTGGAGATTCAGCCTTCCCATCTGGTAAGAGGAAATGGTCTGTGTAAGTTAATTGTTGAAGATGAAACTCTCAAAGTTCAGCACATAGAGAGGAAGATGACACTTGTTTAACTTGCCCAGAAAACTACCCGCAAGTTCTCTTTGTAACCACTACTGATGAGTGGTATGCAGACATCACTTTTCTACTTACTTATGGAGAATGTCCCTCTCATCTAGATTACAAGCAAAGAAGGACTCTCAAACTGAAAGCAACCAAGTACGTGATCTAGAATCATGTGCTTTATAAGAAAGGAATGGATGGTTGCTTCCTTTGATGTGTTGATAAAGAGCAACAAGGAAAGTTTCTTAAAGCCTATCACGACCAAGCATGTGGTGGAAACTTCTCAGCAATGGTGACTACCCACAAGATTCTCAGAGGTAGATATTATTGGCCTTCTCTTTTTGTTGATACTCAGAGCTGGGTTTCTAAATGCAAAGCATGCCAAGCAATTTGTTGGAAAACCACAGTTAGCTGCATTGCCTCTCAGGCCTGTGATTATTGAAGAACCATTTCAACAATGGGGGCTAGACTTCATTGGCATGTTGAATCCCCATTCAAGTGTTGGGCATACTTATGTGCTCACTTGCCATGGACTACTTCACCAAATGGGTGGAAGCCATTCTAACCAAACAAGCTAGTTTGAAGTAGTTTGCAGTTTCATCAAAGAATACATCATTGTCCATTTTGGGGTGCCTCAAAAGATTGTTGTGGACAATGCCACTTATTTCTCTTCAAGAGAATTGACATAATTCTATTATGGTTTTGGAATCTCTCTAGCACATTCTTTTGACTACTATCCACAAGGAAATGGTCAAGCTGAGTCAAGTAATAAGAACATTGTGACCATTTTCAAAGCTTGTTGATGAGAATAAGAGGAATTGGCACAAGAGATTGTATGATGAATTGTAGGTTGACAGGATCACTCCCAAGAAGGCCATTGGTACTTCACCTTTTCAGCTGTTGTATGGATTTGAAGCAAGAGATCCCCATCATAATTGAAATGCCAGCTCTCAGATTGCTTCAAGCGGTGGATGATGGCCAATACAAAGACTCCATTGACAAAAGGATCCTTTTTCTTGAGAGGCTAGAAGAAATCAGATCTCAGGTGGTTGATAAAATCAAAGAACATCAGCTGAAAGTGAAAAATCTCTTTGACAAAAGGACCAAGGCAAGAGAGTTTAGAGTTGGAGATTTTGTCCTACTTTGGGACAAGAGAAGAGAACCAAAGGGCAGTCATGGAAAATTTGATTCTTTGTGGCTGGGACCTTTTCAAATTCTTGGAACTTGTGGTGAGAATGTTTTTCTCCTATCATACTTGGATGGGACTCCATTAGGATTGCCTAGAAGTGGGCAATATTTGAAGCTATATCATTAGTGAAAGTGAGTTGTCCCTCACCTTGTAGCATAGTTTTATTTTTTCCCTCTTTTGTTGTGTGTTTTGTTTTCCCTTTTCTGTTTTGGTGTGTTTTTGGTTTGTGTGTCCTCTTCTTCCTTCTTGCTTTCCTCGGAAGTTGTACATGACTTTGTAAGGCCCAATGGATAAGGCATTGGTCAATGTTATATGTTTTAAAATTTGAGATTCTGGATCCTCATGCCATGTCCCCAAGCTAGAGCCACTGTTGTCCCCTCAAAATTTTCCTTCTTTTTCCAAGTTTGGACTTAGAAATTTTTGAGTTGTTACCCTTTGAAAATGGTCTAGTCTGAGTATTTTGAAATCTAGAACTTCCTAAGGGATCAAGGATTATTAGAAACACCTCCATCAGATAGATAATTCTTTCCCCTTTCCAGAAAGGTAAGGAATTCCTCCTAACTCCTTGTATTTTGTAAGTTATGGCTCGGTGGAGTTTGGAGAAATTTTTGGAGACGGAGGTAAGGAGGAAATTTTGCCAAGGAAGTGGGGTTGGCGAAGAGAATTTGGGAAAATTTTCCTTATGGGCTAAAAAAAAAGGTGAAATGTTATTCTAAAGCCCGCGGATGAACCAGAAAGTGCCATGTGTCATCGGGTTGGTGGGGGCACGGAGATTTTTGGGAAAAATTTCCCAATTTGAAAAAAAGAGGAAAAAGGTCAAGGTCAAATTTTGGCCCATGAACCCGAATTTTGCCTAATTTTGCTTTTCCCTAAATCTTCAAGAGGCCATATATTTTGATCTAGAGCTCAGATTTTCACATTTTTGGTATCAATGGAAAGCTGGTGAAATTATCCACATGATGGACACTTCAATTTTAAATTTTGATGGAGTTTTTTGGGAGAAAATTGAGAAAATGTCTCTAGCATACAAAAATGTAAAAAAAGTTTCCCGACTCTACTCCAATGTTCTCCTTCCATGTGGATGGCTCATATTTAAAGGTGTAAAAGATAAATCTAATGGACCACATTCAATATGGAAAGTTTTTAACCATTTTAATTATTAAATTCTCTAGCATTTCCTGCCATGGCCATTTTTTCTACAAAAGAAGGATCTGAAACGGTGCCAAACGATTGGATCTCGACTGTAACTGCTTCTTGGTCATTTGGGAAGTTGTAACTACCTCGTGTGAGCTATTTCATGGATTTTGGAAGTCATTGTAGAG
The DNA here is from genome assembly GCA_018340775.1 of Taxus wallichiana var. yunnanensis. Classification (NCBI taxonomy): domain Eukaryota; kingdom Viridiplantae; phylum Streptophyta; class Pinopsida; order Cupressales; family Taxaceae; genus Taxus; species Taxus wallichiana. The sequence continues at coordinate 326,191,569 of CM031236.1, forward strand.
GTTGGCATTTGATTTTTTGAAGATTATAAATTATTTTCATGAACAAAGGACAAAAACAATAGTCGTCATTCTTCCAAGCTTCCCCTTTCTATGAATTTCTTCCATTTCCTTTCATTGTACAAGTTTTTACTTCAGTTGCAATAAGAAAAGAAGGATTTTATGCCCCTTTGACAGAGGATTCGATTGGTACTTTGTGACCAATGCATTTTTATTCAGTCTTGTAGCTCTAGTTTGTGAATTTGTATTCTTCTTCCATTTAAATGCATGTCATAAACTTTTTGATCAATGTTTGTAGGCCTCTGATGTTCTACCTCCATCATTGATCTCCTTGCCTTCATTCCCACTCCCCTTTCCCACTCTTAGACCGCTTTATGTCCTTGTTATTACAAGAAATTGTAGGCTTTTCCATAGGGTCAGTGGAGTGCCCCTATGGATCTCTAGTTCAAAAACCACCATTGAATCCACTTGTTTTCATGCATAATATGGCAGTTGCACTGTTATAAGTAGAGGGACTTAGATTCCAATAGTGTTGTTTTAGAAACCACCAATTTGTCCCCCAAGATGAATTTCCAAGCCAACGAGATTGTAAGGTATACACCCAATGTTTAGGTTTGGCAAGGATATCGTCAACATAATCTTCCAATATGCGATGCATAATGTCATGAAAGATATAATTCATAGCTCATTGATATGTAGCACTAGCATTTTTAAGGCCAAAGGGCATGACACGATAGTAGAAGTTCCCCAAGGAGTGATGAAGGTGGTTTTGTGTTGATCTTCTAGGCGAGTAATATTTGGTTATAGCCCGAGAAACCTTCCATGAGTGATAACATTTCATGTCTGGCGGTGAGATCAACTAGTTGGTCAATACTAGGTAGAGGAAGGTCATCTTTGGGGCAAGCTAAGTTAAGGTCGGGAAATCCATGTAAATGTGGAGTCCCTCTATCACTTTTTTGACAGAACAATGTTAGAGATCCATTGGGGATAATCAATTGGTAGGATGAAGGAAACTGAAAGAAGGCGTTGGAGTTCTTATTTGATAAGAAGGGCAATGTGAGGATGTATTTTTTGCAGCTTCTTTTTCATGGGTTTAGCATCGACATGGTTACGATATTGTAGACCACAATGTTTGGGTCAATATTAGGCATATCAGTGTAGGACCAAGAAAAAGTGTTGTTATGATCCGGAGGAAATAAGTGAAAGCTTCATGTTCAGTAGCATCTAAATATTGGCCTATTTTTAGAATGTGTGGGTCATCCTGAGTGTGAATATTAATTTCAATGGTCATTTCATTCAACATGGTTTGTGTCTCATAAGGTAACAACCGGTGAATATAAGAATCTTCCACACCAAGGTAGGTGAGAATAGACTCATCATCTTGACATTGAATGATGTTAATATAAGGTGTATCATCATTGATCATGTCGAGGATATAGGAAGGAAGAGAAGAGGGAGCCTCGCCATCATCTTTGATAAGTCAAAGGTCCCAGGGAAATGGTGTTTATGAAAAAAATTATGAGGAATGGATTCTGGATCCATAGACTCTCTAGCTGAATGTGGTGAATTTGGTGAATGGGGTGGGGAATGTTTATTGTCCTCAATGAGTACGACTCGGGCCTTTTTGGGAGATGGTTCAGAAAATCCAATACCATTGTGGTCTTTATGCTTACGAGTGGTGCATGGGATGATATTATGATGGCCTTATTCATAGGAACAAAGATAAATCCCTTCCAAGCATAGCGATGGAGGAAGGTGTGGGTGAAGTGGCGGTTGGTGAGAGATTGAAGGTCGGATGAAAATGGTCAAGTTTGGGAAGGTGGATCATGCGATTAGGTAGAAGTATCAATTCCCCATACGTTAAGTTGGAGCGAAGGTGGGGAGGATCTTAAAGGAAAACCTTGCCTATGTGGTGATCATTCAGGATGTTGGTGAAGTTTACCATACTCTTGAGGAGTAAGGAATGTGTTAATGGTATAAAGGCAATACTCCCCCAGTGAGGCATTGAAAAACACCTTCTAAGGGATCGGTATTTGATATGTAGGTAGCGGGAATGGATGAATTACTAGACGGTTGGGAAGAAGAAACATTTCTTGGTTGAGAATTAGCTAGGTTGGCTGATGGGTCAGCTACATAAGTCTGTGGAAGCATTGGAATAGAGGAGTTAGTTGTGGAAGAGGTAGCGGAAACATTGGTGGATGGGGCCATGGGTGAAGGGGAAGTGGCAGTGGTGGTAGATGCCTTAAATGGTATAAGGAAATCATTGGTTTGATAAAACATGTTACAGGTCTTGAATTGTGAAGGGTTGGCTAGAATGGTATAGTTGTTTCCTTCATGTTTGAATTTTAAACAACGCTGTAAGGTTGAAGGAACATAACCCATGGCACGGATCCAAGGTCAAACAAGTAGCATGTTGTACTGGAATTCCCCCTCTAACACATAGAATAATTCAGGAATGGTATGGGGGCCTACACGAATGTGGATAATGATGGTGCCAAGAGTGGAAGTCATAGCATCGTTGAATGAACGCAAGATAGCTGGGTTATTATGCATATAATTGGAAAGGATCCACATTTGGTTGTACACATTAGAGGAAATGATTTTGATATTGGTACCACCATCGATTATAATGTGTCAAACACATATATTATCAATGTAGATGGAAATAAATAGGGTGGGATCATGATCATCTGATTGGAGAGGTACAATCTATTCGCTTCGAAAAAGCGAGAGAGATTACTTGATGAGTGGTAGTAGGTGCAGAGGAAGGGGATGAAGTGGTGAGAGAGGCCACATGGTGAGGAGTGATAATGGATGCAACAGGAGTAGGGTCATTAGGTAAAACCTCAATAGATTACTAGAACCTCAATGAGGGCCTCTGTTGATGGACTCGAGAGGTTTGGACAAGGTCATATAAAGACATTTTGAGAGGAGACTAGTGCAATTATTTAAGCATTGTATGATGGGAAACCCGACATAAATAAGGTATGTGGGTCCATGGATGGTGATTTTTGGTACACGTACACGTACGAGAATATTAGGTAAAAGAATGGAAGATGAGCTATTTCTTTTCTTCTTTCCTTTATCCTTTTCAGGCTCAAGTGGAAATTTGAACCATATTAATCTGTGGTGAAGGAGAAAGTGAGTCATGATAGGTGTAGCAACATGAAGGGAAAAAATATGATGAGGGCATATACTAGTTTTGTGTAAATAATGTAGCATATTAGCATTTTGGCAGAGGTTTGGCTAGCTCTCTTATGCGGACCATATTGATCTAAAATTTGGAGGAGGATAAAAGAGTTGTGGAGGGGGAGATGAAATCCATTGAATAGGTAAGGAATGAGGATGTGTGGTGATTGGTGGAGGTGGAATAGGGTCCTCATCTAAAAAAATTTCGTCGTCAAAATTTTCTTCGAGAGGACATGGTTGGAGAAGAACATTCTTAAGAGCCTTACAGTTTTCTACATCATGCCCTGGCACATGATGGTAAGTGAAATTTTTGTATCGTTAAACCCTTTTGGTTTAGGTTTGAGTGGGTCATAAGGTCTAAGTGGTGGCAATGTGATGACAAAGGTTTCCAAAAGGTTAGCTAAGATGTTGGCGTAAGACCCTGCTAATGGATCACAATGTGAAGTAAGTGTGGGTCTAGATGGAAGTGTGGGTGATTTTGGTGGGAGAGGTGCCATGGGAGGTGGAATCGGAGGTTGAGTCAATTTGACCACCTGTTTGGTAGGTATTACAATTTTAGGTTTGGATTGCACCTTCTTAGGTAAAGATGTAGCAGGTGAACTAGTGGTTGAAGGTGGTGTAGGTTTAACTACCTCTTTGGAGGGTAGTGGGTTTTGGACTTTGGTTGCACCTTCTTGGGTAAAGGTGAAGAAGAAGTGTGTGATGTAGAAGGGAAGGAAGATGGCAGAAGGGGACGAGTTATCCAAGGTGATAATGGAGGTGTGGTGAAATTTGTGGGAAGAGGAAAGGTGGAAGGTACTAGTTGAAGAGAAGGGAATATCATAGGTAATGATGAGGATACTGGAAGTGGTGTAGGTATAGGAGGTAGAAAATATGCGGCAGTGACAAGGAAGGCATAAGTTGTGTAGGTAATTTGGGTGTAACAGAGGATCATAATGAGGAGGTGTTGTATTTTTGGTTTACCTAGGGTAGGAGGCTGCTTGGCCAAGGTTGATGGGTGCGAACCTAAGATCGATGGAAGTGGTGAACGTGATGTAGTATAGTGGGAAAAGCCGGTGTGTGTGGCCTAAGAGGTTGGGTCTTCCTCTTATGTGGGAGAATAGTCTTTTTGATGGCTTGGGAGGATGTGGCTAAATCTAGTTTGATAGGAGGATGGACTAGGCTTGATGTCATCATGACTCCCAATACAACATTGTGTTTGGACATGGAGGAAGATATAGGTGTAGACAAGGTTCTAGGAATTAGAAAAATTTCATTCGATGAAAAAGGTTTAGGTGTGGGTGAGGGTGATGAAGGAGAGGTCACTACAACTGGTATGGGCATGGTGGGTTTGGTTATGTGAAACACCTTTGGATAGATCATAGAAGTATCGACAAAAACATTTGCATCTGAGTTGAGAAAGGTAGCCGAAGGCATCCCTAAAGCATGGAATTGTCAACATAATCCAAGCGGGTCAGCTAAACATGAAAATGGAACTGCTATAGGGGGATGATGTTGATTTGGTAGTAATCCTTGTAAATAATGTCTATAAGATAGGAAAATGGTTGGCTTAAGACTCGTGGATAAAAGAGCCGAGAGCAAATCAACAGGATCCTTATAAACCAATGGAGAATTGTCACCAATAAGAGGGGGAGCTACTAATGGATCCCCATGGGTAGGTGAGATAAAAAGTAGGATGAGGTAGGTTCATATTTTGGCAAAGAAGAAGGTAAACATGACTCTTCGGTGGGTAAAAGAGTAAGTATTGCGGGTTATTCATCAAAGTTGAGAGGTGAGTGGGGAAAGCTGCATCGGCAAATGTGGAAAACTCCTCTGTGGGTGAAGGGGAGATAAGGGAGACTCCTCTATGGGTAAAAGAGTGGATGAAAAAAAATATTCTCATGGATAAAGGGGCTCGTGTAAGAATCTCCTTGATAGATGGAGTAGGAGGAAATTGAGGAAGAGATGGTATGATGTCAAAAATAACATGAACCTCTTGAATGTTACTATCATTGGTCAAGTTTTCGCTGGTTTGGTTAGACGATGGGGTGTGATTAGGAACAACTTCTTGAAGATGTGAAGGTTATGATTATCTGGAGCATTAGGGTTATCCAAGATGAGATCTCCACTATCTAACATTTCTTGGACAATATTTTTGAAAGTTATACAATTACTGTCGTTATGACCTTTAACACGATGATAGTTGCAGTAATAATCATTTTCTTTGTACCATACGAGGCATAGAATGAGAGGGGTCAAAACTAGTATGTGGTTTGACGGGTGGAAGAGTGATTGCTCTGGATTTTAGAAGTTTTTCTAAAACCTGAAGAGTAGGGTTCTCTTATGGTATTGTATTTTCATTGCTTCCGCTTGAACTAGAAAGCCTAAACAGGAGAAAGGTTGGAAGAAGGCTTTGATTGGTTGGATGGATGAGATGGGCCATCTTTCAAAATTACTGCATGGGAAGATCCTTTTTCTTTGGAGTAATTATTTTCTCGGTTTGGAAGAAGAAGAGGTATCATTTGATTTCAACGTAGTGTTCTTGTTACGCAATTGTATCTTCTTCTCTTCAATGGCATGAATTTCAAGCTTTCGAGCCATAGTGAACGCCTCGTCGAACGTGTGAAAGGTATAAACTTGGAGAGTTGGCAAGATGTTCCTAGCACAAGCCCTAGTAAATAACTCTATTAACTTAGTTTGAGGTAGTTGAAATGTGAGCTGGTTGATTAGGTTTTGTGACGAGTAAAAAAATTTGTGATAGATTCACCTTCGTATTTGCATGTTGAATACAAGTCGATCATGGTGACTTTGTTGATAATGTTGATAGAAAAGTGGTCAGGAAAGCTTGAGTTGCTTGGTTGAATGAAAAAATGGAGTGCCTAAGTAGAGAATTATACCAATCCAACACAGTCATGTCAAATACATTTGGAATGTTCGCAAGAGAAAAGCGTCATCATGAGCGATCAGATAACACCCATGATTAAAACACTACAACTATTGTTACGAGTCTTCTTTGTAGTTAAATAGGTGGAATTTAGGCATTTCCCAATGCGTAGGGTATGGAAAAATTGAAATCGATGGGTGAATAGGATAATTACAAATATCTACGTATGTCGAGAGTTACATGAGCCGAGAGACGAGATGTTTCCAATGTCTGCATCTTCTCCATCATCATTTTGATAAGATCATTGGTAGGTTGTGATGATAGGGTACCCCCTGCAGTATAAGGGGGTAGATGATGAAGGTATGACGTGGGTGGCATCCCAAAGTATGTGGTGGTGTTGAGTACGAAAATTTTGAGGGAGGAATAGATGTAGGTGGTAAGTATCTTGAATAAGTGATAGATGAAATAGGGGGTTATTGGTGATAAGTGTGGGTAGGTTCGGTAGATGTAGTGACTCTCATAGTAATCGAGGAAGATACTACGGGATGGATAGGATAATGTTTTGGAATGTAATATGGGCTACCAACACCATGGGTGGCTGAGATGCAATAGGTATATGAGAGGTGGTGGGTGCAGATAGGCCTACACTCAAGGTGGTTGATAAAGGAATGGTTGACATCACAGGAGAAAATGACGTCAAAGGTGCGATAGATGTCATAGGTGTAGTAGATATCAATGATGTAGGGTCAAGTTGGGACACCACAGGTGGTAAGGTGGAAGAGGGTAAGGTGAGCTAGTAGTAGATGATGCAAAAGTGGGTGCAAGGGTAGGAGGAATGGACACAAGCATGTTGTATACAAGTTGCCTGATGAATCCCAAGTGGATGAATGGGCTAAATAATATTGTAAAGCAAAGTGGGGTTTTGATCAAGGAGTCTTGTGAACTCCTCATCACTGGTACTAATGGTAATAGGATGACTAGGATCCATAGGTGATAAAATGGAAGGCGACGATGGGCTAGGCGGGAGTGGCTGAAGGCTAGTATGGAACATGAGGGTGTTGTCTTGGCTACAAGTCAAAACCATGTGACTTATAGTAGACAGTAATTTGAGCTCCATAAATGACACAGGAGTACGAAGGAATGGAGAAAATGGTTCCAGAAGGTGACAACTGAGCATTATTTTAATTGAAAAATTAAAACATAGAGATCGACAACGGTTGGGTAATCGGTGTTGGTGACACAGGTAATCGATGCCTATTAGAGGACTGATACCGATTCTTATGGAAAATAAAATGATTTTTAAATGTGACAATAAATGATGAAAATGAATCGAGATCCGGACTTGACGAAACTTCAAAGACACGAGATATGGTGCGAATCGAGGAAACCCCAAAAAGAATATAAATGTGGCCAAAACAAGTAGGAAACTAACAATGGTGAAGAAACCAATGATGATTAGATGAGTAAACCGATGATGGTTGCTAGACCAATGCCGCTCACTATGAAATTTGTGAAAAGATGGAAAAAGTGAATTTGGTGACTTAGATCAAATAAAAGACCAACCCAAAAACTTGAGTATGGAAATGATTGACCCTAACACACTTAGAAAGAGTCGAATACACCAACTATGATTATGGAGTGTGAAGAGAGAGAAGAATGAAGAAAACAAACTCACACCTCAAAACACAGATCAAGAAAAAACTAGCAAACATGAAATCCTATGTGGTGGATTTTATGTTTCAGCTTATGCCATTTAGGACTGACTTGTGAATAGAGTAGAGTTTTGGTTTGATAAAGGTTCCCTACAAAATCTAACAACTATGGATAGTTTCAGGTATGTTTTGGCATGGGGGATCCTTCTCTGAGATGATGAATGGACAAAGAAACCAGTTTGGAGCCCACTGTCAATCCTCTAATCGTGTGATTGTTTGACTTCTTCTAGGTAGGATGTTGTTTAAGAAAATGAGTAATTTATTTGCAGTGGTTTGGGATAGAGAAAGAGATGTGCAAAGTGTAAGCTACGGTTCAATTCATCAACCATCAGTTGGTCATGACTTCCAGCATATAGGTTGCCCACAATTTTAAATGAGCTACAGATGTAACACACAGGAATGATATGCAAATATTTTAAACCCAAATCCAAAATGACATTCGATGAGAGAAATGATGAATAGGAAAGATTATGTCTTTCACTAATGCAATACAAAATAGAAAGAATCGTTCTTTTTAGTCCAAAATACAAGTGTCAATGAGACCAATAGAAGAAAAATAATGTTCCAAGGGAGAAAATTTAATGTGAACTCTTTCAAAAGGAAATAGACACAAGGTAATTTCACCTAGGAATGAACAATGCAAAATAACTTCTGATGGGTCCCACCGATCTTTCCAAACATTTTCACCAAATAAGTTATGCGATAAAAATAATAAGGTAACAGTCAAGGAGGAATACCTGTGATATGTAGGTCAAAGGTTGAATGTGTACGTTATTGACTTTATCCAAGATGATCATAGAGAAATCATTTTTGTCTGGGAAGGACTACCTGTAGATACAAAGCAAGACCACCAAAAGAGTATTAAATAGCAAGAGTCAAAGGACTACCTAGCAAGGCTAAATCTGGGAAGTGTGATGCTTCCTCAAATGACTATCAATCCTCTTTTTAATACAATTCAATGTGAATAAATGATTTGAAATAAATAAGTCCTATTATAATGTAATGATTTAGGTTTCTCATACACACAATACACTAGATTTTATGCTAAATATTAAAATAACACTAAATCTAATTAGAACCATGGTTTTTTCAGGTCTAGCAAGGTATGGTAAGTGTATGTGATTGATTGATTGAAGTCCTGGTTTGATTTTGGGTGAGTGGGAAGCTTGCTAGTCTGAGACTATGAAATGACACAGAGATCGATATCGGTCTAGTCACCGATGCCCGTAGGGGGATAAACCGATGTCACTAAGGGAACTAATGTGGGTAGGGGTAATAGGTAGTAAATTATTAAAAAGAGGTTTTTAGGCTCTATGTGATTGCATAGAGAGTGAGGGTAGTATGGTTTGGGTCGTAATATGGCTGAGAAGACTCGGGATACTAAGAAGGAGGTTTAGAATGGTGAAAAGGATTGGGATGGTTGAATAGTGGGTTGGTGGGAAGAAGGTGATGTACATGGAAACAAAGGAAATAAACTACTGAAAGGAGCAAGAGATCTACAAAAGGAATAAACACAAATGATTAAAATCACAGTACTTACTTGATGTTTTGTAGATATTGGGAGTTAGGATGGTTGATGGTTGATCTCGAGGAGAATTTTTTGAGTCAATGTTGCGGTGGTACAACCTATGTGCTTCCATGAGTATTCCAACGCTCTGAAAGGGAAACCGGTTGCTTGTCTTGCACTGTAGTTGTGTGTGCTCATCATCTAGATGCAATAGGGCTTGAAGATTTGTGCTTGAATGCACTTAGACTCCAATAACTGAATGAACAACCCATGTAAAGAGTTTTGAAATTTTATGTAAGGTAACCAATGGTGGTTAGGTGACCATCGTCGGTCAAGGGATAACCGACATCGGTTAAGGCAGGAAAGTCTAGATTTACCAAAAATAGGCAAATCTTTACTATTTTGGCGTGATTTTGATTAATTCCATTTAGGGAAGTGGATTTCTCATTATAAAAGGTAGGAAGGTCATAAAATAAGTCCAATTAGGTTTAGGAAGAAGTCTTAGTTAGTTAGGTCAAGTGGTGACTCAGCACTAGGAGTGATGACTCAGTGCTGAGAGTGATGACTTGGTCATTATGAGTTAAATGTCCCTCTAATGGATCTAGGGTGAGGTGTAATGATGAGGTGGATGTGTGAGGGTGAAATATTAATATGGGATGAAGGGGTCATGATGTGTTTAAATATATTATGTTAATTGATTGAAGGGGACCAATGGGAGTGTGACCCAAATTTGGTGTCTACTGATCCTCAACTAGTGTTATCATCGAATTAAAGCACCCTCTAATATTCCATGTGTGTATGCATGAGCTATTAGTGTAATTGGGAAACATGGGACCATCTCTCAAGATTTGGGACTTGCGAACTTGAGATGGCCCTCCAAAGAAGGTAGGTTTGTCTTCCTAATCTAATGCAACAACTACTCCTAATGAAAGGAAATTTTCTATCTACTCCTAACCTATAATTTCCAAAGGACCAGGAAGATGGAGAGAGCATGAAAATAAAAAATCATACACTAACAAATAAGTGATAACACCAAAAAGAGGGGGTGTTGAATAACTTACAATGCCTAAAAATGGAGAAAGGTGAGAATGGAAAGGATGTCCAAACATCGAGACCAAGATACACACAATACACCACTTCCACTTAAGCACAAAAATATTTAAACATGTATTGGGGGAAAATAAAATGCAAAAATACCTGTAACATGAAGAAAGGCAAGAGAGAACAACAAAAACCAAGCAAGGATTGATAAATCATCACAAAACATTGATTTTATTGCTCCAAAAGTTTGCATAATACATCAAAATAGAGGTAGAAGGAATGATTCACTATTAAAATTCCTATAATGAAGGCTTGAGCCTCCCACATCCATCCAACAGAGAATAATAAAATAGCATCTTAAATTAATGTCCAACTCCTCCCACAAAATGAGCTCTCTTTACAATATATGGAAGAAGGAATGAGTGAGAGAGAGGAACTAGAAAATTGCATCTAACCACCAACAAAGACCATTGAATGACTTTAACAAATCATAGATCACCTTGAAAAACCCATCTCTTGTTGTAATGTAGCTTGCTTGCTTTGAAGAAAATGGCCGCCCATGCCTCATTAAATGCATTTACAATTGCCTAGAAGTCATCATTTGGAACTAGGATCATTTTATTCATTTTCACCTACTTAACTACACTAAATTTGTGATTTATTAGCTTTTTATTGTAGAGGAAGTAATCATGATTCCAATGAGTCCAATTTTGTCCAATTTGGCTAAGAAATGAGAAAGTTACGGCCATTTGAACGAAATTTACTCCTTACCCATTTCCTGGGTTGTTCACTATTTCACGAGACAAGGCATTAAATGGGTCTTTGAAATAAGTATTTTCTCCCTTTTCCCTTTTCATAAAATTTTTCATGTTTTAATAATTTCTAGGTGAATTCATTAAAATTTGATGGGGCCCACAAAATCATATTTGTCAAATTTTACAAAGAGATGGGGGTTTGTGTGTTGACTTGGCCATGGGAGCCAACTGGATCGGGCTGTGAGCTCACCACCTGTCTCGGTGAACTGGATTTGTCTATTTACCAACCTCCACATTTCCCGGGTGATCACCCCCGAACTAGCTTATGACTCGGCCCCGTGCATTCCTCCCAGCTTGGTTAGCTCCTCATCTCATTCCGGGCTTATCGTTTTGACCTGCATGGGTAAAATGACTCCACAGGAACAATGTTCCACAAGGAACATTGTTCCCGCATCCTCCCTAATCAACCTGTTGTGATCAATTTTCATCTGGGATTCACTTTCCCACATTGGTCCCTCCTTGCACAACCCGCCCGAGTTCCGACCAACCACCTCGGGCCCGCGATGTCCTTTCGCACCCGCATCGGCGCAATCACGAGGAACACCCCGCTCGATGATCTTTGTTCCTCTAGGGCCGATCAAGCTCGAAACCCTCGATGTGGCCAATCCTCACCTCCTAAGAACTCATTTTTCATGTCGATCCACTTCAACTTTCCCGATGAGATTTTTGATCCATTGTGGCCTTTGCTTGGCAAGAAAACTCCAACCTTTTCATGCCATTCTCCATGTTAAGCCCAACTCACTAGCTCACTCCACGCTGCCCCGCCGAGACTCCCAAATAGCTCAGACCCTTGAAATGTCTCACCCAAGCTCCCTTGTTCAACTTGGTTTCCACATGGCTCACCGAGTTAGTTTTAGCTCGCCTAACAACTCAACAAGTCGCTTTCTAAATCCTTAGCCATTTTTTCAAGTTTTTGGATTTTTAAAAATTCCTTGAATTTTTAAGAATTCCAAAGGCATGGGAGGATACATTGGAATGTCCCAATACCAACCTTCCCATTTTTACATGAATTTGGACCCTAGATCCGGTCTTCTTACTCTAGACAAGCCCTCGAGACCCTTGAAACCCAAAAGAGGAAAAAATGCCTCTAAGTGATTCCATCCTTCCCAAAAACATCAAGATGCTCTAGGGTAGGGAATTCACCTATGAACTTTAGATTCATCCTTGAATGCCCTTGAAAATTTCCCTAGTACAATATTTCCCAGATTTTCCATTTCACTTGGGGTGAAAATGGATGACAATCAGGAAGGAATAGCTCACACGGTGAGAGGGACAAGCAACTTATCTTCCACCACTTGTCCAAGAAGATTTTCTTGTAGTTCTACCACATGACACAATGATTCCTCTACTTTATTTCCTTCTTTCATACTCATTGTATGAAGCTTTGAATGGAGATGGAGGATAATTGTCAATTTATTTGCTTCAAGTGATTGGTGGAGAGAGTATCCTAGGACACATTTGATGTTGTTGCATCTCGTATGTGTGATTGTACCTCATCTGAAATGCTCCGAGAGTGATCAACGTTGAGGATTTTGCATCGGACTTGTCATACTTCATTTTCTCATCTATTTTGGTGGGATGAGTGATTGTTTCATTGATGATCTCCTAGAGATCTTCAAATAGGATAATGGTGCACATCTTCGACTTCTAGGTGGTATAATTTGGCCCTTTCAAGAGTTGGGCATCAGACAATAATATTTTGGAGGTTGACAATGTGCCTGTCTCACTCAATACAAAGGAAATGTCCACAATACCTTTCTTACACCAAATGAAAACAACAATAGAAAATAGAAAAATGCTTATTATTGCACCAAATGCTACCTCTAGGAATATATCAGTAGCTTTGCCAATGAACTCATGTTGATTTTCACATCGGTTGATTTGTTTCTATCACGTTCACCTTGTTCTAGCATAGATAATGAAGCCAAACTTAAGACATACTCATGTTACTCTGTAAATATCTTGAACTCAAAGAGAATAAATCTTCTTCTTTGTTATTCAATCATGGATTACAATGCTTCATAAATAGGAAAACAAATCCCAACTCGAGTTTCCAAACAAACTCTAACTAACTTTGACTAAACCTACTTTAGGTGGCAAAATTTACTATTTTAGCCAGTTTACTAGAACCTGTTATTCTTAGTAAGTTTGCATGCTTATTCGTACGGGCACGAAAATTTCCACGTATCTTTTACATGCCTAAACTAGAGGAATTTCCAACTTTATAACCTATTATGCATGTAAGAGACTAAAATTAACAAATTCTGAAAAATAGGAAAAAACTTGAATTACAACTTAAATCCTAATTTTCAGTCCCCAAATGGTGGATTTCGGGCTAGAAAATGTGTCGAACATGGCTCCCACCGGTAGGGTGAGTTAACTAGTGTGTTTGTCTCATTGAAATAAGTGGTTTAAAAAAATAGTCTCAAGCGGACACCCAAATCAAAATTTATGACCATTTCAAGTTTTTGCTAAAAATAGTGCATCATTCTCCCCTGCTTGAAAAAAATGCAGCTCCTGCAAGTTGTCTTCTTTAAATTTCTGCCATTTATCTTTATCCAACTTCTTAATCTCCCACTTTGTGACCCATGTGTTTTCCTCTTGTTCTATTCCTTTCCAATTTACCAAATATTTGTTGTAGTTCCCATGTCGCATGTTCACTGTTTTCTTGCTTGAAATCGATCCACTTCTTCTTTCTTTTCACCGGAACTTGCTGCCTCCAATCTACTACTTCTTCAATAACATCCCCTTATTCACTATCCCCATGAAAATAATATAAATCTGAAACATTAAACACGGAGAAATATCAAATTTTCCTGGTAACTCTACGATAAGCATTATCATTTTTTTTTCATGATTTTGTAGGGACCAATCCTCTCTTGATTTTGACTTGTTATAGTAATCCTTTTGGAAACCTTTCCTCCGAAGGTATACCATAACCAACTCACCCACTGTAAACACTTTTCTCCTTCTCGTGCACGTTTGTTATTTCCTTATACTTATCATTATTATTCTATAACTTCTTCCACACTTCTTCCTATAATTATTGTATATGTTCGGTAAATGCTTCGCATCATCACCGACTTTGTCATTAATTGGCACTACACCAAATATAACACCCCATTTGGATTACTCCCATTCACAATATAAAATGGATACATTCATGTGGATCTATTTACTGAGCTATTATAAGCAAACTCACTTGCGGTAATGCTAAGTCCCGTTGTTTTGAATTTTCTCAAACTATGCACCTTAACATGTTTCCCAAACTCCTATTTACGACCTATGTTTTCCCATCGGTTTGAGGATGATAGGCCTTTCTTGAACTATGTATAGTTCCCAACTTCTTCCATAAATTCCTCCAAAAATGACTTAAGAACCTTGTGTCCCTATATGAAGTAATGGTTTTTGGAACACCATGCAACCTAACAACTTCTCTGAAAAACAAATTTGCTACTCTTGTTACATCACTAGTTTTCTTATAGGCAATAAAATGAACCATCTTATAGAACCTATCAAAAACCACAAAAATTGAGTCATTACCTCGTTGTGTTTTTGGTAATCCCAAAACAAAATCCATACTCAAATCTATCCACGGTCCTTTGGGAATAGGAAATGGCATATACAACCATGTATTTTGTGCATGGCCTTTCGAGACTTGGCAAATTCTACACCTCTCCACATATCTTACCACATCTATTTTCATCTTTGGCCAATAGTATTTCTCTTCTACCAAAGCTATAGTATTATCCTTACCAAAGTTCCCAGCCAATCCTCTGTTATGCAACTCTTTCACTATATTATCTCTCATAGACCCAACTAGAATACATAGTTGTCATCCCTTAAATAGATAGCCATCCTGCAAAAGGTACTCATCCTAGACATCACCTGCATCGCTTGACAATGGTCTACTTAATCTTTCAATAATATCTTTGAAATTAGAATTAGAAAAATACAAATCCTTTCTTCCTTCAAAACCAACCACATCATTCTCCATAGTTGTAAATAGATTCACACTCATACTCAATGCATCTGTAACTTGGTTATGTTTTCTTGATTTATGCTTTAGAGAAAAGGTATAACCCTAAAAAATGACACCTAATTTGCATGCCTACTATTCAACTTCTTTTTGTATTCACATACTTCTTGGGTTATGTTGTATATAAATAACACAAACTCCTTAGGCACTAAGTAATGCCTCCAATAACTCGGTGCTTGTACAATTGCATAAAATTCCACATCATAAGTAGAATAGTTATTTGTTACCTCATTCAATTTCTCACTAAATAAATCTATTGGCTTCCAACCTTGACTTAGGACAACACCAAAACCCACATGTGAGGTGTCACAATCAACCTTGAATACTTTATCAAAATTAGGTAGTGCCAAAATAGGTGCTTTTGTCACCTTCTTCTTTAAGAACTTAAAGCTATCCTCAGTTGCCTTTGTCCACAAAAATCCCTTCCTTTTGTGCAATTTGTTATAGGTGTTACAATACTGCTAAATTTTTAATAAACTTTCTGTAAAATTTTGTTAAACCATGAAAGATTCTTACCTCGTTATACTCCATGGAGTAGGCCATTCAATAATTTCCTTTATCTTTTCTAAGTCCATCTATACCCCATCTTCGAAATAATAAAACCCAAAAATACCAAACTATCTTGCATAAATTTGAAATTCATAAAATTTGCATAGAGCTTCTCTTTCCTTAACACTTCAAATATCACCCTCAGATGCCTCAAATGTTCTTCTTTAGTTTTACTGAAAATCAAGATATCATCAAAATAAACCACAAAAAACTTACCATTGTACTCCGCAACATAGTGTTCATCAACCTCATAAAATTTCTAGGTGCATTAGATAACCCGAATGGCATCACTAGCCACTCATATAATTTATTCCCTGTCTTGAATGTTGTTTTCCACTCGTCTCCTTCTCTGATCCGAATCTAATGGTAACCACTTTAAAAATCAATCTTGGTGAAATACCTAGATCCAACAAGCACATCCATCATATCATCAAGGCGAGGTATTGGGAACCTATAATTGATTGTAATTTTATTGATTTCTCTTCTATCCACACACATTCTCCATGTTCCATCCTTCTTTGGAGTTAATAAAGCTGGAGTTGCACACACGAACTTTACTACACCCTTTCTCACGAGCTCTGTCACTTGCTTATTCAATTCTATATGTAATGTCGGGATCATCCTATAAGCTACTTGATTTAGGAGTGAAGACCATGGGATAAATTCAAAATTGTGTTGAATATATTTTTGGTGGTAACCCATTTGGTAGCTCATCAGGAATAACATCAGAAAATTCTTCTATTAATTTTTTTGCCTCTATTAGTATTTGTGCACTTATAGGTTCATCCTTATTTGTGACCAGCACATAACAAAACCCAGTTGCCTTTGCCTCCTTCACAAATTATTTTGCAAAAATCATATTTTCATCCTTTCCCTCTTCCTTAAGAGGTAGCAAAACTATTTTTGTGTCATCCTTCCAAAAATTATACGTATTCTTTCCCCATCATGAATAACTTTTCTATCAAATTTTCATGGTCTACCTAAGTAGTATCGACATGCATCCATAGAAATAACATCACACAAAATATCATCCTTATAACTTTTCCCAATAGAAAAATTTATTAAACATCTCTTATCAACAATAACTTCATTACCCCTATTAAACCATGCAATACAGTAAGAGTTAAGATTATTCTCACAATGCAGGCCTAATTTCTAAACCATCTCATTTGAAACCATGTTCTCACAACTACCATCATCAATAATAACATTACATACCTTTCCTCCTGAAGTCCATCTTGTTTGAATATATTTATATGTAGTCATGCATCCCCTGACGTCCTTTCTTGGAGAAATCATCGTCATTTTGATCATCATATCTTCTCCCACATCCGGCGGAATTTCTAGGCCATGTTCTTCTTCTTCTTGTTCAGCTTCAACAAGATTTACTCTTAGAGGATTTGTTTGCCTCTTGTCATGCATATAATAATGTGGGAATTCAAATGCCCTATGCCCCTCTTCACCACATCCTGTAATAAACAAATAGTCTTCGTGTTACCTCACATCCTCTACCACCAACATATTCTCTTCCCTAGGAAATCCTCTACCTCTTTGTTGATTTGGGAGATCTTGTATTGTATCTTCTTTCTTTTCCACTCCACGAGGTGGTTCTCCTCTACCTTGACTAAAACCAGCTCGTCCCCAAAAGGAGGATGAGGCCCCTATTCATCCCAGGTGATCTCCTAAACCTTTGACAATTTTGTTTTTCTTCAGCCTTTAAAGCTAGTTGATAAGCATCCTCCATGCTTTGGATCTTCTGCATGCTTATCTCATCTTGAATAGAAAATTTTAATCCATTTACATACCTTACATCCATTTGTTCCTCAATCTCTTCGTGCTCTCTACACAAATGGAAAAATTGTAAAACTCATCTGTGTATTCTTGCATGGTTTGTAAGTTCTATCTAAGATTCTGAAACCTCTTGTAAAGGGTTTGTGCATAATTCATGGAGAAATTTGTCTTTTAGATTTTTCTCCATCTTACTCCAAGTCCTAATCCTTTCTTTCCCCTTTCTTGACCGCTCTTTTTTTAGGTGATCCCACCATAACATAACATGACCTTTAATTTCGTGCATGTAAATTTTACCTTCTTTTCCTCTAACATAGCCTTCCAGAAAAAAATTCCCATGCTAGTCAACTAGTCTATCAGCTCCTATGGTTTTAGGCTACCTCCATACTCAAACATATACTCTTATCCCATCATTCTTTCCTTCTAATGCTCGAAGCATCCTTTCTTCAAAAGCTAAGGGTGGTCCTTGTGTTTCCTCCTCTTCATAAACTTCTTCTTCATCTTGTGTCATCTCCACCTTGATTTCCTCTCTGGGCTATAATTATAGCAAGCGCAACAACTTGCCTCTCGTAATTCGTGCATGTTTCTATTCATCTAGGCAATAATGCATCCTCTTCCTCTTTCTCGCCATTTTTTTCACCGAGACTCACACTTTCTCTAATACCGGATAATGAAGCCAAACTTAACACATACTCATTACTCTGTAAATATCTTGAACTCAAAGAGAATAAATATTCTTCTTCATTATTCAATCATGGATTACAATGCTTCATAAATAGGAAAACAACTCCCAACTTGAGTTTCCAAGAAAACTCTAACTAAATTTGACTAAATCTACTCTAGGTGGCGAAATTTACTATTTTTAGCAATTTACTAGAACATGCTATTCTTAGTAAGTTTGCATGCTTATTTGTACGGGCACAAAAATTTCCACGCATCTTCTACATGCCTAAATTATAGGAATTGCCAACTTTCTAACCTACTATGCATGCAAGAGACTAAAATTAATTAATGCCCTAAAATAGGAAAAAAACTGAATTACAACTTAAATCCTAATTTTCGGCCCCTAGATGGTGGATTTCGGGCCTGAAAATGTGCCAAAAATGGCTCCAACTGACAAGGCATGTTGATTGATGTGTTTTTCTTGTCAAAACAATTTGTTTAAAAAAATGGACACCTGGATCAAAATTTATTACCATTTCAATTTTTTTCTAAAAATAATGCATCGATAGATCTCTTATGCACACGTTTCAGGACGGTTTTTCTTTATCCATGTTGTCGACGCCAATATCAACATCATAAGACAAGTTTCCAATCACTCACAAATTTGTGCAGCTGCTTCCACAAGTTCTTGGTCGCAAGTCGTTCCTACAGGTGGGTTGAAATTGTAATAATAGATCCCAAAGAATGCTCCACAAAGGGAAAGATGGCAACTAGATTGGTGGGAAGTTGGAACAGGCTTATATTCTTGCTCTGCACCAACCTGATTTTTTCCCAGTCACTAAATAGGTTGGTGTCAAGATAGCAGATCTCCACGCACGTCTGATGCTAAAGAAAAAACAAAACAAAAATTGAAACACCACCAGCCAACAGCTATACGCCAAAAAATAGTAAACGCTAAGTCAGATCGCTGCTTGCGTGAAACGCAGGCCATAAATTTTTAAACACGCCAACACCAGCTCTCACGAGTCAAAATTGGCACTTTGATACCAATGATGGACGCACGAGAGAGAGAGCATAATTGAATGATTGCACTAACCAAGGAAAAACAACCACTATATACAAGGGGAAATGGTTCTAGCAGGAGGGAACCGTTTCACTAGAGGATGCCATGAACGCATAACATAACTGACTAGGTGGTCGCTTAAAGAATGGATTAGTTTGTTAATATTTTTCATGTTAGTAAAATTGTTCATTTTCTTACAAAATAAATGTAAAAAAGAATTTATCCTTAATTTGATTGGTTAATAGATTTGGAAGTTTATTGCAGCCTTCAACAACTTTTAAGGAATTGGTGATGTCATAACATTAATTATTTTGTACTGTAATCTTGCACTATCATAATATGTTGTGTGTAAATGAGGCAAACAAAAATTCTATGTAAATGAAAGCATGTTGTACACACTATCCTAATGATGAAACA
The DNA here is from genome assembly GCA_018340775.1 of Taxus wallichiana var. yunnanensis. Lineage (NCBI taxonomy): Eukaryota > Viridiplantae > Streptophyta > Pinopsida > Cupressales > Taxaceae > Taxus > Taxus wallichiana. The sequence goes on from CM031236.1 coordinate 326,211,212, forward strand.
ACTATCCTAATGACCAAGTCTAGGTGGAAGGAAGGCTTGGTTGCTAGCGATGAAGCATAACTCATGGAAGTGAAATGGAATAAAGACAATTTTTCTATTTATATACTACCTAGTAGGGAAAAGGTTTACTTATCATACTCACTACCAATGATTTGAGACTATATCCCATCAAACACAAAGAAACAATGATGCATAAAACAACAAAAGTCGATAGAACCATGTAGGTCATATACCACACACCCAATCGATTAACTTCCCCAAATCGATGCTATGGAAAAATTGTTTATCTTTCACCATTATTGTTTTTAATATATGAAGAGTATATCAAAAATTAAAATTAGATTTGCTAAATGACATTATCCAAATTGAAGCAACCAAACTCATATATTCTATGCGATTAATGATTTAGTTGTAATTTAGGAATTAGACATGTTTTTTGTATTTTGTTATTGTTGGTCTCCGCGTCTAACAAAAACACGGGCATCCACATGAAGCATTGACAATATTTCACCAAATGCAACCCGATGAATACACCTTTACTACCATATATTATCATTTTTACTGAAGTAGTAGTTAATAGTATTATTACTCTTGTTTTAATAAAATTTTAAAATGATAATTAAGACCCAAAAAAACATTCATTTCTGATGTCAAAGTTTGGAATTCCTAAGAACTAATTAAATACTTGGAATTAGTGCATGTAATGGATGGTATATACATATATGTGTCTTAGGTAGAAATAAAAATGGAGTATATTGTTTTTTTGAGCTACTTAATTGCTTTAGAGGGTGACAACTTTCGATGGAAGGTGCACGTAGCATTGTCCATGATGACTCGTGGCATTTAGTAGAAAGTGCTGAAGGAAAAGATGGTTCTGGAACAAGTAAGGTTGAAGATGGTTCGACAATTTCATTTGGAATTATGGCGGGGGAGAAATTGAGAAGGGTGGTGCAGAAGTTGAAAGCATGGAAGAGATGGTCAATAAAGAAGCCGTGGAAAATAACGGGGCCGTGTTCAGATGAAGCGTATGTGCAAAGGAATACAGAGGCTGATCGAGTATTCAACATCGTTTATTACAGGCGAAGCGGAAGAAGACCTCGTGATCGCAAAGCAACAATTGGAGGAGCTGGATATGACTAACTTCGTGGGGTCTGGTGCTTATCCTCTCTGGATCACTCGAAAATGGATACCACAAGTAGCTCACCTACTTCACGCTCTTCTCTCATATGTAAATACTGTACTACGTTATTCGCTATTTAACTTCCAACTTCCAATATCTTTTTTTATCATAAGCCTCAAATTTCATGAGGGAGCATCATTGTAATCACTCATCAACTCCACAATATATTTGATTCTCTTTACACAATATAAAAACAAAAGAATTTTTTTTTTAAATTAGAATACTACTTTTTGGGGGTTTGAATGTTATGATTACAATCATTTTTTTATTTTTGTATTGAAATAAAACTTACAAAATGAGGCACCCAAAAAATGTTGTAAGAGAAGGGAACACACTCCAAAAACATGAATAGTTTTACAAATTTCGAGCAAACTTGTTCAATATCAAAGTATACAGAAATTGACTATCCAAAGTAAATACCAAATAATCAATTAATTTATTTGGAATTACATTGGCACCACGACTCATCCTCTGGGTAATTTGGAGTTGCAACTTAATTTGATTCAAATGGTGGGCAACATCTTGGTTAATGGCTATATTTGAAAAAGAGAAGAAGCGATCTAGAAAAATATATTCGTAAAGTTTTGAAATTACGTTGTAAATTCTATATTTATCCTCGTGTAGATAACCAATGTTTGTTTCATATATATATATATATATATATATATATATATATATATATATATATATATATGAAACAAACATTGGTAGATATATATATATTCGTGTAGATAACCAATGTTTGTTTCATATATATATATATATATATATATATATATATATATATATATATATATATATATATATATATATATATATATATATATATGTGTATATATGTGTGTGTGTAAACAAAGATTACAAAATGAAGCACTTAAAAAGACTGCAAGAGAAAAGAACACATAAACATGAATAATTTTATAAATACTCGAGGAAACTTATTCAATATCAAAACATAGAAAGTGAATATCCGAAGCAAATACCAGATAATCAATTTATTCTTTTGTAACTACATTGACACCACGACTCATCCTCTCGCTAACTTGGAGTTGCAATTTAATTTGATCCCTATTTTGGTGGGCATCGTTCTTGTTCATCTTGATCAATGTCTGTATTTGAGAAAGAAGAGAAGCAATTTGGAAAAATATATTAGAGTAAAGCTTTGAAATTATAGTTTCCTAATGAATATTAGAGCTGGAAAATATTGTTGAACATCTAGATTTCCAAATATTCAATAAAATCACATGTCTAACAAAATCAACTATAACATTATTTTTCAATCCCAATCCAAATAAAGCTTCTCTCCAATTCAGATGACGATCAAACACAACTAGTAATGTTGAAAAACATCAGACCATTACTTTTTAGCAAAGGAACAACTCCAAAATAAATGTTTTATATTTTCATTGAGTTGACAAAAGGGACATTTAGAAGTCTGGATAGGCATATATTTCAATCTTTCTCCAACTGGGAGCTTGCAATGTAATATTTTCCAAGCGAGTAAGTGAGCATCAACATCAGCATTAGATATCCCTATTTGAGTACTTAATTTAATCCAATAATTGTGGCAAAATTGGCACTTCCATTTAATATTGAGGTGAGGAGTTAGAGACAATTTCGGAGGAATAGATAAATATGCTTTAAAGGAAAATTTGCAAAATGATAAGATGACAACCATTTCCAATCTTTGAAGAAGTTACAACGCATGGGAATGCACAATTTAATCAACAAATTAGGAGGGATTGGTGACTGCATAAATATAAGAAAATGTCAAATTTTATTATTCAAGCCAAATCGACTTCAATAACCTACCAGGAGACCATTCAATTCAATTGTTGAAATCCTAAATGTCCTTTGAATAATTTGACTCCATTCTTGAATAAAGAATAAGCATGTTTGGGAAAACTAATGGCTAAAGGTTGACCATGATAAATTGGATAAGTTTGTTCCACCAAAGTGAAGAGGAAGCAAAGTTAAAACCATGATGTAAAGAGGATTCCTTCCATTTTAAGCAAAGACAAACATGCTACCACGCCTTCCAAATAGATTGGATAGGGAAAGAAGATCTTATTTGAAAAATGGAATACCAAGGCATCGTGATATCTCTCCATGCTTGACATGTTTCCATTCCTTGGGAATCCACTCAGAACATAACCAACTTGAATTGTAAAAAATCAATTTTATGATGAGCTAATTGAGACCCAGACACATCACAATACATATTTATAATATCGAGAGTTTCTTTAATTCTCTTCCTAAAATTTTCAAAAATAAAAGACTGTCATCGACAAAATGAGAATTGATCACAACAACATTATGAGGAATAGAGATTCCATATATGAGTTCAGTAAACGGTTAGCTCTTTGCAATAAGTAGCCCACGACATCAGCTGTCCGAACATATAAGAATGGTGATAGGGGACATCCTTTTCTAATGGATCGCTTAAAAATGACATAATCAGATATGGATTTATTAATAATTATGTGAGTATTAGCGTCTTTCAACAATATTTGAACATGAGCACAAATTCGGGCTCCAAAACTCATCCATTGCATCATTTTAAGGATAAAATCCCACCTAATTCTATTATACACTTTGTCAAAGTCAAGCTTGACCAATAAAGCATCATGTCCTGACTATTGTGCCCATTCACTAGCTTCCCAAGCCAAAATCAGTTATAAAGAATATATCTTCCTCAAAGGAATCATGTTTGTTCCTTTCTATCAATCTCTTGAACCACGGGTTTAATTCTAATAGCCAACGTCTTCGTTATAATTTTATAAAAGTATTTAAAAACATAATAAGCCGCTAATCAAAAATATTATCTTCATTTTTTCCTTTAGGAAGAAGTTTAATTAAACCTTTATTAATGCATGAGCCCAATGATCCATTTTCAAATGCTTCCAAATATAGTTGATAAAAATCCTCTTTAATGTGTGGCCACATTGTCTCAATAAAATTATGTTGGAAGCCCATCAATGTCGGGACTTTTGTTATGTGTCATGGAAAAAAGTGCCCATTCAATCTCTTTTAATGATAGCATTCGGTCTAAAAATCGATCTGTAACTGGTCAATTTTATTAGGAATACTCTCTTTGACTAATTTCTCAACATTGTCTTGAGTGTTCCTACAATGATTTTCCTCTTTGAAGAGTTTCTCATAAAAATCCTGGAACACCATGGTTATCTCTATGGGGTTTGTATGCACTAAGCCATGTTCATCCGTTATAGCACAAATTTTCTCCTTCTTATGTTTGTAATTCTGAGTAATTGAAGAAAAAATTGAACCTTTGTTACCCTCCTTAATCCATTGAATTCTACCTCTTATTTTGGCACCTTGACCTCTATAATTATCCATTTTACATAGTCATGTTTCAATTGAAGCAATTAAATTTTAGATATTAGTGTTGCTAGGATCCCGAAGATTCGTTTTCTAGCAAGCTCTAATTTCCCTTAGAGGTATTTTTCTCTGCATTTTCGTTGCCAAGCCATTATTTTTCCAAAGGAGCAAAGGAAATTGGTACATTATGAAATTACATCACACCACCAATCAATCCATGATTCACCCTCTTGTGGTTTGGTATTGGAATTCCATAATCCAACGAGTGCAACAACACAATTAGGATTTTTAAGTGGGAAACATTAATTTTAAATGGGATCTTAGAGGAATTTCTTCAATGATAAGAGAATTTAACTGATAAAATAATAGGGAAGTGATTTAAAAATTGGTCAAATAGTCAACTTGAACAAAAGTGCCAGTTTGAGTTTGGACTAGATTGATGTTATGAGATATATAGAATCTATCTAGTCTGTTAAATTTTCTATCCATGCCCATTCTACAGTTAGACCATGTGAACCAGTCATCCACATGAATGACATATTTTCCATACAAGGGATCCACCACTCCCAAGGAGTTACGACAATAGATCCAATTTTCAAATTCATCTTGGTTGAGTTTAATATGATTATAGTTGTTGCGGTCCTTATGATTTTCTACCATATTGAAGTCACCCCCACTATCCAATCAACATTGGGAATATTTTTGACCATCCAATCTCATAGGACACTTCATTCCTCACTATTATTAGGAGCATAAACATAACAAAATCCAATAGTTTTTCCATTAATAAATGTAAGAACCCAAATACAAATGTGTGAAGGATATTCCCCTTTATCAATAACAAATTTATAAAACCATGAATACATCCCTATAACAGCTCCAGCACTTCCCTCATTATGAGAAGTATGCAAAAAAAAGGCATCTTTCCATATATTACACAAGGATAAATCAAGCTAGACATCACTAACTTTAACTTCTTGTAAAAATAAAATATCAATTTTCCATTTGTTAATGGCTTCTTTGACTTTGTACTTCTGAGGGGGAAGGGACAACCCTCTCACATTCCAAGAAAGGATATTGCAGCTCATGATGTTAAAGGAGTAATGGTTTCCTCCTCTATTGGCAAAGCTCCAAAACTATTAGAAAGTACTAATGCTTGCTCATTATTGTTTTGATCTCTTGTGTTAGCAGGAGGAGATCTTGATCTTTGGCGTGAAACATAAGAGGGAGAATTAGAAGACTATTTGGGGAGTTCTAACAAGGTAGATGGAGGGGAAGGGGAGTGGGAGAGGTCATGAGTGGGAGAGACACGTTCATAATGAAGAGATGGACTATCTGGTTCCTTTATTTTTTAATTGACATCCAACGATTTGTCATGATAACATCTTTATAGAGTGTGGGAGATAAAATTGAGGTAATAACAGCTTGAAAAAAAGGATTATAATAAGTGGGAGTAGATAGTGGTTGTTTAGAGGTCTAGAAGACTTCATATGGAGATAAGATTCATGGGATGGTGTTGTTGAAGAAGGGGGTAAGAGATGATTGAAGGGCTTTAGTTTTCCTAGCAGGACAATCATGAATCAAATGCCCCTCTTTACGGAAAAAAAAACATGCATTAGGCTTATTTAAGTAAACTATTGGTTGCTCCCTTTCAAACCCAAACCAAGTCAATTTAATATTCTCGGGTAATGGCTTGTTCAAATAAAATTCTACACATACTCTAGGATAAACTCTTAAGCTAGATATCTTTTCTTAATTCTGTTTGCACCAAATAACTCTTCCAAGTTGGCCCATAATTTTTTTCAAAAAGGGTCAAAATGCCAGATTTAAATATGGAAGTTCTATCCACATAGGGTAGCATGAACATGAAGGGCCTTCAGGATGAAATTCAAATTTCAAGCCTGAAGGTAACAAACTTGTCCACATATAACCCATGTTCCATATTGCAAAACAACTTGAGCATGTTCAACAAATTTAAACATACATGAAACATAACCCTTTCCCAAACCCCATATTGTCTTTATCTCCCAACCTCTATTTTCCCAATTTATTTTAGCCCATTTGTAAAAATAGTCCTCTAATGGCACTCCCCTTAGAAAAAAATAATAATGATTCTACTTTGGCATTCAACAATAACCTCTATAATGCCATCAGGAATCTAGAAATCTAGATTTTTACCTTGTTCCTCTCCATTCGACGGCATGAGACCGGGTTTTCTATGGGTAAGGTCATTTTCAACTTCTTCCTCCTCAATACCCACGTCATGATCATCTGATGTGGCCTCACTGTCCCTATTTGTTTTGTGCCATTCATTTTTTTATGTGACTTGGGGCTTAAGGTTTCATATTTTGGGAGTCATTTTTCCTTACCTTGATCTTCGTGCATCTTCCTTGAGCTGCATTGTCCATTGGAGATGTGTGTCATCTACATAACCATGAAATTAATAACGTTCAACTCCTTTTCTTGTAATGCCTATGGTGTCTTCAAATCTATTTCTTCACTTACAATTATGATCAATTACAATCATGGGTTATATTAAATCTAAACCCACATCAAACTCTCTTAAATATTAGATAATGAATATACTATTTTGGTTTTGTTATCCCCGAAAAACACCGAGAAACAAATTTATAAAGATCTCTAATTCAACATGGATGAGTAAACCACTAATTTGAAGGGTGGTACTCATATCTTTAGTAAATTAAGAAGTTTCTCTCTTATTTCATATGTCAAGGACACTTTATCCTTTTAATGTTAGTTTTGCTCCATTTGAGTCATGTTCTTTTTCTAAATGAACATCAAAATATTATTTTCGAGAATGATTGTGTTGATGAGAATGTTGAGTCAATTCTTGCAAGAATATATTTATGAGTTGAATGGCATTTCAATTCTAAACCTTTAAAATATCCGGATGCATATATACATATCTTTTCTTTTCCATTTTCTAATCTTTCATTCAACATGACTCTCCCATAATTCTTCACTAGCATATGTTTCTACAATATTCTATCATTTTCCTGGTAGAGACATGTCAAGAAGTTTCGAACCTATTTTTGTATTTTATTCATAACCTAAGGCATTTTAGGTGTCCAACTAGGTGCATTCTTCCTTAACCTTTTATTTAGAATAATTTTTTCAGCCGATTCCTTTGTAGAATCTTGCAATATAGTTAATGCATCCAAGAAATCTTTGCCACCGCAATTTATCAATTATCCGATCTAGAAAATATTGGCTCTTAGATACGATGTGAGACCGCATTTCTATCGATCCATCTTTTACAAGTAATTATTAACCAAGTTTTTACGTACTGTTTTAGATTAGTGAAATCATAACAAGAAAACAAGCAACTCTAAGTATGAAAGGGTTTATGGTACCTTCGAATGGGATAATGATGGATATGGGTACAAAAGCAAGATCCTCCTCCCAACAATCTTATTACTCGCATAAAAAGAGAAACTGGACAAAAAAATGGATTAGTAGATAGATGGGTGGGTTTCCTAACAATGTCAGTCCGAGAAGTGAGAACTTCCTAGGATAGATGTTAACCCACGTTTTGATAGAAGAGAAGTAAAATCTTGAATGATAAATTGGATGTGGTAGATAACTGAACTAAAAGAGAAAATCGAAATGCAATAAAGATGATAAAATGCAAATTTGATTTAAGCAAATCAAAACAAACCTATGTAGGTCGAGGGTGATCCGAGACTGCAAGGCCCAATGAATGGCAGCTGGAGAAAGCCAAGTGAAACATGCAAAAAAAGTAGATCTAAAGGCCTTGGAGGTAGATCTGGAGCTGGTGATGAGGCTGAGATGAAGAATAGGAACCAAGAAGAGACCTAAAACTGGATTTGACAAAAAGGATGCAAGAAAGTTATGAAATCTTATGGCGGATGTAATGAATTTTAATTGGTCAATGGTGACATAGTTGAATTGGCAATGATGGAGAGTGACGAGAATAGGTCCGAGGTGGTAGAAATGAAAGAATGGATAAATATCATATCGAAATATTGTGGGATTAGATAAATGGGTAAAAGGCATATAATGAAGTTGACACGGGTAGGTTTGACGGCGAGTGGGTTGGGTTGATGACGATCTAGAGAGATATAGGGTTTGGTGATGAGGATAGGTGGAAACGACGATATGCGAATGAAATTGAAAGTAGTTGATGCGTTGATGGAAATATGAAATAGACAAAGAACCGGAAAAATTGATGGGGGTGATTGAAGGAATGGTAAGGACAAAGATGGATCCAATCATGAAAGGGAGAGAAAAGACTCCAAATCTCCAAGAATGAAGCACAATATCTCCAAGAGAGCTCCAAGATGACTGTAGTAGCTACAAAGACAAGCAATAATAGAGGCAAGGTCGTAAGAAAACTTGTACCCTCCAAAATCGCATGGGAAAAGGAGGGGTAAGGGAGGCTTTATAGGGTCGATGACAACCCAAATGGGTCGCTACCAATTATGGGCATCCATCCATTTGGGCGGTGGAAGAGTGACAAGATCGAGCTAGTGAGCCCTTGTGAGATGAGATTAGGGTTTTGAGAGATAAGGATGAGTTAGGGTTTCTTAGGATGGATAAATGGGTAGGTGGGAGGTGGAAAATATTAAATAAAGGCATGGGGAGGTGAAATTATTAAATGAGGAGCTAGGGAGGATAAAATGGAACATTTAGGGAGGATAAATGGATTAGATGAGGATTTAGGACTAATTAAGGGTGATTCAGGATTCTTAGGGAAGATTAATTAAGAGTTTGATTAAGAAGGGATTAAGGTGGGAAATAATGATTAAAGGGATAAATTGAATTTAGGAGGGAAAGGGGATTTAAATGGGAAGAGAGGTATGTATGTGAATAATGACGATGAAGGGGAGAAATGCGGGATGAGGGGTAGTGATACCAGAAATTGGTGTCTACATTTGCCCCATTTTGTCAAGTGGTTTGTGTTGGGAAAGCCATGAGACAAAAATGAGAAGGGATGAAAAAGATGATGGTTGAGGTGTTCCCCCTCAAACTAGGGATCCATGACACGGAGGGGAATCGGTCATGATTTTTAAAGAGATAGATGAAGGGATGAAAGGGTGGAAAGGATGAGAAAAAGAAGATGAGAAAAGAAGAGATGACATAAGATGCCCCAAACGAGGAGAAAAAAAAACTAAAAATAAATAAAGATATGGTGATGATTTTGGAATCACTTTGGTAGGGAACAAATTACGACCTAAATGGAGATGATGGCAATGTCCTACAGACTTGTGAATCGGTGAAAACTATTGAAATATGGAGGGATTCTGATGGGAATCCTCTCAAATGGATGTACAAGCCATGAGACCAACGTTTCAAAGGTAGACATCAAATATGCACGAACAAATGTGAAGATGGTCGGACAAGAGTCCAAGACAAAACTTGGGGCAAAAAGTGGATGTGATCTCCTTCATTAATGAGGAATCATAAACATGCATCCTGGGTGGTACGAAGAAAATAAATGGCCATAATGGTGGACTTAGAATGGAATATGATGCCCCAAGAGGGACATGGAGATGGTTGCAAAGTGAGCTACTCGATGCAATGATGAGATGGAGATGATCCCGGGGATAAATAAGGTGTGTGATGAACAAAACATAAGCCAAAAAGTGTAAGAGATGATAATTTAAGGAATAAATGGGGAAAAGGAAAAAATGATGGAAAATTAAGGTTGGGTAGATGGCTACCTACTAGGGTCAATAGCAACCAAGATTGGAAACGACAACCTAAAGGGGTCGATGGAAACCGGGCGGCGGGATATATAATCCCAAGGCATGACATGAGTTAGCGATTGAGAGCTTTGAGATAAAGAGAGAAGGTAATATTTTAAGAGAAATGGAGGTCGATGGAGTAGCGGGGAAGCACCAAAGGACACAAAGGATGGTAAGGACTAAATCCTTAGCTTACTTTGTAATTTATTTAATTATTTTAATTTTAATTTTGGCATTTTGAAATTTTGACACTGACGCCAAGGGCGGTTAGCGGCGACTAGACACATTCACTATTGACTAGGAGCCTTTTTAGGGCAAAGTGACCCGAGTTGGGAGGTTTCGACCTAAACCTGGTCGGCATTGATCAACAGTAGATGTGCAAATTTTGATTCGATGGGAGATTGACTTATGCGAGGATAATGATGAGTGGTTGTTTTATGGGTTTTGCATGTCGGTGAAACATCAGATCTGCATGAGACAGGTGTCGACCATGTTTGATCGAATTATAGGAGATGTGACTGACTGAGTGGGACCACTTGGCGGCAATAGGGTTGGGTGAATTTCAACATTACAAAAGGATTTCGTGAGATGTTGGTTTGATGATTGCATTGGTGGAAAAATGGGATGTGTGGACTAGCACATTTTGGTTTATGACGGATGAGATGGATATTACTCTTGATGTTTGATACCGCATATGAAGCTACCGATACAGGGAGCCTATAGCGTTGATTACTATTGAGATGAGGCTGGGTGTGTTGATGTGGCTATTTGGAGCCGATGCCTGCAAATCACTTTCACATCCGGGTAATTTCATATTGAGACGAGGTATGAGCCAAGGACGGTTAGGAGCCGATTGATATGTATAGTGATGATGGTCATATCTAGCTACGTACTACTAGATTCAGGGGATAGAGATTCCCATGGACATTGGTGACAATGTTTGTAGACATTGTTGAGCACTTAATCGGAGATTATTTTTTTCGTACAACATTATTGGCTTGGGTATACCGTGTTCTTTAGATGTACGTGACCAAGCGGAGGTCAGATAGATGTGGGATTCTAATTACAATGTTGAACATATGAGCATAGTGCGATGATCCAGGACTCAAGATTTCCATGGATGACAGGAGATCATATTGAGGTGGAGGGTCGACCTGTGCTCATGGTGATAGAAGAGAGAGTGATAAGGAGTGGTATGCTAACAGATTGAGAGAGTTAGACGTAGATCATATTAGGTGGAGGCCATATCATGATTTTCTTACATGGCCTCGGGGTGGATGTGGAGCTACTCAGACGAGATGGATTAGATGGGTGCGAGGACGGAGGCCGAGATGGTGGAGGAAGTAAACTTTCCACAGGTGATGCGGCAGTTTGAGTCATGCAAATGTCGGGGGATCCCATTAGATATAGAAAAGATGAGGTAGAGAGGGATCTACCAATCCCCATGATGTCTGATCCTTTGGAGAAAGTAGGAGCTCCTTGGGGTGAAGATGATGGTGTGGGAGTAGGGGTTGGATTTGTCAAGTGGATGACCGCAGCATGGGCGTCCTAGGTAGGAGAGGAGATAGTCGGATTGGAGTAGATGAGGAGGAGGTAGCACCGAGGGGGAGAGGAGGGTATAGCTCATAGAGGTGATGAAGGTGGAGATGGAGGAGTGGCAGGAGATATATCCCTTCTATGTATAGAGTGGGATGCCTCCTTATAGGAGAGGAATATAACGCATCCAACGGTGATAGGATTAAGCCCAGAGAGGGACTCGGTTATGCAGCAAATAGATAGGTATATGAGGCAACATGAGGCTTATAGGGCCAGATTTGGAGACCTTGGTCCGATTATAGCTACTGATTCGAGAGAGTGGGGCACCGGTGGCATCGCAGAAGTTGGACCTGGCCCCATTGAGTACTATTTCTTTAGATCATTACAAGGAACTTTCGGTGGAGGTGTGCAAGTACGATGGATGTATAGACACTAAGATGACTCAGTTCACGTTGGTATGTTAATGTAGAAAAGACACAAGTGAAATGCATTAAGAGGTTATGTTTCGATTTACCATCGAGAGAGGCCAAACAATAGGCTCCAAACCCATACTTATGTGTGATAATATAAGGTCCAATCCAGTTGGGAGTAAACTTTCCACGTTGGCTCCTTTCTAGAGTATTGACATTCTGATTTTATTTAAGGACAATGTCATCGACATTAAATTCAAGTTCCTTAAGGTGTTTGTTATAAGAACATTTGAAATACTCTTGGTATACATGATGATGTTCAAGAGAGAGAAGGTGACATTCGTCTAACAACTCAAGTTGTGCTAGGCACTCTAGGCGATAATCTTTGTCAGAAACCAAAATGCAAAGAGAAATGCGCAAGCATGGTATTTTGACTTCAAGGGGAAGAATGGCTTCAAATCCTTAAATGAGATAGAAAGGAGTAGTGCCTGTAGATGTGTGGATGCTAGTCTAATAGGCCCAAAGAGAGAATGGGATATGAAGATGCTAATTACGACCTGATTTATCAATAGTCTTGGCAAGGATGTTACAAAGAGTTTTTTGGATTTGGTTTGGTCTGATCATTAGCTTGAGGATAGTATGGCAATGAGAAGCTAAGCATAATATTGAATGAATCACAAATCTTCTTGAGATATTTGTTTTTAAGGAATTTTTGTTGTCTGTGATGATCTTATGAGGAACGTCGAAGCAAAAAATGATGTGTTGATAGATGAAATTAACAATTTGATTAGCCAAGTAGCTAATGCGAGTGGAATTTATTCCACCCATTTGGTGAAATACTCAATATCAGTGATGATACAATGATGGAGATGAGAAGAACATGGATTGATGAGGCCAATGAGGCTGAGTTCCCATTGTGAGAAAGGATAAATATCCCGAAAGCTGATTATAATGCCTAACTACAAATATGGATAAGATTAGAATGTTGTTGCCATTTGTTGTATTTCTTAACGTACTCACAAGCAATATTGATTGAGAGAGGGCCAATCGGTGGTTCACTTTAATAAAGCCTCTAGAAAAATTATGTGGAAAATCCTCGACGAATATTATTTTGTCCACATTCGCCACAAAGGAGAATTTTCATAGGTTTCTGCACAAAATATTTGCCTAGCAGTTTTAAGAGACCAAGCGGGAAATTCACTCAGTAATAAGGTGTTGTTGACGGAGTCAACAATGACTTGTTGTTGTCGTGCGACAAAAAAATTTGTTGATGGGCGTCAACAACACCTTATTTTCGTGTGACAGCAAAATGTTGTTGGCGCTAGTCAACAACACCTTGTTTTCGCTAGCGATGCAAAGAAAAATTTTGTTGCTTCACGTCAACAACGCCTTCCTATCACATGATAGCAAGGGTCGATTGATGTTTGTCAACAACACCTTGCTTTTTCGTGATAGCAAAATGTTGCCGACAGTGTCAACATGATTTTTTTGCGCGACAACAAGGTGTTGTTGATGGCGTCAGCAAAGCACCTTGTTGTCACGTGCGAAAGACAAAATGTTGTTGGCGGCGCCAACTAGATTTTATTGGCGGGTGTCAACAAACCCTTGCTATCATGCAACATCAAAATCTTATTGACGTTTGTCAACAACAAGAAACCCTAATTTTCCCTATAAATACCAACACGACCCCTCATTTTCATGTTCTTGTTTTTCAGCTACCATATTTTTCCTTCTCCAAGCACTTCTTACTACAGGTACCGTACATCGACTTCAATCAAAGTCTTCTCCTCACCACAATCGAAGTCATGGCTTCTTCTACCCAAGGTGAACCTCAGGATCCAACACCGGAGCCTCCAAGGAAAGATTCAATACAGAGCGTTATGTGCCCCCACATAAATGTAGTTATGGAAATGAATTCGAATACAGGATTCAATAGTTGCATCTAAATTCCAAGGGCTTGTTAGCATGCCCCAGTTTGAGGTTGACCATTAGATTCTTAACTACCTCCTTTCGTCCTACAATACAAAAAATAATACTTTTATTGTTACATTGGAAGATTAGCATACATTCTCCTTCGGTGTCAAACCTATTGATATCCATCGATTGATAAGCCTCCCTTTTAAAAATGTGCCAATAGTAATAACCAAGGCAACACTCACTAAAAATGATAAGATTTTCCTTGAATCTAGTTATGGTTTCAATGTTTATTGTAAGTGTAATTTGCTCTCATTTGAATGCTTTTTATATTAATTCAAATTGATATTAATTCTTTTGACTTTTATAGCTCATGTTAGCAAATCCAGACAAGGAGTGGATATGCAAGATGTTGCACACCACTTTCTTGTTGCCTTGATTTCTTTGTTTCAAGCCGAATTAGTATGCAAGGTCAACAAACTGACATTCCAAATTGGGATGTTGCATACATTCTTGCAAAAATTGTAAATCAAAAATTTGACCAAAGTGCACATTTCTATCTAACAAGATAAAGGATGACATTACCAATGCATCAATTTCATAAAAACCAGTTATTCATTCAACAAACTATATCCTAGCTCTTTATTATGAGGCTTATTATAATTTAAAAGATGAACCAACTCTAACTTGCACAAACGAGACAATGAAAAAAATTTCAATTCCACTTGAAGAGCAAAGCAAGTAAATAGTTCATATTCCATCTTTACAAAGGGCATCTTTTTATGTTTTTCTCATTCTAATAAAATCTTTGTGCACCGATATAATATAATTAGTGATTGAAAAAATATTTTTCAAGAGGAAGAGGCCAACAACATGGTGAGGCCTCGGGAGAATCACAATCTGAAATCAAAGTTCACTCATCAGCTGATGCCCAAGTATTTGCATTAACAAAATGAAAGAGATGTAATACCCTTAACATTCAAAGTAGGGTTGTTTACATTTTGATTTTACCATTTAATGATTTACCATATTGAATTGACATGTAGTTCCTGCACTTGTAGGGACTTTGGACTACACGTGTGCTTCAAAGCAAGCATCGCCAACTCACTCAGTATAATCTCGTGCAATTATTGAATATCAACAAAGTAATTACCACCATCAGCTCCAACCGAAACAATTCAAAGTCTGTCATAGCCCCCTGGGTTACACAATTAATTCGTACCGCAACAAAATCCTGCTCAACCAGGTATGACTTCATTTATTTTGTGATTTATTTAATACTTTTACATATTATTTAGTAATTACTAATTATTTTGTTCTTTCTTTTCAAATTTGATAACAATCTTTTGTCTTCTACTCAAAATCTACAAACCCTATCTACTCAATCAACCCCGCAATTACGATTCAAAATGTCGACCAGAGGTTTAGGAAAAAAGACCATTGGTAAACGCATGCCTATGATTTCGACCCCTAGTGGGACACTAAATATTCCCTCGTCATTTGCTATTTCGACCCTCTCTCTCGCTAGTTGTCCCACTACAACAGGGAAATCAGTTTTGAATCAAATAACTTTAGATGAAGATTATTTGGGCATTGATAGCAGTGACCCAACTGGTTTTTTCAACACACGTGATATGATGCGAGGAACCGGGTATATTTCCATCTCAATGTACTTTTAAATTTATTTGAATTTTCAACATTTCAATTTCAATTTTAATATTAATTTCTATTATTGCTATTAGGATCAACGCTCCCAAAAGAAAAAAGATGCAACAGACGTTGCTCAAGCTGAAAGTTGCCATACTTCTCCTTCAAAATCATCCTCTTCTGATATAGATAGTGATGACTTGCCAAATTTTCCTTTGGATAACTTGATTGGCTATGATTGTTAATCCCACATGAATGAATTTATCATGCCTCAAATCAACGAGCTCATTCAATGGGAGCGAAGGGAAAAGGTATTAATATCTGAGATAGTAAGTCGTTATGATAACCATTGGCAAAGAGAGAGCTTATTTGCAACAGTCAAAAATCAACATGGGAAGATGAATGCATTATTCATCGGAGCTACAAGTGGGACTATCACATATAACAACACCTATAGCGATAATATTTTAGATAAAGTATTAAACATATTGGAGAATATCAGTGTTGAGGCCCAGGCCTATTTCAATAAATGATCTAAGGACAAGGAAATGGTCGAGATTGCAAATGTCGAATGAGATATATTTCGTAAGTATAATCAGTTTGAAAAAATATTTTTATTAATTTCAATAAAAATTTGTTTTTTAATATGTTTAATTGACTTCACTCTTTTTATTGTAGCTGAAATATGAAAATTTAAAGAGTCAAGCCAAGGTCTTCCAAGTTCACTTGGAAACAACAAAGAACAATTTATCCGCAACAATTAAGATGAAAGAAAATATTGTTTTGGAAAACAAAAAAACATGACACTTAAGCGGATAATTAAAGAGAATGGCTACGACCATGAGATTTTATTTAAAGAAAAGGCGTGGGCGATCCTTCTTTGACATCCCATGGAGATGCTACAAAGGAAGAAGAAGCAATCGTCAAGAACCTAGACATGATTGCTGAGGATATAATTAGTTCGGGGATAATTTAGGCAAGGAATATACAAGTATGGTTTGGTGAAAATGTTAATGATTGAGGCTTGAGGATTGGGGAACCTCAAAATTGAAACTTTAAATATTTTATATATAGAATAATGAAAGTTGATACTTGAATATTTGTTTAATTTGAAGTTTGGATGTAAAATTTATGCAATATGATCTATGCTTGCAATGATGGTGATAGTTACATTTATCATTAGATGTGGATGTTTTGATAATGAAATTAGAGTAGATGTGGTTATAATTATTATTAATTTATTCATTTAGAATGTGGTTCTATGTGGACATTAGATGTGGATTTCTGGATAATGAAATTAGAGTAGATATGGATGATGATGAATTGTATGTGACTAGATGAATTATATGTTGTTATATTTTTATATAGAATTTCTATATTGTATATGGTGTGTATGTTTGATGGATAATCATGATTCATGGATTTAAACTTTATGAAATATTATCTCGCTTGCGATGATGGTCATGATTACATTTTTCATTACATGTGGGTGATGACATCTAATATGTTTGATGACATTAGAATAGACATTAGAATGGATCATCCATTTATTCATTTAGAATGTGGTGTTATGTGGATAATGAAATTAGAGTAGATATGGATGATGATGAATTGTATGTGACTAGATGATGATAATGGATAATTATTTTAAGAAAATTAAGAATGTGGTTTCTTCTCTCTCCGTAATGCCACCAAAACTATGAAGTATGCTAAAAAAACCAAGAAGGTTATCAGGAAGCCTAATGCAATGAAATCTACAAGTAAGTTCAATGGTGTGTGTTACTCTTGCAATACTTTTGGTCATAGAGCTAGAGATTGTAGAAGGTTTGTTAAGAATGTATTTTCATGGAGAAATGGTAGGCATGATCATTCATATTAGTCAAGAGATATTGTATACTATAGTTGTCATAAGAGGGGTCATATTACAAAATTCTGTCATCGTGAGTCTCCTAATAATATTTGGAAGAATGATAGGAAGCATGGAGTTGTGTGTTATTGTTGCAATCATTTTGGCATATAGCTAAGTATTTTCATGAACAATATTCGAAGTAAAGAAATGATTATTTTAGAAGTAAGAGTGCTCTAGTTTGCTTCATGTACAAAAAACTAGGTCATATTGCAAGATATTGTAGAGTCAAAATTAACACCTAAAAAAGGAAGGATCTTTGTTAAGACTATATCCGGCCGTTTGAAGTGGAAGAAGAACTCAAAAGGACTAATAATGATTCCAAAGTTGTTGGTACTAATTAGAGTGATCCTATTGTTCATAAAGGTATGTTTTCTCTTGTTGAACCTAAGGAGTTTTTGTTGTCTACCCAAGAAGACTATCAAGAATATGATAGAAAAGAGAAGGTGGAGCAAATCAAGAGGTTGATGGCAAACCTTGGTGTACAGGCCCTATGAGTACATGGATATTTTACCTTTATAGGAAGATTACACATATCTTGGGTATCTCCATTAAGATTCATGGAGCCATCATCCAATGTTTAAAGCATATGAAGGTATGTCAAATGATCTATTTATAAGTCTTTGATTCCTTGTCATTATTAGGTGTATGATTTTGCCATCTTATAAATCTTTGTGTTGTTTAGGTTTCTCCATGGTTGATTATGTGTTAATGGTTTTGTCTGTGACCTATTGTGTCAAAAGGAATTTTGAGTTCTCTCGATAATTTTTGTCATGTTATGAACCATTTTCTATCCATAAAGGGTGTGTCAATAGGTCATTTGAGTCTTTTGAGGTCATGATTTATGTGTTCAAGCTTGAATGAGGTCAAAAATATGGATCTTTCTCTATCATACTGATCTAAATCTATATCATATGTCTTATAATTGAGTCCTTTCTCTAGCTCCATCATGTTAACAAGATGTAAAAAGGTCTGGGTTGTCAGAAATGTATTACAAGTTTTGGAAATGCGTAAATGGGGTAGTCTCAGTCAATATATTATATGTGTCTTGGTTGGAATATTATGTATCAAAATATATCATTATCATCTTGGATTCATGAGGCCATTTTGAGTCATACATGTTGTATATCATATCCTAAGTTCTTGAATTTAATTCACATGGTGTGAGAGATAGTCTATGAAAAATATGGTGTTAGCAATCCGACTTAACTCACTATGTTTATTTTTTCTCCTTGTGGAAATGTTTACTATTTCTACTTGTAAAAATCATTCTCTTCCTTGAAAAAACTCTAACAAAACTTAATGACGCTTTATAGCATTTTTTTATACGAGCACAGATCCCGACTCATACCTTGAATTTATCAAAGCACATAACCCATACTTAAAATCATGATTGAGTAAGAACACCTTTTGACTTAAGACCTACATCATCAAGTATTTAAATTTCAAACTCTTTAATATTTATATCATTTCTTCACATTTATTTTCAAACCTTTATATTGAATTGAAACGACAAAGCTCACGGGGAAAAAAAAAACGTGGTAGACACGAGATATCTTAATACTGGTAAAATATTCTTCACATTTAAAACTATTGTTAAGATAGAGTTTGAGGTACCTCTTATATTCTTGAGAAAGCTAGATGACCTTCAATTCTCAAGAATTCAACATGAAAAAATGGATAAGGATTAGAATAAAAATGGGTGACTTGCACGATAATCTCAATCCCAATAAGTGAGAGCTTCCTTGGATGGATTTCAACCCACATTTTTCATAAACATCAATGAAATGAAGAGAAATTAAAAT
The DNA here is from genome assembly GCA_018340775.1 of Taxus wallichiana var. yunnanensis. Taxonomy (NCBI): domain Eukaryota; kingdom Viridiplantae; phylum Streptophyta; class Pinopsida; order Cupressales; family Taxaceae; genus Taxus; species Taxus wallichiana. The sequence continues at coordinate 326,230,678 of CM031236.1, forward strand.
GCGAGAATCCAGATCTAACCTAAGAAAACTAAAGTAAACAGAGAACTGTTCATATTTAAGGTGACACAAATATCAAGAATGCATTTGAGAGTGGATGACAATTATACGGGACACTAAGTGTCGCAGAGAATATGTAGAATCCAGATCGAGCTTTCAAGACCTTGCAAAATACAATATCAAAGTGGTTTGGAAATTAAAAATATCAATGAAATAAATCCAATTTTAATAAATAATAGTATTTGAATAAATGTAGATATACATACCTGTAAAATCTTCGATGATGACTACGAGATCAAAAATAGCCTCCTCACTGTCAATATTTACATATGCAAAATTACAATGGTATTTATGTAAAAATATAATCAATTAAATTAGAATCTCTTAATATGAAATTGAATAAATAAGAAGCATTAAAGTGTAATGTCAAGGTGATACCTATTTAAAGCTGAAAAAATCCATTTTCAATAGCTTCTTCATATTCAATATTTGCATCCACAGAGTTTGAAGATGCACCACTTCTAGTCTCATCGTTGAGATTACTTGGACTTGTAGTAGTATTATTTACACCTCTTCTTTTGGCAAGGGAATTCCAATGCGCAATAGCTCTGTCAAAAGGAAAGGTTTCCAAAGAGTAGTGAGAAACATAACACCTTATGCAACTTTCGAGATTTTTATCCAACCTATTTCTCAGTTTTGATTTAATAAAAGATAAAGCATTGAAAACTCTTTCATCCTCCACAAATCCCAAAATCATTGTTTGGCACAACTCATACAACTGAAAATATTCACTAATGTCTTCCTGTAACACACTACTTTGGTATATTTTTCACGAGCCTTGTAATAGCACCACTCTTTGAAGGTTCATCTAAGAGTTTATATTGTGACCTCATTGTCATTACAAAATTAGTTGATTGAGTCTTTATTAAATCAACATTCAGTATACCTTTTTTTTCAATACCCTCGACCTCTGATGTCTTTCTGAAATGATCCAATATTGTACCCATGTATTTATGGAAAAACTTACTTACAAAATTAGCATGGCCACCTTTTGTATTCCAAAAATTTGGATTCATCACACCCATGGCTTTAAGAATTTTGTCTTGGCTGAAACGTTCTCTAATTTCTGATGCTAAGGATTCTGCAATTTTTTTGAGTTTTATTCTTGTTTCAATTACTACATAATCAAATAGATTTTGTGTCACAGAACTTATTTTTTCGTTGATGTAACATCTTTACTTTTTTGCAGAATGTGTAGTGGTATCTCTTTCCTACTAACATGGATACAGAGGTGATCATGGATATTAAATCTCAAAAAGTTATTGGGATGGTTAAGATCCAATAAAACTTTCCAATTATCAAAAACAGGTGTATCAAAACTATCTGGGGAAGTGTACAAGGCATCAAGACTCATACATACCATTTTTCTCATTTGTATAAAATCAACAATATAGGTTAATCTCCCATGTGCATGCTTCATCAATGTATTGATCTCTTGCAACATTGGAAGAATGCCTACCAATGTAAGCAATGTCTCCAAATCAGTTAGACGGAACAAAAAGTCCCTCACCCTGTCAATTTCATGACAATATTTGTGCATGAAACCAACCAACGAAGGATACTCCTCACACACTCCGTATGCGAGCTCATACAATGAAATCCACCTTCTCTCAACATCCTTGAAGTTCTTTACCATTTGTAATTCCTATGAAATTTTCTAAAACTCAAGAAATTATTTTTGGTTGGTTGTCATAGGCATGCAGTTCTCTTATAAGGTCTTCTACTTTTGCAACATTTTCATATTTGCTAACGATTTTATATGTTAAATTCATTTTGTGATCCATACAGTGAATTGCTAGCATATAAGGGGTGACTAATGTTTGCAATCAAACACATAACCCAATTCTATGACCCTGTATGATGGTGATACACCATCGATCCCACGCATACCAACTTTGTAGCAATTTCATTCGTAGGCATGCGAGCACTTTCTTTCAAAAGAGAAATAACTAGTTTATATAGGTTTTTGCATTGCAATTTTCAACCATTTTCTAAACACCCAACAGATGCGGAGTCCTCATATGATTTTCTAAAGTGTAAACATGGATACATACCCATACGGTGTTGTCAACAATGGTCACTTCATCAATTGAAAAAGAGATAAACTTTGCATTTTTACACACTCTTTCAAATCTTCCTTCTCAATCATAGAAAGGCATTTAGCCATTTCCCATGCATTGTTGTCTGACCAATGAGACAGGGGAACATTTTGCATTCCATTATATTTATACAAAGGTTTGAAATTGATGAAATCTGAAATCGATCTTCCTTTCTTAAGGATGTGGATTTAAGTAGAAAATGGTATGAGTTTAGCACGCAAATTTGATTCATTCATCTTACCAATTTATGATGTGATCAATCCGCCATTTTCTATGAGAAGTCTCCATCTTTTCGAATCTACCTCATATGTTGCCACATAATTCATATGCATGCATTCTTTTTCATTTTTCCATCTGTGTGTTTTTATTTTCTAGCCATCTTCCCCAATTACAGTGAAATATTGTTTTCCATAGTGTTTTTCAATTGTGTCCAACTTCAATTGCATTTTTTGTTTCCTTCCCAATTTCCACGTACATATTGTACATGTATATTCTGATAAAATTTCTTCAGAATTAGTTGGTTATACAGGTTCTATAAATGGAAATTTTGTAGCCCAATCAAACTTGTATGTCCTCCCAAGTGTCCACATATTCTTGTTTGTATTCACAGTTTTACTTTTACGTGTAGAACTTTTAGGAATATCACCATCATCGAGTTTTCTTTTCGTGAACCGCTATTTGAATTTGAATTTTGTGTTGTATTTTTCACTCCTAGTTGCACATCAACGGGAATATCTTCAAGATCTACCTACACCACTAGAATATCTTCAAGTCCTAACATGGTATCATTATAGGTGTCATTTGGCTGATATTGAGCAGAATGCATGTCCACTTCAATAACACCTTCCACACAATATGTGCTCTGATTGATTTCAATGGGATATTTATAGGTGCTGGTGGTTGTGGTTTCGAACTAGCAGAGTTTCCAAAATACTTGAATAGAGATTTCGAGTTTTTTTGTAACTTGTTGGGTGTTCTGAGCACTATCATCTTCCATTGTTGTCAACGTGATAAATTTGAGTCAGATAAGCTCCTGGTCATCCTTCAACAAACACACCTTTTCGTGTGTCAACAAACAAAACTTTTTGCATGTCAAATTGTTATTCTTGTTGCCCATCAAAAGATCTTGCTTGTCACCCGTCAATAGGGCCTTCTTGTCACCCGTCCACAGAGCCTTCTTATCGCTCGTCCATAGAGCCTTCTTATCGCCCATCAACAGAATCTTCTTGTCACCCGTCCACAAAGCCTTCTTGTCGCACGTCAACATAGTCTTCTTGTCACACGCAAGTTAAACGCTTTTTTTACGAAAAACTTTTTTTTGTGTACTAGCCTTTGTTGCTTCACAAGTTTTATGTACTTGATAATAGATATGCCCCCATGTGGTATGAGTTAGCAAGTAGTGTTCTACCCGATGAATAATATAGGATTATATAGGGGATATTTTAAAGAGGTAGGAAAAGCCGACCCCTAAAAAAAATTAAATTTAATTTTTAGGTGAACATGTCAATGACCCATGCCAGAAAATTCACCTTTTCAATTTTTTCTAAAATGGAATATTTGCCATATTACAAATATTCACCACTAAAAATCCACTGGGGTCAATAATAACCCATACAAAGGACACACTGGCAATAACCAAACCACTAAAATTCCCACCACATAAACCATTGTGGACCTCTTGGATAGCTTGAGTGGATTCATGGGACTTAAGGAAATGAAGTAAGATGCCATCGAAGCGCGCTTATAGAGGACGACGCCAAGGATGACATAGTGGTTATCACGTTGAAGAAAGGAACTCCTACCCGGTTTTGTATAGGTTTAAGGGGATGATGAATTGAGAAAGGTAATCAAATATTTAAGAATATCAAGGATCGGAAGAATTAGATTCGACAAGATTAATGCCGGGAAGCTCGCTAAGGTGAGTTGGTTTGTTAATACAATGAACAATAATGGATATTTTATATTCTTTTGTATTCCAAGGGATAATAGATACAAGAGAATCCAAAGTGTATGTGAAGTGGTTAGATGAATGAGGGATGACTTGAAGGGTGTAGAAATTGAATGCTCCAAGAAGGAAGTCTACAATGTATTTATACTTTTGAAGGACCTTGTGATGCATTTGACTTAATTAATGGTGATTTGATAATCCAAGTAGATATCAAGGATTTGGACAGCAAGTAAGACATTGGTTTTAATTCCTAAGATAAGGGCTTCATACTCAGCCATATTGTTGTTGCATTCAAAATTAAGCTTATAGGAAATAGGAATGGGAGTGTCCCACAAAGGAATAAGAATGATACTAGTGCCTCCCCTTTTTGACACTTAGATATGTCAAATAAGAGTGTCATATTAAGGGGAGAGAACTCCTAATCAACGGTGTTGATAGATTCGTTTGGAAACTATTCATGAGGAAGGTGATTATCAGGAAGAGGGGCGTCAACTAATTGATTTGTGATATTCTAGCCCTTGATATATTTCTAAGTGATGAAAACTAGTTCAAACTCGGTCATGAGATGAGCCATCGAGTGGTGCAATCACTATGATAAGGTTGAGAATGTACAGTCTTGAGAAGATGGAAGCTAGTGGCGAAATAAGTTTAATGAGTGAGGAGATAATGGTGAAGCTTGTAGGTAGAAAATAAAAGAGTGCAACAAACCTTTTAAGCTTCAGTGTAGCGAGTCTCATACTCGTGAAGGGTGTGATTGATGTATTAAATGGCCTTATCCCTTTTTTACTCATCTCAACGTGCCAACATGACACCTAGAGCATGATCAGAGGTAGAAACATAGAGATAGAAAGGATCCCCTCGCATGGAGGTGTAAGCACGAGTGGATATAGAAGATATTTCTTGAGGTCTTTGAAGGATTTTTGACAATCATGATCCCACTCAAAGTCGATGTCCTTGGGAAGGATATGGGGAAAGGGTTGGAAACAGTCAGAGAGTTACAAGATGAAATGGAAAACTAATTGAAGTCAGCCTTGATACTATGAAGATGAGTTTATATTAGAATGAGGGGGCATCTCAATGATGGATTTCATTTTGGCGGGGTCAACTTCAATGCCCCTTATAGATATAATAAAACTAAGTAATTTTCCAGTTAACACTCCAAACACACACTTATACGAATTAAGATGAAGGAAGAAGTGAATAAATCGCTCAAAGAGGACTTTAAGGATGGAAATATGGTCGCATCGATGTTTGGATTTACCAAAAGGTCATCAACATATTCCTCTATAGTCTTATGGATGAGATCATGAAATATGTAAGTTGTGCCTCGCTAATAGAAGGCTCCAAAGCATTTTTCAAACCGAAGGGCATAACGCGATAGCAAAAATTCCCGAGGAGTGATGAAAGAGGTCTTATGCTCATCTTCTGGTGTGATGAGGATTTGATTGTACCTATAAAAATCATCCATTAGAGAAATCATCTCATGCCGTGTAGTAAGGTCCACGAGTTGATTGATGTTAGGAAGAGAAAAATCATCTTTAGGGAAAGCAAGGTTTAGATCTCAAAAGTCGGTGCACATGTGGAGATTTCCAGAGAGTTTGTCAATGGGTACAATATTAGAAACTCATTGCAGATAGTCGATAGGGATGATGAAATTAGCTGAAAGAAGGCATTGCAGCTCCTCTTTGATAAGGAGGTCAACTCAAGGGTGCATGCAACGAATCTTATGCTTAACCAACTTAACATTAGGAAAGGTAACGATGTTGTGGACAACAATGGAAGGATAGAGCCATAGAATTTTTTCATATGACCATGCAAAGGCTTGGCTATGATGAGAAAGGAAGGAAATGAAGGATTCAAACTCCTATGGATCAAGGGATTGACAGACTTTGAGGATGTGGGGATCTTGTAGAGTCCCTCTGTTGATGTTGATGGTGGACTCGTTAAGAAGGGTGGATGTGTCTAGCGATAAGCTCTTATGAAGATAGGAATATTCCGCCCCATGTAGGAAATTATGCAATCTTCATCGGCGCATTTAAGAATGTCAATGGTAGAGGAGTCTTCCTCTAGCATTTATAGAAATTGAAGAGGGAGGGACCTAGTTTCACCTTCACACCTTTGATAAGTGAATGCTCCCAAGGTAATGAGGAAGATTAAAAAAATAGAGAGGAGATGGATACGACATCATCTACATCTATATCCTCATGGGATGGAGAAGATAGAGGGTTGATGTCCTGTAAGAACCAAAGATGGAGGGAGAGGGTCAGAAGATTGTTCCTTAAAACTCAATCTAAACTTTTCATGGGGTTTGTGAGATTGATCAATGATGAGGTCATGCATGCCTTATTCATAGCGCCCCATTCCAAATCCTTTCCAAGCACACTGATAGAGATAAGTGTAGGAAAAGGATTTTCTGTAAAGAATGTCAAAGTCGTGTGTATATGGTTTTGTGTGTGGTTGAGCGTCAATGTGGGAGGAAGGGATATTGATGCCACCATAGATGAGATTGGTGTAAATATGGGGTGGACCGAAAGGAATTACTTCCCCGATGTTAGGTTGATACATTGGAGCTTTATCATGTGTCTCACTGAGTCTATGAGGCGTGGAAAGAGCATTAAGCGTGAGAAGACAATACTCCCTTAGCAAGAGACGGTCCATCACTTTATTTTTAGATTCATCATTGGGAAGCGTAGACGCGGAAATGGATGAGCTAATGGATGCTTGAGAAGAATATTGTTTTAGGATGAGGACATCGTTAGGATGATAAGTCATGTGACATGCTTGGAATGGAGGGATGTCTGCGGGAGATTTAGAATCTTCTCCTTGTGTTGATATTTGATGCATCGATGTATGGTGGAAGGAGCGCAACGCATGGCATGAATCCATGGTCGTCAAGGATGATATTGTATTGAAACTCCTCTTCTATGATATAGAACACCTCATGGAGGATCTTTTAACCAATGTACATAGGAAGAATAATTGTGCCCAAAGTAGGGTGACAACATCATTGAATGCGTGAAGAACCACAAGTGATTGGGTGACAATGGAATTAGGGAGCTTGAGTTGATAAAAGGTATGGGATGAGATGATATTTATGCTAGCTCCATTGTCATCATAGAATGACAAATGAATGTGTCATTAATACACAAAGTGGTGAAAAGGGGAAGGTCATGCTCTTCAAGTGATATGTCGGGAATTTCGGTATTGTCAAAAGATATAAAGGCGAAGCAATAAGCGCTCCAACAAGAGATTTGAAAGGGCTAAGCCTCATTTTTAGGGGTAGAGATAAACTTGAGAGCTTGATGAAGGATTAATTATGATCCGGAGAGCTTTGGATGAGCTCATAAAGTTACATATTAAGCTGGGTCTGATGAAGTTATTTCATAACACTATGTTTGATAACAAAGAGGCCGAGGGCAGCTAAGATAGATACCCTAGGTTTTGATGAAGCAAGAGGTAGAGTGGGCTCGTTAAAGGAAGTGGTGAAAATGAATTTTGATTTTGATTGAGTAGGTGGTTAGAAGTCATGGGGGTGAGAACGGGTCACGATCCAAATAACATTAATAAAGAGAGGAGGACCTTCTTTGGGAGAGGTCATGGTTAGAGGAGGGATGGCGACGAAAATCTTGGACGAATTAGGAGATTTATATATCTTGGTAGATGAAGGTTGGGATGAAGAAGCGGGATCGATTGATGGCGAGAGGGGAGTCTCCATCAATGAGAAGATCATCCTCATCGATAAGATTATGGATAATAGTTTGAAGATCATTGCAATGTTCAATATCATGTCATGGAGCACGATGGTATGCACAAATAAGGTTAGAATCAAACCATGAAGGCTTTGGGCCACATGAATCAAAAGACTTAATGGGGTGAAGGGTGATTGTGGAATCTTAGAGTAAGCATTGGAATATTTTTGTGTAGGAATCAATGGGGGTCATTGAATAAGAGGTTGTATATCAAGTGGATTTGAGAATGGTGGATGAAGGTAAGAGGGATGGTTTTATTTCATGAGGTTTTATGGGAGCCTTTGATTCTATCTTCGACATATAAGAAGATGTCTTGGTTTCAGTTTTGATGATCGGAGACTTAGATGGCTTAGATTCGATTTGATAATTGAGGATGTGGAAGATTTTGAAGAGTGACCAAATTTGGAGGAAGGATTGGATTGTTCTAATTTGTTGGTAATGGGGGTCTTGGATGAAGGGGGTGAGCCCTAGAATTGATAGAGATGCTACTAAGAGTAATGATGTGACATTATATTATTTAGGAATATTAGTCTTGAGAGGAGGGAGCTCTAACTTTTTATGTGGGTGTGTGAGGGATTTTTAAATGGGCATGCCAAGATTCTTAGACTTTGGTTGCAAGGATTTACCTTTGGCAGGAATAATGACGATTTCAACTAGGAATCTGCGGAGACAGGGCTAGGTAATGTAGATTGCATTGTAGAAGTGGATATTGAAGGTGGAAGTGGTTTTTGTATGATGTTCTTGATGATATCTATAGAAGTTGTAGATTGTATAATTTTAGGATTTTTTGGTGTATGATTATGCTAAATCGTAATATTATTATAACTTTGATCTAAATGTTATGGTGGCAGTAAATAAATGAATGATGAAATACAGAAATTAACCCAAGCAACTAAGCAATAAAAATAATTAAACCCTAAGTGCAAAGAGGGTAAGAAGAGCCTTAGCTGATTCACAAAGTTTGTTGGATTGTGTCACAGTGGATATCGGTGAACAAGGATGGAAGATCGCGTAGAAGTCCGTGAAAATGCATATCTAAGTGATTTGTCTAGACTGGGGTGCTTGGAGAAGGATGAGGGCACTCGAGGCACTTTGGTCTTGATTTTGCACATTATGGTCTACATAAAAGGTCATAACTTGGTTTTGATATGGTCGTTAGGGCTTCGTACTTGTTTGAATTTTGTCACATGTATGTCGCTATAAGATCGTCGATGTCGTTGTAAACCTACAATGAAGCAAGAACCTGTGAAACCTTCAAATAGACATCAAATACTAAAAAAGAAAGATGCAAAATGAGGGGTCAGAATATCCTCAACTACCACAATGATGGACTTACTACTGAGCGTAGCACTACATCTTAGACCCAATGTAGTTATTTGTGTGTGTGTGGAATTGTGCCTTGGGTTTCTCTTGTACGTGTCGAAATTTGTGAGTAAAGAGCAAGTAGCTAGATGTAGAATGTAAATAATGTGTGCATGGAAACAATAGACTCCCTTCCTATGAAGTGTGATGCAAAAGAACCAACCTTTGTCCCTTGTGATGGAGCTAGATGGATGCAAATGGAGCTCTAGATGCCTTGATGGATGCAACCTTAGGTGGTGATAGATAGTGCTTAGTGTTTGGTCCCTTATTATGATCACATAAATTTATATTTATATGATTCCTTCACTTGAATTTCATAATTAACCCCGAAAAGGCCAACTACCAAAAAGATAAGATTCTCAAACAACTAAAAAGGACCCAAAAAGTGAGACCAAAGTTTAAAGATGACAAGGGTGCCTAGAGGGGGACGGGGGTGCCCAGCACTAGCATCTTGGTTGGGCACTGGTGTCCACAATGAAAAATGTTGAAAGGTGAAAATAAAGACTGAGCAAGTAAGAGTGAAAGACTGAAAGTAGCAATAGAAAGTGAAGCAAGGTGGCCAAAGACATGGGTTAATTATTACTCTTCTTACTTAGGAACCATATGAATATTATTATGTGATCAAGACTAGATAATTACTCAAAGTGTGTGATTTTGTGTCTACATTTACCCTCACTTTATATTAGTGAGCAACATGCTCAAGTAACATAAAGTAGATAGATATGTGTACCTAATATCCATGTAGATTGATGTAGAAAGCGTGCTGAGGGACTAGACAAAGCATGGAGTGATAAAAATATGGAGCGTGGAGACTAAAGATGCAAAACTATAAAAAGGTGATGAAAGTGAACCTAGGGCGGAAAATGCATGTGTAGATGTCGATTTATGTGATGTACCTATTGTTGGTTTTGATGTGTGTGATATTGAGTGATGTTGACTTCTTGCTTCCCATATGGACGGACTGTAAAAGAGAAAATGATCAAGTAGTCAAATACACATGTATATGTATAAAAATCATGTAAGGAAGTATGTAAAAGAAAATGTTGAAAATGTGAAAAAGGAACATGTGCACTTGATCTCGTGATGAGGAAAGAGTGTAGAAAGGATCATGTAGATGATGTCAATGCACGCGAGTTTTTTGGGTGATCTCATGCCAATGTAATGGAAGAAGTGTAGGGAGAAATTGTCTGGTGTCATCCTCCAACCTTAATTGCTTCCTGCTATATAAAACACCATTGTAGATGGTGTGCATGTGTTAAGGACTCTCTACCCTATAAAATCCATTGTGTAAATTCCCAGTGTTAAAGGACTCTTTGTCTGTCAAAATCCTCTGTGACATGACAAATTTGTGTAATTGTCCCCTAGTTTCTAGCACTCCAAGAAAGACCATTATATTTCCCCTTGTTACTGGCACTCCAAGAAAGGCCATTGTGTTAAGGACCCAAGTCTGATTCTAAGCCTTGAAATCTGAAAATTATCTTTAGCGGTATTGTGTTGTTGTTTTGTATACATTGTATGGGGTGATGATTCACCCACATGATTCCCCCTCTTTGGGGGCATATGTGATGTCGTTGAAGGAGGATGCGGCCCAAATGAGGACCGACCATTGTGATTGTGCCTGCAAGGGGAGGGGATGTGCTTGGTAGAAACCAAGGCACATGCAAACAAGTGGTGTATGTGAAACAAGTGTTAGTACAGTAAAGACAAGCATGCATGTATAATATGAAGTGTAAGCTAGACAACAATGTGTAAGCTAAAACACACGAAAGGTAATGTGGACTGCAAAAAGTGGGTTGCAAACATGGGACACCACTCATGTGTCACAAGAAAATCACGTCTGATGAAGCCAAAAGCATATAAGTGTGCACACAAGACAAAGGGAAAAAATCACATACAAAGGCATACAATGACAAGCAAATACAAGCAATGTAACAGATAACCATGGTGGAAAATAGTCCTGCAAAATAAATGTTTCACATGAAGCACCCATTAGCATGTTAGAAAGATAAAAAGTATGTCAAAGCATGTATAATCTAATAATGTAAAGTGATAAGTACAAAATGGAACAATAACACCTGTAGTGTACGAAAGTGGATGCCACCAGGAGCCATTATATGAATAGCAATAGGTATTGCACCAAGCATCCATGTTGCATGTGATGGATCTGTATAATAGTTGATCACAACTATAAAGGCAAGTGAACGCATATGTGTGTATGATAAAGATAATGACATACAAGATATCTATCTAGCATGTGTAATAAGATGAACATGTAACAAGTAAATGTAAGCAAGAGTAAATGAAACAAGATATACAATATGTTGTAGATGGATGGAATGGATAGATATATGATAGGAGAAGCATGCCCCCCGAGTGAATGAAGTTGTATGCAGTGAGGTTCATTTGTTTATGCCCCCTCAGAATCAAGAATGAACCATAAATGAGAGTGCGTCATCGGGAAATGGTCAAAATATGTGTTGTGTGTAGTGTAGTGTGGTGAATGTGTAGTGATGACATGCAACATAGAGATGAGGTGTGAGAATGTGTGATGATTTAGCCTAAAGCGTATATCACTAAAGGATGTTAAAAGAAGTGATGATGTAGCCTATGGCGTATATCACTAAATGATTCTAGAGGAAGTGATGATGTAGCCTATGGTGTATATCACTAGAGGGTTTAAGAGGAAGTGATGATAATGTAGCGTAAAGCATATATCACTAGATGATGCTAGAGGAAGTGATGATGTATCCTATGGCATATATCACTAAATGATGCAAGTAGAAGTGATGATGTAGCCTATAGCGTATATCACTAATCTAGGAATGTCACATGATAAAAATATTGAATGGTGAATGTTTGAGTGTGATGAGGTCCATTTGTGATATATACCCTCAACAGTCCATTATGGACCATGAGACTAGAGTGTGTCATCGGGTAGTGAGTGCAACGTGTATAAGTAGATGAGTAAAATGTGTAATATGTGTAGTATATGCGGTGATGAGAAATCGTCATGTGAAGTGTAATGTAGGATGTAAAATCTAAGATCATTTGTATGTATAAAAGTGTAAAATGTGTTTAGATGTGTGATGTGTAGTGTTTATTGTATAGTGTGTGAGGTTCATGTCTATAGGATGCCCTCAACAGTCAAGTGTGAACCAAAGCACAAGAGTGCGTCATCGGGTAGTGAGGTGAGGAAAATTCACCTACCAAATATTAAGTGGCCACATAGTGGTGGAAGCAACATCATGACCATGTGATGGTGGTGGAATTTGAAATGTGTCTTGACCATTAGTAGAAGGAGCAATTGCTTTGACAAAATGAATTGGAAATGGAAGTGGAGTGGGATGGGGAGCAAGCTTGAATGGTGGCAGATTTGGTGGTATTAATGACACTGCTGAGAAGACTTGATAGGAGAATAAGGTTGATTGATTTTGAGAGGTGGTTGTGTACTTTGACTTGGTAATGTTGTAGATGTCTTGAGAGGAGGAGGTGCTATATTGATTTTGAGAGGCGATTTTCTTAGGCGATGCTTGAATTTCCATAGAACGACCATTAGAAGTGATGATGTGGTGCTCATTAGACATAGACAAATCAGGTTTAGGAACCCATTGAGATGTAGAATTTGTAGATGGGCATGCAATAGAATGTTGTACATTGAATGAGATAAATCCCTAATGCTCAAGATGTTTGATTCTTCATTATAAAGCATAGAAATCGTTGTCATTATGATCATTGATTCGATGATAAGCCGCAATATGGGTGACCTTAATATTTTGCTAGCCAATAAGGAGGATAGTAATGAGTAGGTGGTAAGGTGATCAATTGGTGACTAAGGAGCTCCATAAGAATGTCATGTTGCTTGGTATTGTGATCAAAGATGAGAGGATCTAGTAATGATATGAGTTGATGCTCACCGATATGAGCACATGCACTAGACATAGAATGAAGGTGAGATGTGAAGGAGAACAGACATGAGCTTGAGAGGCGTCCTTAAGATGTTGGATTTCAGATTTGAGAGATGTAATCATGGATTCCATAGCCTTAATTTTTTCTTGAAATAAAGAATGCAAAGCTTGAATTGATTCCAACATGGGTTGATTAGATGGAGGATCATGAAGACTAGGTTCATCAAATAAATGATCAAAAATAGCACTTACTTGATGTGAGAGGCATATCTCAGGGAAGATACATGGTGTCTAGGGCCTTTTTAAGAACAACTTGGCAATTAGGATGCATTTGAAGTAAATCAGACAAGGAAATTTGAGGAATTTTAGGATCCATGATAAAGAAGATGATATGCCAAAGAAGGATCCGAAAGACCGATCACGAGTGGGGTTCACCAAAATGATTATGCTAAAATGTAATATTATTATAGCCTAATCTAAATGTTATAGCAACAGTAAATAAATGAATAATGAAATATAGAAATTAACCCAAGCAACTAAGCAATAAAAATAATGAAACCCTAAGTGTAAAGAGGGTTAGAAGAGCCTTGGTTGATTTGCATAGGTTTCACGGACTATGTCGTAGTGGAGACCATTGAATAGGGATGGAAGACCGTCGCACAAAATCTTGTGAAAATGCATATCTATGTGATTTTTCTAGATTGAGGTGCGTGGAGAACGAAGAGGGTGCCCGAGGCATTGGTCATGATTATGGGCACCTTAGTCACAGAAAAGGTCAAACCTGGTTCTAATATGTTTGTTAGGGCTTCACACTTGTTTTTCTTTTTGTTGCGTGTATATCGTTATAAGATCGATGAGTCGTCATTGTAAACTTGTAATAAATAAAGCACTTGCAAAACCCTCAAATGGACATCAAATACTAAAAAAATTTAGATGTTGAATGCGGAGTCGATTTTCCTCATTTGCCACAATGATGTACTTACTATCGAGCACTACACTACATCTAGACCCAATGTAGTTACGTGTGTGTGCGCGTAGAATTGTGCCCTAGGTTTCTATTGTGTGTGTCACACTTTGTGAGTAGTGAGAAAGTAGCTAGATGTAGAATGTAAATAATGTGTGCATAGAAACAATAGACTCCCCTCCTATGAAGTGTAATTAAAAAGAATCATCCTTTTTCCCTTGTGATGGAGCTAGATGGATGTAAATGGAGCTCTAGATGCCTTGATTTATGCAACCTTACTGATGATAGATATTTTTTAGTGTTTAGTCCCTTATTATGATCACATAACTTTATATTTATATGATTCCTTCACTTGAATTTCATAATTAACCTCGAAAAGGCCGACTACCAAAAATATAAGATGCTTAAATGGATAGAAAGGACCCAAAAAGTGTGACTAAAGTGTAAAGAGGACAAGGGCGCCCAGAGGGGACGGGGGCACTTGCACTCGCGTCTGCCTAGGCGTTGGTGTCCAGAATGACAAATGTCGAAAGGTGAAAATCCAGACTAAGCAAGTAAGAGTGCAAAACTGAAAGTAGCAACAAAAAGTAAAGAAAGGTGGCCAAAGACATGGGTTAATTATTACTTTTCTTACTTAGGAACCATATGAATAGTAGTATGTGATTGAGACTAGATAATTACCCAAAGTGTGTGATTTTGTGTCTACAATGTAGTAACGATTGGACTTGTAGGTGTGGTGAGAGTCTCATTGGTAGTTATGTCATATTTTTACGTAGTATATGTGGACATATATTCGGATGTTGATGTGGGTATATTCATAGTAGTATATGTGATTGATGTGGAAGTGGGTGTCAATACAAGGGTATAAGATAAAGATGTTAAGGTGAGAGTTGGAGTGGATATAAGTGAAGGACTAGATGTGATAAATGAGGATGTGTTAGGTATGGATAGGGAAGTGGGTGTAATTAAGATTGTGGTGGATGGGGTAGTTGTGGACATAGTCGATATAGATATAATAGGTGTAAGGATAGGTGCAGATGTTGATGAAGGTGTGTGTGTGGAAGAAGAGTTTGAGATAGGTGTGGATGCAATGGATGACGACATGATGAGCGTAGGTGAAGGCGTTGATTCTTGATTTATAATATTGATTGTGTGGGTGTTAGGTGCTTGTGATGTGTGCCGGAGTTTGATTATTTGGCGGATGATTGGGAAAAGGTTGTTTGTAAATGTCAAGGAGATGATTAGGTGGTGCATTTGGGTTATCCACTTGGAGATCAACGAAGTTTATAAGTTTTGGATGAGATATTTAAAATCGCAACACTTTTCAATGCCATGGCAACGTACTTGATGATACTTATAATTATTCTCCTCACAATAATAAGTTGGTTTGGTTTGTGATTCATCAAAGGTTTAGATGGGAGGAAGTCGAATAAGATGGACTACCATTAACTTATCGAATATTGCACTATAAGATTCCCTAAGAGAGGTATAGTTAGGAGGCAGTTTAGAAGATCTTTATGGAGGCTTCGTGTGAGAAGTGGATGTGGATGATGATTTAACCATGATGGCACTAAGCGGCGTTCCTAGATTTGTCACCATGCATGAGGTTTATTTAATTCGTACTTGGGTTTATTTGATTGAAGTTTGAGGTGGCCTTTCTCAAGGGTGCGAAGTTCAAGTTTGTGAGCCATGGTGAATGCCTCTTTAAAGGTTTGGAATGATTGTATTTGAAGAGTAGAGGAAATATGCTTCGCACAAGACCATGAGAAAATTTTGATTAATTCAGTCTATGGAAGGGAGAATGGTAATTGGTTAATTATGTCATGTCGTCGTATGCGTAAATTTGTGATAGATTTGTCATCATATTGTCTAATGGCATAGAGGTCTATGATAGTGATCTTACATGCAATATTGATTGAAAAGTGTTCTAGGAATAGTTGCGTGAGTTGAGTGAAGGAAAATAATGAATGTTGAGGAATGTCATTGTACCAATCAAATGCGGGACCAATCAATGACATGGGGAATGTGTGGCATATAAGGTCTTGATCATGAGCGATGAGGTAACATGAATTTCTAAAAGTGTGAAAGTGTTCTTTTGGGTCTAGGGTTTCACGGGGACCGAAGGATTGATAGGTTCGTAACAAATCTATTCATATGAGAATGTGGTCTTGGATCCCAAGGTAATTGCTTCAATATTATCCATTCTACTCAATAATGCCCGCATGCGTGGGATCATTAGATGGATGGGGTTGAAAAGTTGAAGGATGAGATTGGGATGTGTATGAATTATATGGGTTAGGTTGTTGATAAGGTTGATACGTTTGAGGATGAGTAGGTGTTGGTGGAAGTGGTTAATAAGGGGAATGTAATTAAAGGGTTCTTTATTGAATAGGTTGAGATAGAGGTTGTTGTGGGGAGATAGGGATGTGATAAGATTGATGAGATTGAGTTGGTTGTTGAGAGATGGGGACATTTGATTGGTTTGGTATAGGATGAGTTGGGATGTAAGTAATGGGTGGTTGAGATACTTGAGTTGATTGATTGGGAAGTATGTAGTGAAAATCACCTCAAAGAGGAGGTTGGTGGGATTGGGTTGATTCGAAGGAATGGGTGAGAAGTAATCACATTTGCATGGACATGGGAAGTGGAAACAAGGGGTAAAGTTGGGTTGTGATGTTCGGATAAAGGAAGAAGCAAGTGAGACTCTTGTGATGATTGGATAGGGGCATTAATATTCGTGGTGGACAAGGACGTGATGGGGATAAAATAGGTGATAGTAGTGTTAACACGAGGAAAATTAGTGGGAATGGGGACCACCAATGAGTGTTTTGGTGATTATGAGGAACTATGGAAGAATATTGATGGGGATCAAACTCATGTTGGGTGATGGCAAGTTCATTCATAGCTCTAGGGAAAAATATGACAAGTTGTGATGTGAGGAATCGAGTGGATTTAGGATGGGAATGGTAAGCATAATTTTGTTTCAAAGGGGGTCCATCAATGGGGAGATTGGTGGTCTTGCGAATAATATAGTCATGAAGGGAAACTCAATTAGCATCGAGAAGCTCTTGGAATTCCGCACACCCACGAGGGATGATAGGAGGCCCAAAAGCTTTGATAGAGGTGACGGAAGGGGGTGTTGTTGGTCTAGATGGGACGAAATGATGATAAAGAAAGGGTTTGGTTTCAACATGGGTATTAGGTTGCATGATTTGAGACTCTGAAGAGAGGAAATGGGAACCATTGGTTGGGTAACTACAAAAGAGGTTATCAAAGCGATGGAGGTAATGATAGAAAGGGCGGAATTTTGTTAGGAGGCAATAGTAGAAATAGGAATGTTTTTGGATGACATATTTTGTTCCATTTTTCTTGCTTACGAATGTGTAATGACAAACATGAAACAAACAATAATACAAGAAACGATGCTGATTTTTAAATAATTTAAGAAAGTCACGCAACAAAGTTTTGATTATCTTGATTATTAGAGATGTGAAAAGAAAAGAAAATGGGCTCAAAAGGAACCTAAGAAATGGCCAAACTATGGATGGTTTTAGGTAGTTTTGGATGGAGTTGTCGATATACCGAAGGTCCGTGAGGAAAAAAATCTATGATGAAAAATGATACGAGGCTTGGTATTGGGGCCTACCCCCTCACTTCATGGTCCCACAATGATAAGGGAGTTGGGTGCTTAGCCAATATACCAATAGCCAAAAAAATTGTAATGTGACCAGAACACCGCGGCGGCTTTCCTATTGGGTGATGAAATCCCAATAGTTCCACTTAGGAGGAGATGTTTAGATGTGTAGTTTTTATGTGTGTTTGGATGTGTGTGATGAAGGTGTATGCAAAGGATTAACCTCCTAATTAGACTAGATTGCCAAGCAAATATGAAAGTTATTTTTAGATCCCAAAATGAAATGTTATGTTTGATTAAGGAAATCAAGCAAGAAAGGGAATAACGATGCAAAAAGAGCAAAATAGAAAAAATGAGTAATACTGGACAACACTTTTCCTCTTTATTTTTAAGCAAGAAAGTGAATTGAAGAAATCATCCCACACACACAAGCAAGCAAGCGACGATCCTTCCCTGCGAGGTTAGTAAAATATGGATAAAATAAAATGAAAATGAAATACAAATAAAAAGACTCACCAAAGAAGGGTGGTCCCACCGAGTGTGCCATAATGTTGACCAATTTTCCTCTTACCTATTTCAGATTAATGAAATCGTAACAAGAAAACAAACAAATCCAAGTATGAGAGGATTTATGGAACTTGTGAATGGGATGATGATGGATACGGGCACAAAAGCAGGATCCTCATCGCATCGAGCTTATTAACCTCCACAAAAAAGAAAAAATCAATAGAAAATGGATTATTACATATATGGATGGGTTTCTAACAATGTCACCCCAAGAAATGAAAACTTCCTAGGATGGATACCAACCCATGTTTTGATAGAAGAGAAGTAAAATAATGATTGATAAATTGGACGTGGTATATAAGCTCGAAATGAAAGAGAAAAGCGAAACACAATCAAGATGATAAAATGTATATCTGATCTAAGAAAATTAAACCAAACTTGTGTAGGTTGATGGTGACTCAAGATCGTAAGACCCAATCGGCGGCGATTGGAGCAAACAAAGTTAAATAGCGGCAGAAAATGCAGATCGAGAAGGCCTTGGAGGTAGATCTAGAGCTGGTGATGAGGTGAGATGAAGAACGAGAACTGCAAGAGACATGAAATTGGATTTTGAGAAAGGATGCAAGAAAATTATGAAATCTAATGGTGGATGAAATGAATCCCGATTTAGTCGATGGTGACTTGATTGAATCGGTATTTGATCGGAGTGGCTGTAACGAGTTTGAGGTGGTAAAAGGAAAGAAACAGATAGATCTCATATCCGAAATACTATGGGATGACAAAATGGGTAAAAGGAAGATAATGAAGTGGACAAGAAGGGTCAACGGTGACTAGGTAGGGTTGGCGGTGACACGGAGAGATCTAGGGTTTGGTGGATGAGGATAGGTGGAAACGAGGATCTACTGAGAATGAAATTGAAGGTAGTTGATGCATCGATGAGAACTCTTAAATGGAAAAAGAACTGCGAAATTAATAGGGGTGATTAAAGGAATGGTAAGGACAAGGATGGATCCAAGGATGCAAAGGAGAGAAAAGACTCCGAATCTCCAAGAATGAAGCACAAGATCTCTAAGAGAGCTCCAAGATGACTATAGCGAGATGAAAAGATAAGCGGTGTCATCCGCAATTCCTTTGTAGAATCCTATAATATAGTTAATGCATCCAAGAAATATTTCGCAACTACAATTTATCAATTATCTAGTCTGGAAGATCTTGGATATTAGATACAATGTGATGTTGCATTTCTATTGAGTCGCCTTTTAAAGTAATACCAAGGAAAAAAATTCATCCTTGAACACCTCCATTTTAGTTGGAGATAAGTGTTATCCAATTTTACCCCCAGGTGAAATTGGACAACCGAACATGCAAGCACTCATCAAGAGACCCTCACATGTCATTTTAGGGGCATGCATGTAGTTTTCAATCTTTGAGGAGGTTGAACTCACAACAGAATTTTTCCTCTTCTTGGTCTTCACAGACTCCAAGTTTTGTTAAATGAAGAAAAGGCCAACATCGGGGCCTACTTGTAGTAGAATAAGTAGGAAATCATTGTCATGGCGGGACACTCTCTCGCATTAATACACAACTTGAAGAATTCAAGAAATGCATAAAGTCTTGAGAGAGTTAAAGAAGGTGAGAAAATTGCATGTTGGAGCCAATCGAGCTAATAACCGAGCTAATCATATCTCGGTGAATGCATCACACAGGAGCGAGTTGGTTTTGTTTACAGGCGGGTTGTGAAAATACAACCGAGTTATTCCAATGTTGAAGCGAGATGCCGCAAGGATAACATATTATTGCTAAAGGCCGAGCTAATTACACTGCTCCCGAGCTCATAGATAAGTATATCGAGCCCTTTATTGGTGTCAAGTTGGGTGTGTGTATTTGGGTTAATACACCGCTCAAGGAAGGACATCTCTACATAGGGGTGGCCGAGTCATTTTAATGAAGCCAAGGGAGTTAGAATGTTGTAAACTGGCCGAGCTCATGCAAGAAACTTGCAAGCTTAAGAAAATGGAGGTCACATCAAGCAACGTTGATAGAGCTAGTTATTTGGATTGACCGAGTCATCGTGATGCATCGAGGAGTTGAGTTGGTTCAGGGGAGAACCAAATTAGTTGCAGCGAGCCAAGATGTGTCGGAACAACTTGCCAAGGCCATGGCCAAGATCAACATGTTTCAATGAAGGCGAGGGGAAGGGCTTAGCAAAAAGGCGAAGAAATTTGGGTTGGCTCACCGAGCCAACTCGGTGAGCCCACAAGTTGGGATGGTTCCCTGATGATACCAATGTGACAAAGGCAGAGAAACACGGTTCTGGGTGGCCCAAATGTATTTGGGTCGGTTGTGCGTGAAAATACCAAGATCAATGCATGGTAAGAAGTCTTGTGGAAAAATCGGGGAATCGGGTCCCTAGTGGCTCGGAAGCACTTCGAACGAATGTGCCAAAAAAACCTAAACTCACCGCGGGAAGTGGAATTCGGGGAGATTGGGATTGAAGATCCCATGTGGCCCATAGGACAGTTTTACAGCTCAGACCTAAAACGCCCAAGATCACCGAAGAAGCATGTTGTGCGGTGAATTGACCAGTCAATGGCCCAGCGTGGAGGTGCACGCAAGGAAGGAGCGCACGAATGGAATGAACCGTGTGTTCCCTGGTGATCCGAAGTCCCCACATAACAAGTAAATAAATGGGGCATCCAACGTGGAGGTCAGAGGTATAAGGCAAGTCAATCGGTGTAATATAACGCACAATCCGATGCAAGTAGAGTTCGAGGCAATGTAGGAGCTCAAAAAGATTCGATGCTCCAATGCAAAGCAAGGAGTTCGAAAATACATTGGAGGGTGCTAGCTTGGCGAGTCAATGTCAAGATGGCTCCCAACTTGAATGTTTAAATACTCGAAGCCCCCATATGGAGAATAATGCAAACGAAGGAATAATGGGACCCACATTAGAATTTTAAATGTTCATATCATTTAAAAGATATGAAAAACAAAGAAGAAGGAGAAATATTTAAAATGCTTTCCAACTGAGAATTTTAATTCACAATCTCGTGAATATCAAGTAAGACTCGAAAAATCCCGAATTATCTACCGCTCGAAGCTCATAACTTGAGTGTTTCTCAACGTATTTTTACAAAATTAGTGTCGTTGGAATTGTGGTTCCAAGACCTTCGCACAAAGATCAAGAAATTTAGAAATTGATGCATATTTTATGGTGAAGTTTTTAGAAAAATAATCCAATTGAAAGCAGTGATTTCAAGGTGGTTGTGAGTACAATTAATGGGCATGGGAGCCGTTTCTTGTGTTGCAACTTGCAAATCAACATGGGGAAGATTTTTCAAATCAGATATCATCATTTTCCCTCATTTATTGCAACTTGAAAGTGGTTGGAAAGTGAATTTTAAGATTACACTTCTCTCTCTCTTTCTAATTCTATAAATTATAGCATGGACTCATTGTAAAAGAGGAGTTAGTCATTTTTCCTTTCTACCCCCTCTTCTTTGTTGGGTTGAATGCTGAGCTTCAACCCTTCTCTCCATGCTTTGTAATGGCATTCTCTTGCATCTTGCCCACTAATGATGTATTGTGCAACATTTTAATGCAAAGCAATAGACTATGTTTTGTGATGTATTTTTTCCATCCTTTGCATGCTTTTTTGTCTCTACTTAACTCTCTTCATTGCAGTGTATACCATGCATACTTATAATGTTTATTACAGGTTTTGGGAGTTGTGTTTATTTTGGGAATGAAGTGGTGTACTATGTGATTTCATCTCGAGTGTGATGCATCTTGTTTACCCTCTCCATTGTTCACCTCTCTCCATTTCAGGCAGTTGGATAGTGATTAACAACCTCCTTTTCTTGGTGTATCACCACTCTTAGTGTAGGTTTATTTTCATGCATCTCTCTCCTATCTCCTTGGAATGTTAGAATAGGATTAGGTATTTTTGCTTGCATTAGGAGTAGTTGTGGTAGGTAGGTTTAGGAGCAAGAACCGGCTTTCTCTGGAGATTTATCCCATTGTCAAAGTCCCACACTTTAGGATAGCTCAATGTTACACAAATTACATTAAATGCCCCATTCACATGATGGCCATTCGGAGGGTGTTGTAATTTCTTGATAACAATAAGCACAATGCACTTTAGTATATTGTATCATAATTTTTGAAGATGCTCGACATGCCCCTAAGGAGATTTGGAAAAAATGAGAATATCATCAATATAAACAATCGGAAATCATATAACTCACCAAAAATATTATCATCATCTTCTTGAAAATTTGGAGTTATCTTTAAACCAAATGGAAGAACATTTCATTTATGACGGTCCTCCGGTACAACAAATGTTCTTTGATATCTATCTTCGGCTTCGGAAGATTTGTCAAAACCCACTCTTGAGATCAAACTTGTTATAGACCTTTTATCCTTTGATTCTGGAAAAAATATCATCCTTTGCAGGTATTGGACTTTGGATAGATTGGAAAAACTTATGTAGAGGTTTTTGGTCTACTACAAGCCTTTTCTTTTGCCTTAGTTGCTCACTTCTTTTGTTAACATAAAATGTTGCACATGCCCAATGAGAGTTAGACTATTGAATGAAACCACCCTGAAGCAACTTTTTTATTTCTTCGTGACATTATTTTCTCGTCTTACGGTATCATTCTTTTATTATGGGATTTAAATTTATGAATTATATTATTCCTATTTGCATCTTTGGAAAATTGCAAAGAAATGTTTTTTTCTACCTATGAAGGCATGAGGATTTTATGAACATAGATCCCTTTTTATCTTTTCTATAATATCATCAATGTTTCCTTTACAGAGAGCTATGGATTTATGAATCCATTCATGATTGGATTCTTGCTTCTATTCTGGTAAAGGAATTATAGTCCTAAATGAATATTCCCTAGGGATATGGACGTCTAGATTAAATAAAAATGTTAAATTTTTATTCAAGTTGAAGGTGCCACATTGTTGTAATGTATCTACTCCTAACAAGCAATCATAGGAGAGCATATCATTGATAGAACTCGTAACGATCTTTGGTAACCTTCTATTTGGATAGTGACATAAGTTATATATCTAGATATGACTTCTTTTTTGTCAAAATTAATCTTGAGGTAAGTTTCCATCCAACACTCTAGAGGAATGGCTCTAGTCCTAAGAAGACTTATATCTGCTCCAGTATCTATCATAACATCTATTGAATATGGCTTGATATTCGGAATACAGATATTGATTGAAATGAAAGGATTTTGAGCTCCTTTAATGGTACATACCTTAGTATTTATTTCTTCTTACGGAACTTTTTCTTTCGTTTCTTCTTGCATAATATGTTGTTAGGCTTATTCTAGAAAGTTCTTTTTTTCTTTAGTTTCTTTTTGTTCTAGAGATTCTTCTTCCAGCAACTTCTTATATTCTTCGGTTGCCTTTGCTATTACCTTATGAAGAAATTCTATTATGTTCCTTCGCCAAGTTCTTTTATATTAAAGCTTACGAAATACAAATTAATACTCTAAATTAACAATTTGGAATTCATCTTTAATTTTTATTTTGGAAATAAGAAAGGAAAATTCCTTTCTAGATAATTTCCTTCCTCTTCCTCATCCACGACCTCTTACTATTGGTTGTCTTTTTCGTACTTTCCTTTGTATGATAGGTTTGGATAATGATGAAGATGCTCTATGGCTTTGTTGTTGATCTATTAACTTATTTCTTTCATCTTCTTTTTTGGCATGCATTAAGTTTTGCACGTATCGGGCTTGGTATTTATCTTCCAATTCTCTAACCTTACGAAATAGATAGGTCTTCTTTGCGATATCCATGGGAGACATATGTCATACTCACTTTTCCCGAGTTCAAGTTTTTTTGTAATACTTCATTCGATGGCGGAATTAGAGGATGAGAAAAATGGAAATCATATTTATAAATGAAGGAAAAGAATCATATCCTGATTCAGTGTTGTCAAAGTCTGATTGTGACTACTCCACAATGTTGACCTGTATATCTTCAGATGACACATAAGATATGTTTTAAGAGTAGTAATATGAATCAAAGATTAAGAAATATAATTGATCATTTATGTATTTTGAGTCAAGCATATTGATCTAGGATTTAGCCTTATCAGTGTCCTTTTTGGGACATTAATTGACATAATGTCTTCCTTTGCATATGAAGCATGTAGGCACAAATTTATTTTTCTTACCAAGATACTTTTCTTTCTTCTAGGAATATTTTCGGAAGAAAATATTTTCTTGAAATATTTCTTTTCTAACTTATATCTACCCTTCCCTTCGAAAAAGATGAACATTATTTGCAAGGTTTTTTCTTATGGGTAGTGGAATGAGATGACTTGCATCCAACTAGATCATTATCCCTTAGTTGGAATAATTTTGTACCTAGGGGTTTTTAAGCTTTTGACCTCTTTCCTATCCCTTTTTCTTGACAAGGACGAACATTCGTCTTATCAATGATCTAGTTAATAGCTCCAAAACTTAATTACGCTGGATTTTTACTATGCATAGCTTTTTTATATTCAAGTGGCAAACTATGCAGGAAAAGACTCAACATATATGATTTTCATTGTTGGGTCATTTATGTCCCTTGAATTATAGTATAATCTCTACATATAACACGATATTCTTTTATCTTACTCATGTCATAGATTTTGGCTTTTAAAAATAGAGTATTCTTGTACTTATCATTTTCCACAATTCCTTAAAAGTCAGCAATCAAAGTTGCAGAAAGTGCAGTAATAACTCCATCTAGGATTTATGTTTGATGGGGATTAGCATCCCACCATTCTCAAGAAATGTCGATGAATCCATTGGAAATTGTTTTTGCAATGGTCCTGGGATATTTTCGATACAGGAGCAACTAAGTATTAGACCATCCTATCATCCCATGAATCATTTCCTTTATTTGTGTTGGTGTAGAACAATCCAATTTATACCAATTTGGCTACAAGGGTTGAGTTCTTGCAGTATTATGTAGTGGCTCACTTGTAGAAGCTTTGGTGACTCATCCATTATTACCATGTTTTTGCATCTTCCGGTGTGATAGTAGCCATACCAATAGAACCTAATCTAGTAAAAGCAAGCTTGCTACTTCCTGGAAGAACAACCTTATGTCTTTCTTTAGAATCAGGTGCTTTAGCAACATCAGTCCGAAAAATTTTCTTAGACCAATATGGGATTATTTCTTTAGGTTTCTTTGTATTTTCAAGTATTTGTTCAACTCTGAGGAATAATTTCAGGAATTGGCTTTACCAATTCTTGGACATGATCTATCTTTTGATTGACTTCAATAGAGGATTCATGTAGTTGGTGTAGGCTATTTTGCATAAGCTTATGAATTGTTCCAATCTTGGAGGATATCTCCTTTTTGCATCATCAAATTGGGATATAAGAGGTTGGACAATGTTGGCAACTTCACTAGTTATAACTTTAGGGATTTCAGGACAAACTGAGACATGTTTGGATACAAATTCTAAACTCTTATCAAACTTTTGTATAGTGATTGACAGGGAATCTACTTTAGCATTTAACAGATGAAGAGTGGATTGAAAATATCTTTTCAGGTGTAATTCTATGGCCTTCATATTTTTTTCCATTTCGGCCAACAAGGCTTCTTGGTTTCTAAGTCTATCATGTATTGTTTTGAAACTTTATTGGTTTAATTCAACATCTTGGGAGGATTATGAGGGATTAACTTGCTTATCTATAATTCTTTGATACCAGAAGATGGATTTTTGTTTTTCATGTGGGGAGAGAATTTCACTACTCTTAAGTGGAGGAAGAGTAGGAGGATTATGTACAAGGATCTCAACTTGCTTGGAGGCCATACTAATAGTAGGTCCATTTGAAGGAATGTGTTCTTATTTAATAATTTGTTCACGGTCCTTACACCAAAGATAGTTTGTATTAAGTTAAATGATCCGATGTGAGGGTTAATGTGTCAAAAGTATACATTCAAGCACTTAAAGAAATATGAAGAACATCTAGCATTTATTGTGTGTTGCATATAACATCCATTATAGTCACAAATTGGTAAGGTTTGTGTACTTGCATTGCATTGGATTGTGTGCTAACGCAGCGTGTTGTACTTGGTGTATCAACTCCAAAGAACCATTCCCAGGTTGACAGTTTATAGAACCGTAAAAAATGGTACCAAGAAATCACAATTTGGTTCTACAAAGGTTCTTTGTTTGTGCTAATTTTTAAGCCTTATTTGTTTTACTACATAGACTCGCATTGTTGATGTAAAACCACTTTCTTATCAAACATGTAAGGCTCATTTAAGCAAAACAAATGATAATGTATGTATTTAAGGTTTGAAGTCCTAATTTTCATAAATATTAAGAGTCTAATTAATAGATTTACTTAAGGTTTTTGACATAGTTGGAGTGCAAATCAAATCCGAAATAGCCCTGAAAAATAAACTATAGATCATCCAATTTGCCCAAAATAGCTAATTATTAAATTGGTGTACTTGTATGTGTAATTGATGGCCAAAATATGAACCGAATAACCTCTAAATTAAATTCTTACACTTGTTGGTTTTCTTTGTAAATACCTGCAAAAAAATTAAAGATAAACTCAATGCAAAAAAAAATTCTATTTGGAAAAATTCACCGCATTATTGCATCTTGAATTGATAAACAAACAAGACTATATTAGCCATTACAACTGAACTTGTCTATTTCTGCATGACAAGTTAAAGACTAATAATAACATCTACAACTCCTAAGTTAACTAAAGTCAACTAAATACAACTAAAAATAGACTCAAGATAACTAGTATCAACTATTAAAAAAATATGGTCAACATGTAAGACCTCATTACCCCAAAAGGAATCTCAAGTTAGAATGAAGCCTTTGGAATCTGACATGGCACAGTTGATCGAACGGTGAGAAATCACGGGAAGATAATATTGATGCATGATCACTTTGAGACCGTCCACGTGTCATTACATGTCTTCCGAGGACTGAAGTGAAATCATGCAGCGGTCTAGAGTATCTAAATGTGTATTGAACACGGCGTCCTACAATGTGGCAGATGTCAAAGCTGGTTAAACACGACATAATGAATTTATTTTCCCACAAAGACCCCGAGCATTTTCCTAATACTTGCTGGTTTTGAATGACCATCCATGTTGAAAACCCTAAACAAAATTTCTGTGCCTCTGTTGTTGCTTATAGCAGGTTCCTAGGGGAGTGGCGTTCAGGATACACATGAGGCAGGGTCGCTGTGTTCTCAGGTTGCAGGGGTCTGTGCAGTCTTTACAATACTAAACTCACCCACAGATGTCCCCAGCTCGGTATGAGCTCATCGGATTGACCGTTGTTCGTGTTTACAGGCCAACGTTTGCAAGTTTCAATACACAGCTCATTTTTTTGAGGTCAACCAAATAACTCTTCTCTTCATATCAGATAGCCTGAGGTTTTTGCGTTGTGATGGTCCCTTGATCGACTCATGGGGTCTATGTGTTGGATGTAAGGCATATAAATGAAGAGAGCCAACTGCAAGTTTTTGCAGGCATTGGGTTACCTCGCAAGCATGCAGAAGCACTTCTACCACAAGCATGACGAGAAGAACTGAAAGTGCGACAAGTCCTTTAAACACTACACCATCTGGTTCAGCTAGAAGGGCCATTCCAAAACTTGCAGGACCAAAGCATGCCATTGTGACACCCTTTTCTCCATGTAAGGAACCCACTGGGTCATTTTGAGGTAGGTTTGAGCTTTCTATGGGTTTCAGTATCTATGTTTTTTTAAAATATTTTACTTCAGGAAGATGATAACAAATGGTTGTTATATGATGTGCAGGAGGGATGGGGTTTTAATGTACTGTGTTTTGTTTAATGTGCTAGCTGGAAAAAACGTCTAGCTAATGATGAACACTTAGTCGAGCACTCGAGTTTGTTGGTAGGAGGACACATTCTTTGTCCTCAAGGCATGACCATAACAAGGACAGGCTAGCCAACGATTTTAATGTTTCTGCAGTAGATCATCCTTTTTCTTTGTTGTTTTGTATGTGAATGATACACAAGCAATGATTTTTCAAGGACTAGACACTATGGCGATGCAGAGAGACTATGGAGGTGGAAGTCTGGTTGGGTTGTGATAAGTGTGAACAAAAGAAAGGAAAAAAATCATATGCTCAGTAACAAAAGAAAAAAATCACCACTTTACTTTTTTGGATCTGAAATCAAATGTATATGTAATTTTTTTGATTGGTAGGTGTTTAAACAGTGGATTGGCAGGTGTCGCAACAGTGGATTGGTAGGTGTTGAAATAGTCGATGCCCATGTTAAGGATGAGTCATTAAACATCACCACTAACAATAACTACTCGAATGAGCTGTGTAACCATTTCAATGCAGATAATTTTATTTTAATTTGAAGATTGTGTAATGGCCTAAAATTTTACTCTTGTATTTTCAAAGGAAGATGAGACTTTCACTTTAGCCATGTAAGTGTTAGTTTTAGTGACAGGTCACCCTTTGGGTGAAGGTGAGCATAATGTAGACTTAAGGTTTCTATATTTATTAAAAGACTATTTAATTACACTACTATTCTATATATTATAATTTTATCATTTTTTCCAATTCTAAAATACAACCTACAACATAAAAAAACACTGCACATACCATCATTCCATGCCTTTCACATGATTAAAAGCACATTCTAGGTTTAAAAGGTAACATTAAGTTTCTCTCAAAATAACAAAATCAAACATTTATTGTTGATTTGTAGTTTAAAACTTGATTAAATATATTATGTTTTAGGGAGGACAAATTTTTCTAAACTACATTCATTTGCGTCGTCGTAAGGGTGCCACTTAGTGCACTTTTATTTCTTTATTTCTTTCTTTTTTGTTATATGAGTATGAGAAATCTTTCTTTTCCATGAATGCAATCATCGGGATTAGTTTTAGCTTTTAAGGATTTTTTTGTTTTTGGTATTGCAATTAGTACCAACATGACTTGTGAGCCAATTTAGCTGAGTCAATCTATTCAAAACTCTTTTTGTTTGACAAGAGTCAATAGTTTTTAATGTGAAATGATAATTAATATGGCTTTGTAATAAGAAGAGAAATTCTTGACATTTGTTATATTATAATAAATCAGAATTAGTCCACTCTATAAATTGAACTTAAAATGAACGAATACAGATAACATTGGACATAAAAATAACATTTGGTAGAAATCACTAAAATGTTATCTACAAAATATATGGGTTGTCATCCAAAGTTATTTTCTCAGATGTCATGTAATTATCTTAAATACAAAGACATAATGTGAATGCTTGACTTATCTATTCATTACAAAATCATCCATATGGTCTTGCAATAGATGGGGTAAGGGTGATTTTAGCTATTGGGGGCTTTCAGATAGGCTATGCATCTCCCATGGTTGTTCTATTAAGATCATCTTTGAATCCATTTGGGTTGTGCATGTCATGTGTGAGAAACATGTTTAGAAATTTAATTAAGGTGTAATTTTGAGACATTCTTTTGATGAATTTGTTGTTGTCATGCCTTGGTAAGGTGTTGCTTCTTTCTTTGTTGGAGTTGGGTAAATTTATGTATGAATATGTTGTACACTTGGTGTGCTACCAACATGGATGCCTTAGTTCCCATCCACGGTTTTGATGCTTTAGAGATAGCAACAAATATAGTATTCATGAGACAATATCGAGCATGGTATCTTAGGGAACTTTGCAAAAGGGTTCAAGACTTCATACCAATGATTTCCTTTCAAATAATTTGACTCGGTTTGGGACCAACCTTGAGTTTCACACTCGTTTTGGGAAACGAAAGTGAGGTCATATAGGCCATTAAAAATTAATTTGATAAATATGTGTCCTCTTGGAACCCTTGGCTCACCAACAACTCGGTCGAGTTTTTTAGGCAATAAACCAAAGATGATCTTTGCTTGTTGGACACAACCCAAATACTATCTTCTTCTCCAATCATAGACCTGAAAGAAATACTTAATTGTGTTCGACACCACACTAAATGTTTAGAGCACACATGCTTGTAGAAAAACAATCCTTCCTCCAATGTCAATATAATGCCCCTTGGGAGGCTTGCCCCTGTTCAAACTTGTTCATTGAGGAACTTGGGAAAATTATGAGTTTGATATCTGTCACTATTGGAGAAATCATGATGTTCCGCGTTATTTACAAGAGTTGGGTCCATCTTTCATAGAGGTGAATTAGTCCACAAACAATATCACCCCCATGAAAATATCCTCCACAACATCATTCTTCTCCTTTTTCACCAGAGCAACAGTTGGCCTTCGATACTATTCTTCACCATTTCTTACACAAAACCCTTCTACCTCCACTAAAATTAATAATTCAAGGTACTGCAAGGACTAGGAAATCATATCTAATAAATATTATGAGTCCAAAAATCACGTCTGCATCAACTGCAAATCAATCGCATCTCCTTACGATTTCCCGTACTAGGGTTGCAACATTTAAGATTTTTACGTCCACAATACAAGCTTGCCTCCGCATACCTATCAAAAACTCAAACCCATAAAAGGACAAGCATTGTCATCTTTTCAAGACTCCCTAAAGGATGTTGACTATATTTCCATCGATGAAATAAGATTCATTGGACCTAAATTTATTAACAAACTCAACTTCTGCCTCCGTGAAGCTTTTCCCCAGTTCCAAGACATCCGAACGCAACAGATCTAACTTGGCAACATGATTTCCACATGTCGGACATTCCATTATATGCAAGCCACTTATATGACACAAGCCTTTGGAGGGGATTTCATACATAAGTCTCCTTGCTAATAGTTTTTTGACAATAAGATTACACCTACACATATGTTTCCTTTCGCCAGCTAATTCTTTACATTCATGATGTTTCTCATTTTTAGGATTGGAATTCCTTATGTCTTGCACTTATTCACACCTCTCTCAACATGAAATTCATATATTTAACGATTCACCCAATTTGTTTGCAAAAAAATGGCCATGTCGACCACCACAACCTCTACATGTTGAAAACATTGAACCTTCCTATCGCCCAATCCATTGCACAAATTACTAGGTGGGCTAATTTATGGGAGCCGATGATGATCAATTGTAACACAAAGTTCTTTAAAAAAATCAAAAATTCATGCTAACAACTAATTTGTGGTTGAGACAAACATTGTAAATGGTGCAATAGGCACAACCGTCAACATTGTTTATGGCATTTCCATGGTGCCACCTGATCTACCACTTTTCTTGTCATCAAAGTCAACAGTATAACGGGCCATGTTGGGATCCCAACAAAATGTTGCATATTCCGATGCCACCAATTTTCAAAGGAGTCGCAAAAAAATTGCCTATTAAACTGGCTTGGGCTTTAACTATCCACAAGTCGAGGTCCTTACTTTGTAGAAGGCCACTATTAAAATTGGAAACACCAAGAAACATGGTCTTCTATTTACATTTATCTCTAGAGTCCCCTCCCTTACAAATCTTTACCTTTCACCTCATTCTTGTTTGGGCAATACTCAATAATGGCTCATGCCCCTCTACTTCTGGTCTAAAGAAATGAAGAAGCACACCCAAGTTCTCTCCACCAGTTCCCCCCCTTTAAAAAAAAATTGTCCCCTTCCTCCCTCCCCAATCAACACTCTGCAATTCTCAACATGTTGTATATTAATACATTTTACATGTAACTCTATATAAAAATGATGGCCATATTTTAAATATTTAAGTTGTATGAGAGAGTCAAATCAAATATTTGTAACTATTTTATGGCTAGAATCATACAAAACATCTAACTCGATGTCAAATTCAAACCATGAATACAAATATAAACAATGTGACTTCATTTCTAAAATATAATCTACTTTTTTTGCACTGTGAATCTTTCTTTTTCTCTTCTCTTGTTGTACAACAATATCTTTAATTCCTAGATCTTCATCTAGGGTTTATTAAGGATATGTTCGTCTGCATACTCCAACACTTACATTCAGAACTCATGTTTGTTGTGGGGATTCATTTCCCTCATTTCTCTGTAAATAGAAATTCTTGCAATGTTTCCTCCAACGGGCCAACAACAAAATACAAAAGATTTCTTCACTTTTCAAATCGATTGATCCTCCATTTGGTCTCCACATCGCTTGCTACATTTTCCAAATTTTCTGATCACTTACATGCACTCAAATTTCATATACCCCTTCAAACAAAGTTTTTAATAACAATGCATTTCTACGCTTCTTTGGGATTACTGACAATTCTTGTACCTTGATGGACAACTCCACTTATTTCTTTACTACTCTACTCCACTTTTTGTTTTCTCAACTCTTCCCTTTCGGCATTCACATTGCATTGCTCGCGTGTGATTGCTAGTTATTAGTTTAAGTGACACATGCACACTAGTCAAACTAAGCACCCCAAACTCTCCTAAAAATAGAAATGCCCTAAAATAAGCCTAAATTCAGTCATTATAAATAGAAATGGTGCAACACATCTTGGGAATAAATGAAAAATCATTTGACCTCAATTAAGTGTACATCTCCTCAACTTAAAAATAGAAAATGTCTAAAAATGGATTTATTTCACTTAAACCAAAAATCCTGTCACAAAACTAACTCAAATAAATCTCCTAAAAATGATAAACACAATTAAAACTAATTCTAACAATAACTAATTATGTGCCCATATTGGCACCAAAATCGATAAGTTACTGACTCCTAGTTAAAGTTAAAACTAAATAACTTGAGATATTATATAATTTATACTTGGGAGTCGGAGATATTTATTATTATGTATAAGAAAGGGTTATTAATATAATCAGGGTACAATGCTTCTAAATAAATTCAGTTATAAGCAAATGGATCTAAATTAAAGGTTGTGAGACACTAATGTTTTTAAATGGAAGTAATTAAGTGTTCCAAATAAAGAGTTTTTGTGCATCAAAAATCTTAATTCAAAGTAATTAGAGTATTCCAAATAAAGGTTTGGATGAAGAAGGTTTTTAATACATTGTTAATAAACACTTACATGATTATTTAAGGTGGGTGAGGATTCTAGGGATGTCTCAAGGTTCAATGGTAATATTTAAGTGTAATTAATGATAATATATGCTACTTACGAGTAATCAGATGCAAGTTTCCTTAATAGTGGTCAAATGGTTTATATTTTAAGGCAACATTTATGTAACAAGGCCAAATTATCTATTTAGCCTGAAAATGCAATTATAATTTTCTCGTATTGTATATGTCTCAGCATAATAATAATAGTCACTTGCCCGTAATAATTATTCTTGAGCTTTAATTGGAAATGTAATCCCACCCTAATTGCTTGGATGCTAAAATGTAAATGTTCTGTCCCTTTGGCTAATGAATTAAAATATATATTTTTATTTAGTCCCCAACAAAAGGTCTTTCACATCTTAAGAAATTTTATTACATCTTGTTAAAGCACTAGGTAACCTAATTCTGGATATATGTGGGTTAGGGTTCGCGAGTTGTTAGGCGCTTAAGAGTAAATGACAAGAAGTAATTAGGGTTTATATGGCTAATTATGTGCAATGGGCCTGATTTAGAGTAATTAGACCCATATGTGATTTTTATTAAGTTACATATTAGCATGTAGCTATAACAAAATAATAGGTATTATGATCTTCAATATACTTAAAATAGGAAGATACAGGGAGCGGATGAATAGATTCAGTAGCCATGAGATAAATTTTGGCTTTTCACTGAAATTTTCAAAATTGTAGTTTCAATTTGGCCCATTACACTGCTATATTTTCTGAAGAAGTAAGATAAGCAAATACATATATGTATGTGAAGAACCAATAACACAAGCATAAAGGTAAATATAAGAAAAGTAAGATCGTACTGTCATTTCGGCCTGTGTTAGGTCAAAATAGATAAGACATGATACTAGTCCATGCTTAATTTCACGGAATTAAAAATCCTTGAATGTGGCATCTAAGCTATAACAGTTTCTAAGCTTGATAATGCCCCCGCCACACCACATCCCCCCTTCCAACCCAAATATTAAGTAGACTGCAGATGAGAGTGTCTACCAATTTCTTGAGTCCAATAAGAAAAAAATTCTAGAAGTAAAAGATACCGACTCCTTTGAGATTTTAAAAATCAAATTTGTGATCTGAAAACAGTTTGGACAGTTACATCTTTATCAGGTGAAAATGGAAGAAGAAATTTGTTTTGCATGCATAAAAGCTTGATGTTCTCAATGTAGATTATTAGCACGGGAATATTTACAAGCCCCAAAGAAAACTTGGGAACCATTAAGTTAAGAGATGATTGGCAAGCAACCTACCTTGTATTCTTCGTGAAACTGGCCAATGCTTGAACAAGTTCCCGGTTACTAATTAACAACAAAGTAATTGGAAACGAAAACAACCAAAAAATGAACAGGAGCTTTTGTCCTTTTAATAGTGGAAAATTAAATCTTCCGTAACCAGGTGATAAATCAAGTTCAAGTTCCAATCCAAGGTCAAATAGCCTTTCAGGTGATAAAGGAACAAATTCAAGTTGAATGAATGTTTAACCTTTCCACATTTTTTTCCTTTGTCCCATGATGAAAAAAATGCAAACAGAAAGCCTGTTGATAACTGACTCAAATAACATTTCCTCACTGAACTTACAGTGACCTTGAAATAGGAAACCGATCTCTTTTCTTATCTCTGCCCCTCCGACCAGGAGGAACGCCCCTATTGGGTCCTCCGACAACACCCCACATCTCAAATTGTCGCTGCCTGGCTCTTGCCCTTGCCTTCTCTTCTTCTGATTTCATGAAGCAGCAATGAGGACAAGAAACTCCATACTCCCAGTCAGCTGACTGCATATCTACATCACTTACCGGTTCCTTACAGGCATAGCAAAGCTTATATGTACCTTGCTTCAGTCCGTGTTCAACTGAAACTCTTTTGTCAAAGACAAAACATTCACCTTCCCAGAGGCTCTCCGATGGTGGAACTTCTTCCAAATACTTGAGAATTCCTCCTCGAGATGATATACCTTGGCACAACAGGAAAATAAAGAAATCAATAAAAACAAACAGTTTAAGGACATAATTGTTCATTTATATATTTTCAATCAGAGAGTTACATTAAATGTGCATTCATAAATACAATCTTCATAAAAATATAACACCATAGGACTATTAGAATTATAAGCAATCAGATTAAATCTGAAAAATGACAAATTGCAAAGCAGACAATAAAGTAGATATTTAACCTCTTCAAAGCCCTTGCTCATAACAAAACTAGTAGCTTTCTCACATCGGATTCCCCGTACAATACATTGCAATTCGTCGTGGGATCTTTCCAGGTAATTGATGCTTGGACTGTTCATCAAAATCATTTGTAGAGTTCTCTGGAATTAAAGGGTTTTCAGATTGTGAAACACCGCCATTGCACTGATGCATGAAAAGATGTTTCTTGATCCAGGATGGAAATTCCCTGAATGCCGAGGTACGAGGATCCACTGCCCCTGTAAACTTCCCTATTCGAATCTCATAAGAATTCCTAACATCCACTACCATCTGCAATATTAGAAAGCGTGTAAAACCTCCAATAACCATAAAATATAATATAAAATCCATTTCTAACCAAGTCCAGTGCTACAAATATCATCAACTTTCCGTACTAGTATGTCTTCATAGTTGGAGAATCTTCAAATTGATTTCAACATATCAGCATCTAGGAGAGGTCCCATATATAGAATTTAATTTTGCAGGCTTCAGCTAGTGAAATAGGGGGTTCATTTAAGACAGACATACAGTAAAGAATCATCCTTTGATGCTGATCAGTAATTTCTCTACAAATTGCATTGTTGGAAACTAATTGCAGATCTTAAGCTATGCTTACTGCTACTGCTTGAAATATACTCTGAAATGGTAGTGAATTTGTGTGTGGTTTAGAGTAATATTGTGTCTTCATAGTGGATCTTCAAAGTGAATAATATTGTCCATATATCAGCATCTAGCAGAGGTCTAAGATTTTGAATACAATTTTGTGCATAAATAGGCTTCAGCTGATGAAAATAAGTTAATGGGTTTTTAAGTCCAAAATGTAACATGAAAGAATAATCTTTTGATGGTGGTATGTAATTTCCTCTACAAATTTCCTTGTTGGAAACTAATTGCAGATCTTAAGCTATGGTTACTGCTACCACTGGTATGTACTTCAATTGGTAATGGATTGACGCGTACGAACTAGACTGGTAGAATGTGAATTGTTGTTGAACAATAAACTGAACTCCACATGACACATTATTTTACCCTGGAAACCTCATTACTGCCTCTCCTTCCTTCAGCAATGGGGCATTTACAAAGAGCTCAATGGAACATGAAACCAAATTACTTTCAATTATTCTCTCAACTCTCTACTAACTCTCTCTTCACTATGCTGCTTATTGGCATCTTACAAAGAGCAGCACATGGAGCATAAATCAGCACTATACTGCTTCTCTCAACTCTGCTACGTATCACTCATACATCCAAACGCTCTTATTGCTCAGCACATAAGCTTTGCCTCTTATTTATGCAATGGTGGAGATGTTCCTTCATACCCCCAAAAGGATCCCCAATTGTCAAGAAGTTGAAAAAAGTTTCTTGGTGGTTTCTTAACCTTTGTATTCTTTGGTGAAAACCACCATTTTGTAGGACAAGACAGCCACTGACTCAAGCCTAACCACCACTGTTGTGGCATAGCTGCCAGTTTACAGAGCAGGATTGACAATTTGTAAGTTGATCTGGAAAATTGATGAATTTTTCAGAGTCACCTTGTTTTCACTGATCTTGTGATTGTATTTCTAATCCTGTATGGATCATACCTCCCTTTCTTGGAAGGTTTTTGGTACCTCGTGATAGTTGGGAGGATTGTCCACTCTTCCTCCTTCGTAGCTTCTGCAAGGGTCAGTGTTTGGTCTTGACCCTAACCTACTAAGACTCTTTGTGGCCTTCTTGTAGTTTCTCTCCTTCTACAATACAAGGTCCCCCTCTCACTTTGCTTGTTCATTTCAAGACAAAGTCATTAATGGAAGGTAGTAATGCTCCTCTTCTTCCTCATTCAACATGGAAGACTCATAAGGATTCTAACACATCCTCATGAAATCATGCTTGAAACCTGTTCTTATACCAATACGATGCTAAAGTTGGCTCCGTACTCAATGAAAGAGAGGTGGTCCATCCTCTTCCTCCTAGCAAGTGAATTTGATTGCCTTTCAAAAATAAAATCATTTTGAATCTTTTAGAGTAGCATCATGCCTTTGAAGTGACTTTCCTCAAGTGATGTCCATTCATAGCTGTCCCATGATGCTAATTTCCTCGTCAACACAAAAGATAAACTATGTCAACCTTTAATTCTTGAGCGTTCCACTCAATATTATAATGTCCCCTTTTTGAATTAGTCCCATTTGAAGACTTCTTGCCCATTTTTCTTCCCGTGGCCAAGAAGAAATTGAACAAGGGAAGTCCTTGGGTTTCATTTCTGTTTTCTTTCATTACTATTAATGTTTTTATTTTGTATTTTCCTCTCTAAGGCAGGTCGGCTGGGTTGGAGAGCTCCCAAAGTGAAAATAGAAAATAAAGCAAAGCTTCCAAAGAGTCGGTCTTAGGGTAATTCATCCTTAGACCTTTGGTGCCACCAAAGGGTATAAAGGGAGTCACATAGGCTCATTTTCATCATCAATTTTGGCATATATACTTTTCTACTTGGTTCTAGGGCTGATTGCTCTAATCCAATTCCACTAAGGGGCGAAAATTCATTAGTGTGGCATCCAAGGAGGACAAAACCCTTCCTTATGGCATATTAGAGAACAAAAACTCTCCAAGTTGGTAGTGTGGAGGGCATATATTGAAGACCATCTTGTTGGTTTGCAACTAGGGCATCAAGGAGAAGTCATTTCAAGGGTTTTTACATTGTTTGGAGCCCCTCTCCTAGGGAGCGACTAGGGTTAGAGTGCATTTGAGTGCCTTCTAGGGCACGAAACTTCATTATAAGTTGATATTCAGATTTCTCATATTTTATAAGGCTGGAATCTTCCATATTTTGTAATTGTTGGGGTTTGGAGACCTTGTTTTTAGCTATTTTTGTGGATTGCATACTGCTGTCGTAAAATAAATTGCAATTGGGTATTGTTTCAGATTTGACACATGTTTTGGGTTGTTTTTGATCCAAAATCATAAGCAAATTGCAAATATCTTTCACCAAATTTGCTTTAAAAAATGATTTTATGGAGTAATTTCGACATTATGGATTTCTTGTATTTTTAATTAAAATTTAAAAGCATGAAACCTTTGTGTAAATCGAGAAATAACCAGGAAAATTTGAAAATAATTTCGACACCGTACATGATCACAAAGTTCGGCGCTTATGGCTTACATCTCAGAGACCAATTAAAGGGATTGATCTATTAAAATTATAATAAAATAACATTTACAAAAGTATTTTATGATTTTGACCTTCTCACTTTGTGTTTCTCCTTCAAAAATATCATTAGTCTCCTTTGGAAGTTTCCCCAAATTCTTCTCCTAGCTCTCTGATAAGCCTTTTAAAAATATATATACAGTCACTACCAAATTACCCTTCAAATAGCACGTTGTCTCTTTATATAATGTTCGACCACCGTGGCCTGCTCGGTTAGGCCCTTAGCTTTTTGCTCCACCGATCAAGGTTCGAGCCCCTCTCCATGCACTTCGCATTTCCATTATGGGCATATATCCCACATGTAGTGCGGGGCAGATATGTGAGCGGTTTAAAAGTTATTCACTTTGGGCATTTTAGATTGGCTTGAGAGCCATTTTGTTGGTCACGGTTCGATTAGTTGGTTCGTTGTGTTAAGTTGAGCGTTGAGCGTGGAAAGGCAATGTGGCCGCGTGGGTAGAGATGAGTTGTGAGGATATGGAGATAGATGTTCAATTGGAAAGAGATAGGCGGTTAACGAAGGAGATAAGGTAGGCTGCGTAGAAGATAATGGTGAGTTGTGGCAATTAGGTGATAAGGAGGTGAGGTCGGTGGGCGGAGGTCGACTCGGTTGGCCGAGTCAACTCGGCTCGCCGAGTAGGGCTGTCCACCGAGCCACCAATGCATAGTAGTTACTGATGCGATTCAAATAGTCCCACATGTATCCTGCAATTACAGTTAAGAGCATATATATACAAAAGCTCTGCAATGGTAATATGAATATTGGAGGCCAAGGCAACCCTCCACAATCAAGTGTGTCGAACCTGGCTGAGGGCCCCGGACTGAGAAATTGCAGAGGCCCACTGTCCGCAATCGAGTGTCGAAGATCGGCATTATAAACCAAAATTTTTACTTCATACCCATTGTGCCACTTGTTGCAATTTCGTTGGTCCACTTGGCGGATGTGCACACATGTCACTTGCGCGTAGTCCTAATTTTTACTAGTTGGCCAAAAATTCAGCGGGCCATAACTTTTGCATACGTGCTCTATTTTCTACAAACAAGATACCGTCAGAAAGCTCTAATTTTTCTCTACGCAAATGTTGCCTATAGCTAATTTTGAGAAGATTATAGATTGGCATTTCTCAGTGAGGATCCTCTAGATCACTCCTCCCCATTGAGAAACTTTTGGACCTCCAAAAGTTAATTTAATTGGTAAATAGGTGAGGGTACTTCTCCCTCACCTTTCCGGTTTCCATCCATTTCACCTTGTTTGGATGCATGCCTTTTAAACCCACATGAAGATATTCAACATCACCCCCTTTGCGAGGTTCTAACCTTCTGTCCAAAATGATATCATCTTACTAACTCATCTAGATACTCAGTGCAAAATCATCAACAAAAGGTACAACATTAGCATCATGATCAATAATCATAGGCGGTTCATACAACTTCAAATTTTCAACATTTACAACTGAATAAATTTGCATGTATGGAGGTAAATCCAACCGGAAAGCATTGTTACCAATTTTCTCCAATATTTGGAATGGACCATACCAAATTGGTTTTAAATTTTTCCCTTCACCTATCAGCCTTTCTTTGCTGATGTGAAACCAAACTAAATCACCAACTTGAAACTTGTGATCAGTTCTATGTTTATCATGCCTTGCTTTATATTTTGCTTTGACTTTTCTCCAATTGTTCTCGGACATACTAATGGACCTGTTGTATTCGTTGCACAAAATTTTTAGCTTTGTTAGTATCACTAAGTCCACTAACAACAGTTTCTTGTCCAAAAGAGATCTAATGGAGATTTAAGCTAGATAACCAAAACAAGTCTCAAAAGGAGACTTCATAGTAGAAGAATGTAAGGCGATTATAAGCATGTTGCACATAATATAAATGTTCATCCCACAATTTAGGATGTTTACCACAATAGCCCCTAAGAAAATGTACCACTATGCGGTTCACAACCTTTGTTTGACCATCGATCTATGGATGGAAAGTAGTGCTTTTCTTCATTTAGTGTCCATCAAACCCCACAAAGTTGACCAAAATTCCCAAGAAACCTGGAATCCCGATCTGAAATAATAGAAGTGGGAAAACCAAAATGAACCCATACAAACTGAAAGAATAAATGTGCAGTCCCTTCACCAGTTATTTGTTTAGTACAAGGAATCAACACACACATCTTGCTAAATCATCTCTGACCACATATAAATAGTCATGTTTCTTTCGTGACATGGGCAAACCTCCTACAAAATCCATGGAAATACTTTCCCATGGACGTGTAGGGATAGGAAGAGGAGTGTAAAGTCCTAACTTCCTATTGCTAGGCTTGCTCATGGCACAAAGAACACATCCTTTTATATACTGGTTACATGTTCATGCATTCTAGGCCAATAGCAATACATTTGTAAATGTGCAATTATTTTACCAATACCAAAATGTCCAGATATAAGAGAAGTATGAGCTTCCCTAATCACATGCACTCTTTCATTTTGCGGAATGCAAAGTTTACCAGAATGATACAAAAGTCCATCATGCACATGATAATCCAATTCTCCTACTTGTTTCCCACTCATTAAGTCTTCATACACTTCTTTAAAATCAGCATCATAAACATATTGTTCTTTATAACTATCATGAGCCAAAGAACTATGTTGTAAAAGAATAGATGCAACAACTAGAGGTCTAGATAGCATATCAACAACCTTGTTTTGTATACGATCACGAGGTGAAATTGCTGCAAGAATCCCATCCAACGGAAGTGTCTAGATTGTTGTAGTTTGGTTTGTGTTTGTAAGTACTAGAGGGGTTGATGATCTATATGTATTATTGTTTCCTTTCCCATCAAGTAATGTTTCCATTTCTTTACACTCTGCACCAAAGCATACAACTCTTTATCATAAGTTGGATAATTTCTTACCGCACTCGTGAAGGTCTCAGAATGGTAACAAACAAGTTTTTGTGCTGCATCAAGACTGCCCCCATTACATATTCACTGGCATCCGTCTCAATCTCAAATGACTGCTGCAAATCTGGAAGTGCAAGACTAGAGCGGTACTGATTTTCTCTTTTAGTGCATCAAAAGCTCTCTGATGTTTTCCTCCCCATTGAAATACTGTTTAATACTAGTCAAAGCATGCAAAGGAGATGCAATAAATGAGAATTTAGCAATAAATTTTCTCCAGTATTGTACTGCACCAAGAAAACTTCTAACTTCCATTACATTATTGGGTCTAGGGGTCTAGGCGGTGAATAATGACCTCAAATTTTGCAGGATCTATTTTCAATTCCACATTTCCCACAACATAATTCAAATAAACCAAAGATGTTTTTCCAAATTCATATTTAGACATCTTGAAAACAATTTCTCCTTTCTTAAAGCATCTAAGACTTTCTGTACATGAATGATATGATCAACCCATGATTTACGGAAAATCATAATATCATTTAAGTAGACTATGACATAATCATCAATGAATGGCCTAAATACATCATTCATCACATGCATGAATGTAGCCAGTGCATTGCACAATCCAAAAGGCATAACAAGCCATTCACATAAACCTGTTTTGTTTTGAAAGCGAGGGTTTCCACATATCACCTTCATTAATTTTTACTTAGTGATAACCA
Source organism: Taxus wallichiana var. yunnanensis (assembly GCA_018340775.1). Classification (NCBI taxonomy): domain Eukaryota; kingdom Viridiplantae; phylum Streptophyta; class Pinopsida; order Cupressales; family Taxaceae; genus Taxus; species Taxus wallichiana. The sequence continues at coordinate 326,272,940 of CM031236.1, forward strand.
CGGACAATCTATACATACCAATGTTGGGAAGAGGTGCATCCTGTAACAATTGTATCTCATGTTGAACCCCTCTTTTGGGAGGTAGACCTTGTGGATCCTGAAAAACATCATCATAGTTAGAAACAATTTTAACCAATTCATTATGATGTTTAGGATCACAATCCTCAAAAGCCTTTTCATGATCTTTCTCTTTGGCTTTGATCACCATGAGTACAAAATTCTTGCTTGAATTTACAAGCCTTTTCATCTACCCTGCAGTAACCAAGGAAAGACTTGTTTTCACACTGATGAGCTCTAACAATATATTCAATCCCATCTTTAATAAGCAAGTACTTATTCTCTTCCCTATAGAAGATTGCTTTACGATCATATAAATAAGGACTTCCCAAAACCACACCACAAATATCTAAAGGAACAACATCCAAATCAACCTCATTAATAAACTTGTTTGTAATGGCAAATATGAATCTACAAGTTTTTGTTACTTGTAACTTTGCATCATCACAAACCCAGCCCAAAGGATAAGGCTTAGGATGTGGCTTGGTTTTGAGTTCTAATTTCTTTCACAACCTCTCTGAAATCAGATTAGCTTGAGATCCACTATCAAATAGAGTGTCAATTTTTGTATGTTGTGAAACAACTCTAAAGTGGAAAAGATCATTTCTTTTCTTTTCATCATGCATAGATTGTTGTTTAGAAGAAGATGCAACATTTGATGAACTAGTGTTAGAAGAAGAGGAAGAATGACTACCTTGAAAACTCATGGTTGTGATCTTGGTTTCATCTCCTGAATCAAACCCAAGATCATGGACCACGTATTCGTTTTCTTCTCTTTTCCCTTCTTATTAGTCATCCATTTAGGCTTCATTTCCGGATGTAATTTCCAACACTTAGATTCATCGTGATTCTTTTTACAATTATTGCAAAATGGTTTTTCATCTTCTTTCTTAACAGTAGAGTTTGTCTTTTGCTTACCCTTTCCTTTTCCTTGTTCTTTCGAACCTTTTTCTTTGCCTTCGGATTGTTTGTTCTTGTGTTTTGAGGGAGGACTCCAAAGTCATTTTCCCTCTTGCTTCAAATGTGTAGCTTGCACACACACCACATCAAGATTTATAAGATTAAAAACGAGAATCATGTCTCAGATAACTATGTAATCCACCAATATATTTAAGCAAAGTGTTTCTTGTGTATGGAGAGAAATACCAAGAATAAGAGCCCTTTTCCTAAACTCTTGTGTTTGTCTCAATGTTTGCCAATCCTTCATAGCTTGTATCCTAGAGGATAAAATTGTTGTCTAAGATCAAAAAAAATCAAACCAGGAAGTGATTTCTTTACCTTTTTTTTCATCACTTCTGAAGCTTACTCTCCCACCATATGAGTGTTGTGCCACCCATTCGAAGAGTTGCCAAATGAATTTTTGCTTCATCATCAACAATTTTTGAACCCTGCAATATACTTCAATCTGCTTGATCCAATTATCCAACTTCTTTGCATTAAGCTCCCCATTATACATTGACAATTCAAACTTTATATCTAGTTTTAATGAAGGAAGAGAATCAGATTTTTTTGTTTCACCTTTAGGAATATCATAATCAAAACTAGAGCTTTCTTCCTTTTTACCTTCTCTAGCTTCTTTTTCCAACATGATTTTCTCCTATCTTGGTACGGTTCTTCTACCAACTCTTTCATTCGAAGGAATGATTGACGAAATTCTTTTTCGCATTCCTCGGCCATCCTTGGACTTCGAGATCGTCTTGTACCAATTCGGGATCATCTTACGCTAGTTCTCCTTCCCCCTTTCTAGAACGGGACCTTTTTAACATTCAACACACTTGCAATCAAACACTATTAATCGATCATACACCAGCTCTAATACCAACTGATCCAAAATCATAAGCAAATTGCAAAAACCATTCACCAAATTTGCTTTAAAAAATGATTTTATGGAGTAATTTCGACATTACGACTTTCATGTATTTTTATTTAAAATTAAAAAACTGCGAGCCTGTGTAAATCAAAGAAATAACCAAGGAAATTTGACAAGAATTTCGACACCATACATGATAACAGAGTTCGACGCTTATGGCCTACGTCTTGGGTCCAATTAAAGGGACCGATCTATTAAAATCATAATAAAATAACACTTACAAAAGTATTTTATGATTTTGACCTTCTCACTATGTTTCTCCGCAAAAATATCCCTAGTCTCCTTTGGAAGTTTCCCCAAATTCTTCTCCTAGCTCTCACAATAAGCCTTTTAAAAAATATATGCAATCACTTTCAAATTAGCCTTCAAATAGCACTTTGTCTCTTTATATATTGTTCGACCACCGTGGCCTATCGGTTAGGCCCTTAGCTTTTTGCTCCACCGATCAAGGTTTGAAACCCTCTCCACGCGCTTCGCATTTCCATTGTGGGCATATATCCCACTTGTAGCATGAGGCAAAAATTTGAGTGGTTCAAAGTTATTCGCTAGCCGTTTTAGATAGGCTTGAGGGCCATTTGTTGGCCGAGGGTTGACTTAATCGGTTTGTTGTGCTAAGTTGGGCATTAAGCGTGCAAAGGCAATGTGGTCGCGTGGAGGATAGAGTTGAGTTGTGAGGATATGGAGATAGGCGTTGAGTTGGAAGGAGATAAGCGGTTAACGAAGGAGATAAGGTAGACTATGTAGAAGATAATGGTGAGTTGTGGCGGTTAGGAGATAAGAAGGTGAGGTCGGTGGGCGGAGTCAACTCGGTCGGCCGAGTCAACTCAGCTCACCGAGTCGGGTTGTCCACCGAGCCACCAATGCATAGTATTTATAATGTAGTTCAAATAGTCCCACATGTATCCTACAATTACGAGTTAAGAGCATATATATACAAAAGCTATGCAATGGAAACATGAAAATGGAGGCAAGGCACCCCTCCATAATCGAATGTGTCGAACTGGTTAAGGGCCCCTAGCAACAAATAGCGAGGCCCATCATCATGACCAAGTGTCGAAGGCGGCGTTATAAACCAAAATTTTTACTTCATACCCATTGTGCCACGTGTCACAATTTCATTGGTCCACTTGGCGGATGTGCACGCATGTCACTGCGTGTAGTCCTAATTTTTACTAATTGGCCAAAAATTCAGCGGGCCATAATTTCTGCATACTTGCTCCATTTTCTACAAACAAGATACCGCCGGAAAGCTCAAATTTTCTCTACGCATGCAATGCAAACTACCGTAGCTGATTTGAGAAGATTATAGATTGGCGTTTCTCGGTGAGGATCCTCTGGATCAATTTTGGCTTAGTATTGGTTCCATTAATTATATATAATACGAGAAGCATTGGTACATCTAATTTCAGCTTGTTTAATGGGTGTTTGATGCTTTAAAATGCAAATTTGAGTTCGTTGCTAGGGTTTGATTAATTTTGAATCTGTTGTTATAAAAATCAGATTACATTCAGTTTGGGGTTTGTGTGATTTCCTTGTTTGTGTGTTTCAGCCCTAGAAAGGGATATTACAGTGGTATCAGAGCATCGGTCTTCCCAGCCTGAGGGTTTCTTGTGAGGTGAAGAAAAGATGGACAAAATGATGAAGATGCAAGAAAGACTAGCGAGACACCTTGGACTCTCTTGCCCTCACCATGCAAAACCTACAGAGGGGAAGGACATTCAAGGAAGAACCTAGGGTTTCAAAGGTTAACAATGTTGCAGCTAGCTTTGAGGAGTATCAAGCCCTTCTGGAAGTTATTCGTGATGCCCTATCATTTTTGAGTTTGTAGGATGGAGAAAAGATAGAGTGGGCATTGGAACTTGGTCCAAGCCCCAAGCCATGCACAAGGGTCATGGGAAGGATATCCCAACCCTAGAGGAGAAGAGCCCCATCTTGTTGGCAAAGCAAGAAGAGGCTACGGAACTTGAGGAAAAACTATTGTAGCCTAAGTCACAGGGTTCGGCAATTTTCAGACAAGTTCGAAAATCGCCGAACTTTATTCACCCAAAAAAAAATCGCGAATATTCGTATATATTCGGCTTAAAAAAAACTTATAAAATGCTTTTAAAAAGCCTAAAAAAACCCTAAGGTTTCTCATTCCGGTTTTGAGCGGGAGTAAGAGTGCTTTGAGTGGAGAGTTCGTGAGAGCAAGTGGAGCTACGACTGCCGGAAGAAAAGCACTACGACTGAACTTTGAATACAACTCGCAACCTGAGCTTTGAGTTGAGAGTTGATACACCTGCATCCACTTTGGAGAGTTGATACACCTGCGACTTGGAGCCATCCCTAGCACTCCGACAACCACCGAAGAACGTTAAAAATCCTTGCCCGTGAAATATATTTTTAATGGGTCGATTAGGTTAGAGCAAGTTTTAAAACTTATAATTTATAACTAATTTATATTTTATAATTTATAATTTTGGTCGATTAGGTTAGAGTAAGTTTTAAAACTTATAATTTACAATTGATTTATATTTTATAATTTATAATGTTATTCATATTTAATATTTAATATATTATTTTATATTTTATAATTATAAATTTACAATTGTTTTTAGTTTATTAATGTTTTAATTTTAATAAAATAATTAAGCATAGAATTGGTAATTCAAATTGTATAGTAATGTTTTAGCTATTTTGAAAAATTTGTGCTTTTATATCTTATTTTAAAAAAATGAAAATTATAACAGCCGAATTTAATCGCAGATTTTTTTCCGAATTTTATCATAGCCGAACTTAATCCGAATTTAATCCTCGCCTAACACAAACACGAACACGGTGACTTAGATTGCAGCAGCTGGTTACTAAGAGGGAGCAGCCCGTGGGAGTCTTAGAAACCCCCAACACTCTTGCCAAAGTGGAGCTCTTGGTTGATTTTCCAAACAACACCATAGAGACACAAGGGTTTGGTGAAATAGTGGAGCACGAGCCAAGAAAGGAGAAAGAGATCAATGAGCATACAACTCAAGGTAAAAATCTTTTAGTGTTTGATGATAAATTGTTGGTGTCTAATGGTTGCATAGGGTTGAATATTCGTAGAAAAAAATCAGATTTGGGAAAGGAACAAGGGGATGGCATTGTTGGAGGTCATAACCATGAAGAAAGGGCAATTCCGGGTGCCCATAATCACTCTCATCCTGTTGGAATTATCCTAACAGCAGTCAATGTGGAGCAAATTGATGATGGTAAGAGCCACGAAGACATGCCAAACACATATGAAGACAACCAAAGGTATGAAGCTAATTCAGATTTGTTGTTTTCTACCATGCCATCTCAGATTTGTAGTCATGGGCAAATGATTGAAAAGGATGACCATGGGGCAAGTTTGATGCTTCATAGTAAATCACAGCAAATGGGTCATCATCATGGTGCCAAGAATGAAGAAAAATCAGAATTGCAAGGGATTAATGGGGCTAGAATTCCGGGTGACCTTGTTGGGAGGCATGCCCATGGAATAAGGGCCTCTTTTGATGCTCATGTTAATCCTCAGCTCGCTGGAAATTTCAGGACAGCAACATATGGTAAGCAATTTCATCATCTTCTAAGCAAGGATTTGCTACATCACCTTCATACTATGTCTTTGCAATGTTTTGGTTATCCTAAGAAATATGCTAACAACTTTGTGAAGATGAAGGGTACCAAATGGGAAGAGGATTCCACTTCAGCCCTAGGAAGTGGACTCTTTGTTGACAATCCTAAACATGGCCCACATATTTGGGACTTATGGGTTCCTCCTATGTCGCTGCCATATTTGCATCATGGAGGGCATCATGGTCAATTTGATAAGAGGAAGAACATGTTGAGGGACAAGGGGGACATAGATTCTTCCTTGCAAATTCCATATGTTTGCACATAGAAGTTTGGGATCTGGGGAATCTTTTGAAGGATGTTGATACAAACTTGAGGACTGTTGTTATCTACATCCTTATGGCAGCCACAAGAAAATTGGTAACCACAAGAAAGATGCATTTCTCACCCATGGTGAAAGATATAGTGTTTGCATCGGATGCAAGATGGTCTTCCACCACCATCATGCCAATTTTGCATGAGACAACACAATGCTACAGCCATGGTAAGATGCTCTTCCTAAATTCGCATTTTGGATGGATAGTACTCTCCTTGGACAGTTGTAGGTTGACATTTATGATGAAGATTTTTGGGTTTAATATGATGTGTGGAAGGGATTTCAAGTATTACAGTTGTTGCACCCTTCCTATGTCAATAACATCCAAGAATTTTGAGTTAGAAATGCTATACTACAGCCATGATGGGCTGTCCTCTTCAAAATTATGTATGGGGTTGTGCATATCTTCCATGGACAGCGAGAAAGAGGCAGGTTTGGAGACACTCTTTCCACTTAATATGATGGGTAAGAGGGTTCACACATGGAGATTGAGCAAAGCCAACATCCCAACATCTTTGGCGTTGCTTAGGAAGAAATTTAGAGTTGTACATGGACACTACACCCACTCATCCACACTTCTATGGTCTGATCCAAACCCAATTGTGAAGAAAATTCAGTGGGGCAGCTTCAAGACAACAATTGGAAATCCAAATCAGCAAGGTAACAACCATCCAAAAGAGGTGAGCATAAGTATTGGTATGTGTTGTTTACATCTTATGTTGAAATGCAATGATAAAGGGAAGAAGGCAATGCTTCCAAGCATGGCTAGCATGAAGAAGGAAGAGGCATATCTTCAAGGCATTCAATGCATAGAGGCTAGCAAGGGTCTACTCTTGGGTAAGGTGCTTCATGGTGATAATTTTCGGTTGGTTCGGGCACAATATTACCTCCTTGTGGGGAACACTTGAAGAATTAAGTGCAAATTGGAGCTTTCTTGTTGAAAGCCATCTTCTACGCCAAGTTGGGACAAGGATGGGTTGCAAGAATCTTGAGTTAAGGGCCAATATGTCTGTTGATTTCAACCATAGACTTGTTGATCTTCATTTTCCAACTTATGTAAGACAATTTTCAGTCCCTACACTACTCATGAATTTGCCTTTTTCCATAAGATTTCAGTTTGATAGTTGTTATACCATTGTCTTAAGGTTGAACATGCAAGAATCAAATTTGGGACTGCCATTAGCAGTCATGAACAGCTATGAACTTATATTTTCAAAGGAAATTCCATCATGGGTTGATGTGGGAAGAAGGCTACAGCTGAAAGGAAGAAACAAATCAGATTTGATAGCCTTGAATTGGATAAGATTCCATGAGATTTATGGTTGTGGTGAATTGTTTCCAGCCTATCCACAATCTGATTTGAGTCTTGTGATAAGAGGGTAGCTGGTCCAACTGACTATTCATCCGTTCCTTGCTCTAGGACGGAAACTACAGCAGTTTGGAAGGATTTTGATACAGCTGAGCATGCCAAAGAAGGAGATGTCACTGTTGTTTTTGAAAAGGGAGATAAAGAGGATTTCAATGAAGAGAAGGGCAGCAGAGGTATGAGTTTGTTTGGGTTTAAGCTCCTTCATTTGACAGCACGGGATCCAGATTATGGGAGCACTACAACATGTTCCTTCACCTTGATATGATGATACTTAGACATATAAGCTTGCAATTGCTTGCCCTTGTTTGGGTTTAAGCTCCTTCATTTGACAAGCAAGGATCCAGATTATGCAAACACTACAAGCATGTTCCTTCACCTTGATATGATGATACTTAGACATATAAGCTTGCAATTGCTTGAGGGCAAGAAATTTCGGGAAGGGAGGACTGTAATGTCCCCTTTTTGAATTAGTCTCATTTGAAGACTTCTTGCCCATTTTCTTCCCGTGGCCAAGAAGAAATTGAACAAGGGTTTTGTTTTCTTTCATTACTATTAATGTTTTTCTTTTGTATTTTCCTCTCTAAGGCAGGTCGTTGGGTTGGAGAGCTCCCAAAGTGAAAATAGAAAATAAAGCAAGCTTCCAAAGAGGTCGGTCTTGGGGTAATTCATCCCTTAGACCTTTGGCGCCACCAAAGGGGTATAAAGGGAGTCGCATAGGCTCATTTTCATCATCAATTTTGGCATATATACTTTTCTACTTGGTTCTAGGGCTGATTGCTCTAATCCAATTCCACTAAGGGCGAAAATCCATTAGTGTGGCATCCAAGGAGGACGAAACCCTTCCTTGTGGCATATTGGAGAACGAAAACTCTCCAAGTTGGTGGTGTGAAGGCATATATTGAAGACCATCTTGCTGGTTTGCAACTAGGGCATCAAGAAGAAGTCATTTCAAGGGTTTTTGCATTGTTTGGAGCCCCTCTCCTAGGGAGCGACTAGGGTTAGAGTGCATTTGGGTGCCTTCTAGGGCACGAAACTTCATTATAAGTTGATATTCAGATTTCTCATATTTTATAAGGCTGGTATCTTCCATATTTTGTAATTGTTGGGGTTTGGAGACCTCATTTTTAGCTATTTTTGTGGACTGCACTTCTGCTGTCATAAAATAAATTGCAGTTGGGTATTATTTCAGATTTGACACATGTTTTGGGTTGTTTTGGCTTGGTATTGGTTCCATTAATTATATATAATTTGGAGAAGCATTGGTACATCTAATTTCAGCTTGTTTGATGGGTGTTTGATGCCCTAAAATGCAAATTTTAATTCATTGCTAGGGTTTCAATTAATTTTGGATCTGCTGTTATAAAAATCAGATTACATTCAGTTTGGGGTTTGTGTGATTTCCTTGTTTGTGTGTTTCTTGGAAGGTTTTTGGTCCCTCGTGATATTTGGGAGGATTGTCTACTCTTCCTCCTTTGTATCTTCTGCAAAGGTCAGTACTTGGTCTTGACCCTAACCTACTAAGACCCTTCGTGGTATTAGTGTAGTTTCTCTCCTACAATACAAGGTCCCCCTCTCACTTCGCTTGTTCATTTCAAGACTAAGTCATTAATGGAAGGTAGTAATGCTCCTTTTCATCCTCATCTAACATGGAAGGCTTGTAAGGATTCTAACACATCCTCATGAAATCATGCTTGAAACCTATTCTTACACCAATGCGATGCTAAAGTTGGCTCCTTACTCAATGAAAGAGAGGTGGTCCATCCTCTTCCTCTTGGCAAGTGAATTTGATTGCCTCCTTGAAAGTCTTGGTGTTCCAACATGTTGCATTTTAAAAATAAAATAGGTTTTAAGTCTTTTAGAGTACCATCATGCCTTTGAAGTGACTTTCCTCAAGTGATGTCCATTCGTAGCTGTCCCATGATGCTAATTTCCTCATCAACACAAGATAAACTATGCCAACCTTTATTCTTGAGCGTTCCACTCAATATCAAAATTAGAACACTCAACAACCAAGATTGGGAAGGAGTATTAGTAGAAGCCTATATACGCCCCAGATGACTCTTTACTCAAACTTCACTTGGGTAGATTTGGGCTAGCTTGCTTTCGTGGGGTGATTAGAGATAAGGAATGCTCAGTTACTGTTTGGTATTTTTAATACTTGGGAATCTCCACAAGTAATATATCAACCTTGGCTATTAGAGAAGCGTTATAGTGTGTCTTGTATGCTTCTCAAAAGCATCATGGTAAAATTGATCAGCATAGGAAGGGCAAGACTGTCAGAGAAAAAAGCAGATCCTAGAAGATAAAATTCTAGACTCTAGATACGATTAAGGATCGTCTAATCATGTTCAATGTTATGCTAATAAAGTGGTCAATTACCTATCCATTGCTGCAATCTCCCATCAAGATAAAGATTGCATCTTGGGTAATATGAACTTTCTTTCTCAAAGGAAGACAAGGACTCTATTTTTCATCTTATCACGAATAATGCTAATAATATACAAGGGCTACAATAATATGGGCACACGAGTTAGGTCATTAGCACCCCTTTGTCCATTTCTATGTTTTGGTTCCTCGGCACATGGTGTTGATGCCTATTTAATATCTACCTTAACCTTCAGCCATTAACTTTGGAACTATCAAAGTTTCATGGTATGTTGGATGGGCTCTTTAATCACTGGATTTGACAGCCTATGTTTTTGCACTGTCTTTCCCATAGTATGCATACTCGGCGAGTACTCGCCATTTTTTCCCTTGGCCGAATATTCACAGGAAAAACTCGCCAAAACCTGCACAACCGAGTTTTTGGTGAATACTCACGAGTTTTTGGAGACACTTTTCTTTTAAATATTTTTCTTAAAATTTATGTTTTTAAAGAAATTTGCGTATTTTTAGGTTGCCGAGTATTCCCGAATATTCGCGAGTCTTGCTGAGTTTTTGCCGAGTCAATTTTTTTGGGTTTGCCGAGTATTCGCCGAATACAAGTATGCAAACTATGGTCTTTCCATTTCTATCCTGAATTAAGGAGGCTTTTGCAGCAAAATGGTCTCATGAGATCTGAAAATTTCAGCTTTGCTACAGATTTTTAGGAGTTCCCATCTCAAATTATCTCCAAGTATTTTGGTGGGAAATTATCTGAAAAATTTCACCAAGAGAAAGCTTCCACTTGGAAATAAATATACTAAGTGTGTGCTGCAAACTTTTATCTCCCCATTTCCAGCAGGTGCTGAAAATCTGGAGTTTTCTAGAAAATATTCAATTTTTCGCTGTTTCAGAAGTAATTATGTTTCATGGGCTGATCTGCAGCATAAAAATTGAACTAGGGAGATTTCTGTTTTAATGTCATCCTCCTTGGGAGAATATATATTCCTCCAAGGATGCTTGTTATTTATGGAAGCTCTAAGATTTAGAGTTGGGAGAAGTATTTGAGCAATATTCGCCTACCACATGGATGGAAGGTGTTGATGACTTGGAGTCATTCGAAGGAGAAGCTGGAAGGTTTGAGGTTTCCCACTTTTCCTCAATCCATGCATACTTGTTTCTCATACATACTACCCAAGTTTTCAATCTTACATTCTCCTACTTGTTCATTATCCTAAATATATCCGTTCTTGCTCCTTAATCTGTTGGTAGTGACCTAAATTTTCTTGTCATGGCTTCTCACAATCCCAAATGACAGGGATATGGAGGGTGATAAATTGATAATGGTAATTGAACATGGTGGAGCTAAAGATTTCAATGCTCGGGAAAAACAGGTTTTAATGTTTGAAGAAGAATGGCAGTATTATTCTGGGAGAGCTCTTCAAATGAGTGGATGGCAAACAAAAGGGCCAAGGCAATTGAAAACAAGTCGGACCTTTGTATTTAAGAAACTCGGGCCTTCCCTGCAATCCTGGTAACTCAATCAGAGAAAAAACGTCTACACCAAGCCTGAGTAAAGACACTTCAAAACTGATGACACAATCCTGGCAATGGGAAGGCTGCTGTGGCGAAGATTGACCATTCCCGTTCAGCTCAGACAAGCTATATGTAGGTATGGCAATGCTTTGCAGAATGTTGGCCAAAGGCCCTGAAGTCTCCATCTACACATTTCATACTTGCAAGTTGCAAGGTTCAGCCAATCAGCACTGAGGAGGACAATCTGGAGAATGCTGAAGACATGTTGCATAACTTATGTCACAATGTTATAGAGGTTCTTCTGAATCACTAGCTCAGAATTGAATCAGGAGATGAAATCAATGATAGGCCTTGCAGTTTCCCGGGAGACCAATTCTGAAAGGTGTTTACATGAGAGTTCATCATTTCGGATGATTCAGATGAGAATAATACTTTGGAGGCTCAAGAATAACTGTTGAAGTTGAGTTTCATGTCCATGGTGATTTAGTTCATGTTGGTATCTTCTGCTTTGGTGCCAATTTACAAGTCATGCTAACCTTTGCATATCCTCAATCTAGCAATTGCTCTTCCTTCTATTTTTATTATTTTTATCAATATGTATAGCACTACTCTGGTATTATCTCATGCTTGTATCTTTCTACAGTCCTCGTGCTAATTTTTAGTCATTCATGATTGTTAATACTAATTTTATTTAAACCTTTCAATTTATCTAATCCACCCACTCAAGATCCATGCCATGTAGATGAGCAGAGAGAACAGGGGTGGTACCGGAGCTTCAATTAGCCTCTGAAGCATTAGATCCTTGAGTTTTTGTTGGAAAAATAAAATGGAAGGTTCGATACTATGATTGGCCCATTGTTAAGCTAGAAATAGTTGTGCATAAAAGACCCTTAGCCAACAAATATAAAACCACCGAATGCCAGCATATCAATTCCAAGGGAACCACTCACCCAAAGTGAACAATGGGTTACCATGTGACCTCAATCTATAAGTCAAGACATGGAGCTTACATTCATAATCAAATCCATAATCCATTATAATACATCTACGAACACCAATCCCATACATGTGCATCCATAATCTAACATATGCTGCATCATGCAATAACAGAAACAACACATTGAATACAATGATTATGCAAATTCGCTAATAGAACTGTTAACCAAAATAAGCTCCCTCTTATTTTGGGTTAGCTAGCTTCCTTTTGTGCCTCAATCAAACTTTTACACATTTCAGGCACTCAAAATTTTCTAGGTGTTGCTTCATCAGATAGAGAATTTTTTCCCCTTTCCAAAAAGGTAAGAAAGTCCTCCTAACTCCTTGTAGTTTTTGAGTTATGGCTCGGCGGAGTTTGGAGGGAAAATTTTCCCTGGGCGGGCCCACGGGAAAAATTTTGGCACTTAGACTTTTGGCTTAAAAACTCAAATGGAAAATTTCGGCCCGAAAGCCCCAGGAAATGAGATGACGCCACGTGTCGTAGGTGCGGCGGGGGCGGAAAGACTTCGAGTTTTTTGGCGTTTGGTCAAAGCGCGTCAAAGGCAAAAAAATAGAGGTGCGTCCCCGCCAAGTAATAAAATGGCGCCACGTGTCCACGTGTCGCAGCGAAGGTTGGGGCGGTGGGAGAATTTTTGGTTTTTGCCAAAACCCTAAAAGCGCAAAGGTAAAAAATGGGGCCGCACCTCCGCACCACATCGAGGGTGCCACGTGTCCACGTCAAAGCGGAGGTCCGACCCACGGAGAATTTTGGGAAAAATTCCCAATTTTGCACAAAGGGGCAAAATGTCATTTTGAAGGCACAGATCAACCAGAGGGTACCACGTGGCGTGAGGTCGGGCAGCAAAGATTTTTTGGGAAATTTTCCCAATTCGAAAAAAAAGGGAAAAGTTCAAATTTCAGCCCACGAACCCGATTTTTTCCCTAAATCTTGAGAGGGCCATACCTTTCGATCGAGCCTCGGATTTTCGTGATTTTGGTATCAATGGAAAGCTATTGAAATTCTCCACACAATGGACCCTTCAATTTCAAATTTTGATGGAGATTTGCGGGAGAAAAATGGGAAAACGTCTCGACATGCAAAAACGCAGAAAATGACTCCAACCACCAAAATTAATTATGGGCCTCTTTCTCGCTCTGCGAAGCAATGTACTTCCAAGTATGGGCTTTTTCATGGAAACCCATCATTTTGCAGGCCAATTAAACAAATCTTGTCAGTGGTTGAAGATGTCAAACGGATTTGCCTGCATTTTCTCGTTTCTTTCTTTACATTCGATGGTTAAAAGCGATTTGGTTCATTTGTAAAGTTTGTTCATCATTCTTCTCTCGCCTCTCCCTTCTTTTCTTCACCGGGTCGAAAATGGAGTTTGAACCTCCTCCCCGCTTTCTGTAAAGGCGTTTTTGCCTCTTACCGTGAAATGATGTTTTGTGCAAACTTACGGAGCAATAAAACGTGTTTTGTGATGCATTTGTCCATCCTTGCTCGTTTTTGTTGTTTTTCTTCTTGCCTCTCTTCATTGCAGTATTTGTGCATGTTTGGATGTTCATTGCAGGTTTTGGAGCTATGTTCATGGAGTTTTGGAACATTTTTGTGTGAAATCCATCCTTGGTTTTGTGATGCACTTGTCCATCCTTTCCATTGCTCACCTCTCTTTGTTTCTATGGCAGTTTTGATAGATGATCAGCATTTTCCTTCTCGGTGTATCACCGTTTTAGTGTAGGCCCTATTCTTTCTAGTTTTCTTTCTCTCCTGTCTCCTTGGAAGTTAGATTAGGATTAAATTAGCTTGCCTTCTTTGGAATAGCTTGTGGCGGGTAGTTTAGGAAGAGGAACCATCCTTATCTGGAGAGTTTTCCCAATTTGCAAGGTCCAACACTTAGGAAAACTCCATGTTGTGCATTCACACCAAATTGACCATTTGTCTACTGCAGATCTGAAGGTCATTTTGGGGGTGCTGTGAATTTGCACTAACGGGAGCTTCTTATTCCCACTACACTGCGAATACATCAAGGCCTCCTTTGTCCATGGTAGACAAGGGAGCAGCTAAACACATCAATGCTACGTCGACTACTCTCCAAAACCTATAGAAGAATAGAAGGGAATCTTGTTATATCTTTCACATTATGTAGGGGATACGTTTATACAAACACATAACCTGCCTAGTTACAATGAATGCCCCACAGCTAACTCACCTACTAGGCTGCCCATGTCTCGATCATTAAATGCTTAACTTGGTCTCAAAGGACATGAACATGTATGTGGACATGACATGTGAATCCACCTAATCATATCTACTCACTGTGCACATATAATCCCACAAACATATCAATGACCCCAATGACCCATATCATGTATCTATGTGGTGCACTACTCTAGGTATATGACCCATATCACAAAAGAGCTCCAATGTCCTTTATAGCCTATACAATAAAAAATTAAGGTGTGCCATCATATTCTACATAGTACTAATATCCTAAGGTTGGCATATAGCCTCAACATCCATTCAGAGATAATTAGACGATGTTAATGTAGGGGAAGGGTAAATTTGAGGTCCCACAAAGTTCAGTCCAAGAAACCAGTTTTGTGAGATAAATACAGTTTTGCCTCAATATTGTTAAGGCCTTGAAGATTACAAGATTTCATTTTCTTGGAATTTCTTCAAGATCTATTGGCCTGTTTTATAAAATCTAAAAGATGCTTTACATTTACTAATTTTCATGGTTCACAAGATTCCACCACACAAGTTTGAGAATTTCTTTTCTGCACCATCTTTCCATCCAGCCATTTTCTATGTTCCCCTTGAAATTTTTGCTGATATCATCTGTAAAGCATCAGCTTCCAAAAATCTAAAAGATCACACATCTGGCATTTAAAAAGATAATCTATCAAAGAACCTAAATCATTCTGAAGATTGATCAGTGATTTCCCTCAAAACTGGATCTTCTAAAAGAATTTTGTACCGGCCAACATGAGATTTCTGAAATAAGAAAAAAAAAAAAAGACTTGATGATATTGAAAAAGAATACAGAGATCACACATCCGGCATAAAAAAGGTGGATCTATCAAAGAACTCAAATTATCCTCAAATTTTGATCTGTGATTTCCCTCAAATCGGATCTTCGACAAGAATATTAAACCAGCCGCCATGAGATTTCCCAAAAGAGAAAGAGAACAAGATTTCACAATACTAAACTGGAATAAGAAAGGAACTCCTAAGAGGATCATAGTTGAATTTCTTAGCAGGTCAATGCACAAGGTTAGAGAGTAAACAGCTAAATATTGATAGTTTTAATATAGATATTCATTTTACATTCCAAGCAGCTAGATATATGTATTACTGTATATACCATGGATTCATCAAGAACAGTTAGACCCTTTCAAATAGATTTTAAGTGTAGACCCTCATGTTAGTATTGCCATGAACATACAATAATTACATGTTTTAGTAGCCGATGTTATGTTGGTAATGCTTGTATTGTCACCTTAAGGTAATATTGTAATGACCTTTTGGCTATTGTCAGTTGTAGTGGACTGTTCTGTTTAACCAACAACAGTCGAGTCTTCTTGTCATACAAATAGCACGACGTACATCGGGGTAGGGGCCCTATGTATCAATTCCTGCTCGTTCCAAACAATGTGTATTGAGCACTTCCTGTGGAATAAAGCTGTGATTTTTTCATATTGTTACATGTTGCATTGTGGGATGTATTTACGATTTTGCAATCGATATTCCTTTGGTAGAGTAGTTTGTACAACAAACATTCTAGCACCATTTCCTTTAAGAAGGTTAGGTTAATGTTGGGTAGAAATGAATGTCGACAACAATATCCATTGATGATGCGGCACTACATTATCTTCTAACATCTCCATGACGAACATAAGCATGAAGTGCAATGACAAAAGTTTTCACATTGTACGAAGAAAAGGGCCGTCAGAAAGAAGATCGGCGTAGTACGAAAAATAATTAATGCCATTGACCTTGAACAAAGGTAGGAGAAGAAGATAACACGATCAAGGAGTGGACCAACTCATTTGGTGGAATAACAAGAAACAAGAGAGGCTGCGAGAGGCTGCCGATTTTAAAAATCCATCAAGAGAAGTACAGAGTGGAAGCGAAAGCTAAGGCCAAAATGTGTAAGTAGAAGCCAGAGAAAAAGCCGAGACCAATAAAGGGTTCAGCCTAAACCAGTGGATCCTATGCCACTCGTATGGAGTGTGTAAAGATTGCTAGACAGTTTCCCCTTCCGGACGAAGTGTGGACCTTGCTAACCAAGTTTCTGTAGAGCGTGCTGCAAAAGAATCAAGTGACGAGTCGATCGGACCCCCTCCTCCTAAGAAAAGTCCTTATTGTAAGACAAAGTACAATAACAACTTCTTCACAAAAGAAGAAAGAGTCGCATACAAGACAAACTGCAAGATTGATGGCTTGCTTACAGAAAACATAGAACCAAAAACACAAGGGCAGCCCGAACCATAAGTTGGAGTGCATAGCACAGAAAGGGAACCTAAGGGTGAACAAGATAGTGTACCAATTGTTGCCAAAGGAAGGGTCGAGTATAAGGACATGTCTAACAATGTTGAGAGAGCAAAGGAACATCCAACACAAACCTTCCTAAGGAGACGGATTGTATTTGAAGAGCCATGTCAGAAGCATCCAATGTCCACAACCATGGGCACCCCATCGACTCCAAAAAAGTAGAAGCTACCAAAGTTCACAATCTAGAACATTAAAGGACAAATAAAAGAACATCACCAGTTGCATTGTTTCCAACTACACACTTTGGGCAATGGCTATTGATTGGTGCACAAATGCATCAATTACTGATAAGTCATCATGGGATAGAATCTGGAAAGCGTTTGGGACGGAATTCAAGATCCTCAAAGATGACAATGAAATTATCGCTAAGAGATTTATAATACCTAGCAAGGTAAACAAGAGAATGTGCGAACCTGTAATAGAGGATTCAAAGAGTTGTTGGGCAAATTTGAAAAAGAACCAACTGACAGCTTGTAAGAAGCCATGCTTCATTGAAGAATTGGTACCCTCATTGCAGAAGGTGGTCCCACCTTCATCTTATGAAGATGCATACAGTTGAGTGA
Source organism: Taxus wallichiana var. yunnanensis (assembly GCA_018340775.1). Classification (NCBI taxonomy): domain Eukaryota; kingdom Viridiplantae; phylum Streptophyta; class Pinopsida; order Cupressales; family Taxaceae; genus Taxus; species Taxus wallichiana. The sequence goes on from CM031236.1 coordinate 326,290,169, forward strand.
TGGATATTGAAAGTAAGACTAAGAGATCCTTGTGCTCGGGAAGTAAAGATGGCTTTGACTCTAGTGACATTGACTCAAGATCAGTACAGGCTCTTTATAGGGACATGCTTTGGATGATGAAGGAACTAAAGGGAGACACAGAGAACAAAGAGAAGGATTTTTGTGCACTGACTACAAGGTAGAGTGAACTTCCAAAATGAAATGTTCTGTGAGATTTGTCAAGTTACAAGGCATTTAGGTAAGGTTTGCCCATACAATTTGTGGAACAAGAGCACCCAAGTACTTTTCAAATAAGGGGATTGATAAGTGCCACCCACCACACCACCAGAGATGAACATTTACAGACATCAAAATAATGATGGCAGTGGGAGTCGAACTAAGTACGATTCCTAAAGACGGCCAATTGCATAGCATCAAAGTGCAATGAGTGGGGCCATTTCACAAGAGATTTCCTACTAATCAAAACAACAATGGGATTCTTTGTAGATGGTGTGAGCTTAGGAACTCTAACAATGGCAATTGTCCAGAGCAAGTGAACATCAGCATGATTGAAATAGCCAAGTACAAGGTTATGGCAATCACTAAAGCACAAGCAAAACAAGTTAACTACCCTGACCCACACACAGAGAAGGGAAGAGCAGTCAACATGAAGGTGAAATTCAAGAGGGCAATGGTTGAATAGAGACAACGGTCACATGAAAACAAGTACAATGCCAAGCAAACTAAATTCTAACAATGTTATTGCAAGACAAGTCTTGTGAACCACTATACTTGTGAAGGTAGTTGATCTATTGAAAAACATTCTAAAACTCAAAAATGTTGTAATTACTATTGTACAAGACATTAGTATGGACATAGAGCATACAACGACGCATGTAGTGTCAAATAGTGTAGTGTCGGTTGATGGGGAGAGCAAGAAGCATAACAATGACCCATAGTCCAACCCCTATTGTCAAGTGACCAAGTGATTGATCTTGTGCTCTTGACGATGAATCTATCCTAACAGCCGGGAGTCGTGCATATGGAAATCCTTGGGAAGATTCTATTGTCAATGGTAAGTCTATTATGAACGTTCTTCTAAAAGAAATTTGAAAGAGCCTCAAGAAGCCCACTAATTGGTTGTCAACCTTCCAATTGTTGGGAGCCGATCATCACAACATAGAGGTTTTGGGAGTTCTTATGGCCTAAAAGGTAATTTTTGGCACCCAACCATGTATAGTACATTATGCAGTCATCTCCTTGAAAAAGGGGTTGTGCTTCCCCCATTTGGTTGGGATTGGTAGATCGCACTCAAATTCCACCACAACAAGAAAAAGAATCTGATCACCACTAAAAAAAAGGCCGGAAGTATATCATAGATTTGAAGAATCGGGTAATGAGTGAGGAATCAACTTTATTCGACTTGGACTCTAAAGAACACTTGATGGATGGGAATTCAAGCACAATGGAGCCGAACAATGAAGGGGTCTTGGAGTTACACTAGTGCTCGAAGATGAGACGAACTCCCTCAACAATTTGATCCATTGGCGAGATAGAAGACGGTGAAGTCTTCTAACCTGATTGCAATGGTGTCAAGATTATGGAGATTGTAAAAGGCGAAGGATTACAATGAAATGACCAGAAGATGTCGATGATGCCAAGTCCTTTTGAATATCAATGTCACGATCGACCTACCCACCGAATCTAGATAATACAACATTAGGGGTGCAAAGTTTGACGATAAGTTTGAAAGGTAGCCAATGCAAATTTCAAAGCGTTGACTACATTGAGCACGCACATGAAGTTCAAGGATAAAATTACATTGGAAGGTAAAGTATGGCCTATTTTTCGATGACGGTTAGATGCAAATATGCTTGCCCTAGATGAATAGAGAATCATGCCCAACCAAGGCTATGTTGAAGCAAAGGAAGCATTGTTGTGACCAATACCATGAATTTTAAATCGAGGGCATTGTGTCAAAAAGATGGAGGAAGCACAAGGTGATAAATATTTAAGGCACCAAAAATTCAAACCCAAGGTGTTTTTATTAAGTAATGGTCAATAGGTGTAAAGTAGGAAAAAAATAAGTATTCGGTTATGGCCATTTAAAAGCCGTTGAATAATGAATAATTAGGCAAAGCAAGTGGTGAATTTGGATGGTACCGGTGTAAAGGTACATTGCGTATGGGTCCAACTTAAAATTATCTCAATCGGGGACATGAAAATTATTATGATTAATATTGAGCCTCTATGTAGGGGCGATAAAATACTTGAGCTATTGGGACCCACATAGTAAAAAGATAATCGTAGAAAGATATCGGTACAATATTGTTAATAAAGTGTGGCATAATGTAGACACAAAATCACGCACTTGGGTACATTTCCAGGTCCTAAAAACATGCTAGCATTTACATGATTCCTAAGCCGAGAAAACTAGTGGTTGACGATTATCTTTGGCCTCTTTTCTTTATCTTTTGCTTTCTTTTTGGTCTTCCATACCCTACAGCCCAGTCGGAACTTAACTGATTTATCTTTTATGGCTTCAGACACCAACGCCCAAGTGCTCCTGTCCCTCCTAGGCACCCCTGACCATTTCTTACCTTACTCGCTCTTTTTGGGCCTCTTTTATCTTTTGGGCATCTTTTTCACTTGCGGGTCAACCTTTCAGTTGTCAATTATGAAATTCAAACAAGTGAATCATATAAATACATAGTTATGTTTTCAAAATGAAGGACCAAGCACTAAGCATTACTATCATCACCTAAGTTTGCATTCCAAAGGCACTAAAGCACTCCAAAGGCATCCATACAAGGGACAAGGGTTGCATATACACTGCATAGGGGGAAGTTCTATTCTATTCCATCCACACATACTATTACATTGCTATATTCTAGATCTAGCCCGCTATCATTTGTGCAACTTGCACAAGGGCATCCTAAGGCATCATTTCTACACACACACACACAAGAACTACATGGAGTCTGAGATGTAGTGTAGCGCTCAAGCCGAAAGTTCACTCTTTGGTGACCGTCGAGGTCAGTCTAACTCCCCATTCTACATTTTCCTTTTTAGGTTTGATGTGGTTTGTGGGTATGTGCAAGTGAACTTCTTTCTTGCAAGTTCTGAGATACCTTCGCAATCAAGGAGCGAATATTAGGCGCTCAACAAGAATCAATAGTGAAACCCTTGTGACACGAAGAAAGCAGATCCCGAGCTCTTGCATAGTCACCAATGCCAAGATCTCGGTCACCAACGTCCGGCGCCTTTGCCCTATACTGGGCGCCCCACATCGTAACACTCGAACTATTGTTACTTCCTCCTGAGCATTCAAGTGTTGATATATGATTTCTTCTGTATAAGGATGTGTTCCTTTGATTGTGAAGTCATGTTTGATATTGATTGTATCTTCTTTGCTCTTGAAGATCTTTGACTGAGTCAGGATATGCTTGGACTCTTTTATTTCTTTCATTTTTAGCTTTGAGTTCAATCGATTTCGGGATGAATTGTGGATTTACCCATCTTTATGACTCAACCTTGGATCAGTGGCATTGATCCAAGAGATGTTTTAAGTTTATTCTAGATGAACAAAAATTATAGACCTTACGAAGGTTGCAAGGTCTGAATGTGTTGAATAAGCAATTCGGAGTCTAACTCAGGTTGATCATGTTAAATGAATTGGTTCCCGATATCGTAATATCGGGAAATCTCTAGACATTGAGCCGAGTAATAAAATCTGGTATATCTTGCTAGCTTATTATCAATCAATCTTTGAATAGAATCCATTTCGGGAATATTATACTGTTGGTTCTTATCTTTGAGCGATTCTATTTGTTAGACCTAGAATGGATTCGTTAAGGTTAATAACCTTAACCTAAACTATAACCTATGGGTTGGATTAGTGCTAATCTAACCTAGCCCTAAACTATAGGTTTAATGCTCCTAAGGTTAGCGACCTAGCACTATGGAAGTTAGACTAAAGTATCACCTTAAGATCTAACCTATGTTTCTAACCTAACTAATGATAGTGGATGAAGGGGGACCTATGAAGGGGTGCGAGCCATGGGTGTAGTTTCTATGGCATTTATGAGATGGATAAGTATGAAGGACTTGGGATTTGGCGGAGGTTGTAAATATCTGTTGGGACCGACGTGGCAGAGTCGCCAAATCTGGAAATGGTCTTTGGTTTGCATTTGTCAATCGCCAACTATGGCGGTCGGTGGCAATGGAGATTGGGTGGGAATTTTGGAGTTAATGTCATTAATGAACTCGGTTCCGAGCACGGATTGCTCGGGAAGGCATGCAAAATGGAAAACTAGTTTGTTGTTTGGTTTTCCATACGCTCGGTTTTTTTCTCTGTTTGATCACCTTGGTTCTTGAACCGAGTCTACTTGGTGTTGCGTATGGCAACTATGAGAATAACTAGCTCTTTTCTCTGTTGAGGAAAGTTTATAAGGCATGAGGGTAACAAATTATTGTTCTTTGAATCTATCGTGGAAGAAGAGGAGAAAGCTCGAGCTCATTGAGAGGTCTTCTTCGGATTTTTAAAGCGGCATTACAGGGCATGATAGGCCCCGACTTTTAAAAATCTTGCTTTACTTCAAATGCTTTCATTAAAACAACTATGTTCAGGTGATTTCAGTTCAGTTGGTTTGAAGCAATGTTTTGGTTCTTCTTTTCCTGTGGAATTATGAATCTCGGGTTTTCGAAGACCTTGATGGAATGGTTACTATATTTATTCTTCCTTTTTGATTCATTTGGATTAAAGACCGGCTGTGCTCTTATTGTTGATTGAACCCTGTTTATTCTTGCTGTGAATACTTGAAGTTCTTCTGTTGGGAATGCTTGCTGTGATTATTCTACTTGATTGTGACTATTGTAGAAGTCCTTACTGAGTTTGCGATTTTGGGTTAGAATCTGTTGAAAGTAGCAAGGATTAAATACGAAAATGACTCAGTGAGAGTCTTTGTAATGTTTCGTATGTTTCGACTTCTGTTGAAGTTTTGTAGTGGATACTTTTAGCATGATATGGTTGGAATTCTTGAAATTGATAGTATGTTACGACTTCTGTAGAAGTTTAGTTGAGAATGCTATATGGTTTCGACTCCTTTTGAATCCTTGAAACGTAACTTATGTTTTTAACTTCTGTAGTAGTTTCTTTGTGCATACTGTTGGAATCCTTGAAATGGGTAGTATGTTATTGACTTCTGCGGAAGCTTGTTGTGGATACTCATTGGTTTTGAGTCTGTTGGAGTCCTTGAATTGTTGTCGTATGAATTCGACTTCAATCAAAGCCCTGGTTGTGAATATTGTTGCTTAGTTGTGAATACGGTTGGTATTGACACAGTTGGAGTCCTTGAAATGTAACTAGTGTTTTCGACTTCTGTATAAGCTCAGTTGTGAATACTTATTGATATTGATTCTGTGGAATCCTTAATATGTATCTTGTATATGACTTCTGAAGAAGTTTAGTTGTGTAGACTGTTGGTTTGATTCAGTTGGAGTCTTGAATGTTTTCGTACGAATTCGACTTTAATCTTAACCCGGGCTGTGAGTTCTTGTGGGATACGACTCTGTTGAAGCCCTTACAGTAATTCCATGTGAGCTCAACTCCTGTTGTAGCCCTGATGTGTTTGCGGGATGGCTCTACTTAGGTTAAAACTTGGATGAGCTTATGTAATGGATGCGACTCAGTAAAGTCCTTCTTTGTACATTCATAGAGATTAGATTGATTGAATGAAGTCTGTGCATGTTTGTGTTTAGACGTAGTATGAATATCGTTGTATTTGCATATGGAACGTCATTTGTTTTAAGTGTTATCTAGTCTCGTGGTCGATGACAAGCTCCTAGTAGTGCTTTGCTGTTAAACAATGGCGATGGGTATATTCACGTTGTTGAATGTTATAAAAAAGAATTGTTTAGTCTGTTATGGTTGGATTACTTATCTTGTTGCTTGTGCGCGAGCTCTTGAATTGCTTAGTAGCTACGGGTGACATTTATAATTGGATTTAGATGGAACTGTAGTTCTTGTAATCTCAATGTTTAGTCGCATGCGTAAATGTATTTGCATTAATCTAAAGGAATCGGTACAGTCCAGAATGTTATTGACTTAGGATTCTGATGGACTCTGTTTCTTTCTTCTAGACTGTAATTTATATGTTGATGTATAAATAAGTTGAATAGGAAAATTCTCTCTCTCTCTCCTAGTCAGGAAACCTTGTGTGCTTTCTTCTTGCATCCTTTTGCGATCTCTACGGTAAGGGCATAACAAGAATAAACTGTGGTATTGTATGGAGAGACTGGTATAAAATGTGTGTTGCTGTATAAATGGGTATACTTGTCAATACCATTGAAATGTGTTATGATGATAAAAGAATTAAGACAGTGAGCTTGTTGAATGTTTTAACTGCCTTTGAGAAATTGTTAGAAACAATCTTGTAGGAGTTTTGTTGTCTTTAGAATGGTTGTATTCATATGTTCTTAGTCTCTAACATATAGGATGATTAGCCTGATTTAAGTTTGGAATGTGAAGAAATGATTTCATATAAACAGGTTGTTTAATGAGAACAATTGGTGGATTGCAATTGTTTTAAGAATTAGTGCTTATCATGCTCAGTTCACCGAACTGACCCGTGTTGACAATTTTTGCAGATGGTTGCCGTAAGTGGTAAAGACACGCAGATCTGATGTGATGTTCAGATTGTTTAATTTGGTTTTATGATGAATTCCAATTTGATTCTCTAAATGTACTACTTGAAGAAAGATGTTCTTTTGCTATTGAGTATTGTATCAAATATGTTGAATGCATAAAATGTATTTGATTAGCTTAGAAATGAATGAAATGAGGTATTTGTTACGTATGTGTTTGCATTCGTATCTTGATGGATTGAACTTCTTCGGTTTGAATGATTTTAAGAGCATTGTTATTATTGTATACCTTGGAGACATTTGGGATTCTCTAAGTAAGCTTTGCAAAGATTATGTGACTGAATACTTGTGTATGTTTAGTAGTTCTGTTATGTTCTATCTAAAGCTATATTGGAATTTAGATCCTTTGTCTTTCGAGAAGCTAAGGTTAAAATAAACCTCAACAGGAAGTTAAACGGGCTGAATAAATTATTACTTCCTAGTCTTGATCTAAGTCAAGACAACGTTTAATTGGATTTTTAATCACTATATCTCAATACTAATAAGTAAGATATATTTCAGTTATGAGAACTGATATAAACCAAAAAGGGTATGGTTAGCAACCTTATGTGAAGATTAAGGGCTATTGCCCAGTTTCGTTGATTTAGATTTCTGTTTTTCAATGAACTCCTTGATGGGACCTCAAGTCTTAATAACTTCTCTTTGTAAAATGGGTTTTATTAGGAAAGGTAATTCTAAGGTGAGGAACCCAGGGGTTGGGAAAAGACTACCCTAAAAGGAGCGTCTTAAAGTATAACTTTAACTCAACGTATGTAACACCTTAAAAATAAGTAGATCTTTTCGAGGCGGATTTGAAGGTTGATGGCACAAGTCAACTGCAGGGTTGTACCTTCGAGAAGATTAGGATCTTCTCGAAGATACAACAATGCAGGTGACTTATGGCGACACCCTTTGCATTGATCGTTAAGATTTACACCTTAAACTCGAACAAGTTTTACTCTGGGACTGATTAGGAACGTGGTCATGTTATAAGGCTGCCCCAGGAGACTCGGGGTATCTTGACACACTGGGTTAACTAGGGTTGACCCAGTATGTCAGCGTATCCCTAGTCCTCGGGAGCATCCCTATAACGTTGTCATATTACTAATCCGTTCCTGAGTGAATAACTTGGGGCAGGAGAGCGACATAGGAAGTCAGTATAAGACATTCTACATAACATAGGAATGGGGTGAAGGACGTATTCAGTTGACGAGTATGCGCGTCGAGGATACGAGACATAAGCGTATGTTTCAAATCTTTGGCCAAAGTATCGCAAGTGCTAATTGCGTTGTCCTATGTCACCTAGTCTAAAGGGCGAGATGCCGATGAATAATGGTAACAATTATTCGAGATAGGTTCCTTGGACAGATGAGCATTCGAATCCCAGTTAGGGAAGAGAACCGCAAGAGTGATGTGTTAAAATAAAAACGCCAACTCTTGATACTCATGAATAGATCGGTAGATTACCGAGTCATGGAATGAATAGATCGGAGGTACTCCAGTCATTACTGAAGACATATGGTTATCTGTTATAAGAATGGTTGTTTTGATTTGTGAGTTCTAAATTATGTATTTAGAACTAGGAAGCATTTATTAAAAAAAAATAAAAAAAATTCTTGTTCTATTTTACTAAAATGGAGATGTTACACTGTCTCGGCTCTATTCTTAAGTTCCAAAATTAACAAAGTGAGCAATAGCGACCTGTTTCCAACCTATTTAGCACTTTTACCCGCCTTGAGATCACTTCTGTTCACTCGGAAAGCAGCTAAGTCTTACTATCTCCCTCTCTTGTTTAGGGTTTTCACATTATATGCTTGTTTGCTTGCGTCATTTACTGCATTTCAGCATTTATATATTTGTTTCAATACTTACTCTCTGATCAGATAAGATTTAATTCAAATTAAATTAAATCACATAATGATAAAATAAAAATAAAGCATTGAACATGATCAAAACAAGCGAAAAATAGTTTTGAGATCATACGCCTACTCTAAGGAGCACTTGGTATATGTCCAAGAGTCACAATTGTATGTCGCATAACTCCGGTGTCGTATGCCCATTTTAACAACATGTTTCCCTAGAAGCTGTTGTACAACCAAGCTAATTTTCCGCATTCACCAAATTCAAGCCTAAAATTCAACATTCTACAAATCTCAAAGCAATTTGCCAAAATTTGCAAACTTGTTTGTATGAATGGTGGATGGCAAATGTTATTACATTTGTTTTTTAAATCATTGAAATTTGTTTGAAAAAACGTTGACACCCATTTTAGGGTTTTCCACTTGATCGTTGTTTGGGTATATATTCACCATAAGCTGTTACCATTTGGTATATATTCTTTGCCGCCTAAACTATAGATACATTGATGGTAGCGTGAAGATTAAAGCGGCGAAGGAAAGGTTGAAGCTTTGTCGGGTGCCAATCTACAACAATTAACCACCTAAAGTGAGATAAATATTGTCATAGTGAAAACTAAGAACCGAAGAATATTGGCGTAGATTATTGATTGAAGCTTATTAAAGGCAAGTCAAACAGTAAAGAGGCAAGGACTTAGGAGTTTTTAATTTGAAGTTTGTAAAAATTTTAATTATTTTTTAAGTTTTAAATTAATATTTTTATTATTGCATAGATCTTTTTAATAATGTTTTATAAACTTTTATAAAATCCTTGTTTTTAACTAAAATTTTATAATTTTATTAAAATTATTTTGTTAAAATTTCATAAGTATTTAAGTGTTTTTTTAAATCATATATTTAATTTATATATACGATAATAATTATCCAAAAATTATTCTCATACATAATTAAATGTATGATAGTATTTTTTTATAATTTATTTAATTATTATAAAATTCTTTGTTTATTTTTTTGTCAAAAATGCAAATTATCATATAGGTATGGCAACTCTAAAATCAAGTGCAAAAGGATGGAAATATATGAACCATGAAGGTCAAACAAATAATGTCACATGCACTTTATGCCAGCATCTTTTTGCAACCACATTAACAAGGGTAATGGACCACCTTCTTGGCATATCAGGTGGTCAAGGAGATGGTGTTTAAGCATGTCTGAATGTCACTTCTATAATAAAGACAACATTGGAGAGAGACTACGAAACTTATTAGCATTAAATCGGAAAAAGACACAGAAAACATCGAATCCACGAGGACCTTTCTAGGCCCAGAATGCCCCACGCATCTTTCTCCTCCATGTCCAAAAGTTTTGGAATGCCACTAAAAATTAGTCGGGCAACAACTTGAATAGATTTTGGAAGCTGTAGAAAAAGAATGCATGGGTTGATTTAATTTATGAATCTGTCATTCCATTTCATGTCACCAAGATTCCTCATTTTATGAATGCGGTTCAATTAATTTCATTTGGTAAAGGGTACAACTCTAGATTCAAAAGCTTTGAGGATTACACTTTTGAAGAGATCAAAAGATAGGATCACTAAAAAATTAGCAAATATTAAAGACTCTTGGAAATCAACATGGTCTAAGTGATGGTTGGTCATATATACATCAAAGACCATTGATCGATGTGTTAGTCTATTGCCTTAAAAATGTCGTATTTTTAAAAGCAATTGATACCATATTAAGAAAACTTGGCAAGTACTTGCGAGTTGGCGAGTACTCGCCATTCGTTTTCCCAACCGAATACTTGCCACAGTTAACTTGCTTTGAGTATTCCCGAGCATTGGCTGAGTATTCCCGAGTATTGGCCAAGTAGCTATGTGTTGCTTAAAATTTATGTTTTTTAAAGAAATTTGCGTATTTTTAAGTTGTCGAGTATACCCGAGTATTGGCGAGTTTTTGCCGAGTAAAATTTTTTTAGTACGCTAAATGCAGTATGCAAACTATGATTGATACCATGGAACTCGAAACTTCGAGTATATCTTCAACATTTGGATGAAGCGATTCTCGAAGTTGGTGTAGAAGTCATAGTTCAAGTTATTATTGATAATGTTAGCAATTGTGTGGGAGCTAGAAAGTTGATAGTAGATAAGTACCCACATATTTATTGGAGTCTTTGTGCGGCCCACTTTGCATTGATTTACTAATCCATAATTTGGCCAAATTTCCTTAGGTACATGGAGTTCAAAGAGGAAGAACCATATGGGTTTAGGGCAGCCTATATATAGATCTCTCGAGAAAGGACATCCAGGCACTCCCACGCCCCTTCTATATAGGCGGGCCCCCTATCTATGCTCAATCAGTTCTATATAGAGGGCTGGGGTGGGGCACAGTATATAGTTTCATTCGAGGGGCTCCCTCTTCAACCACCTCTAGAGTCGGGTGCCGACTATATCTATTCTATATACCAACCACATAGCCGCCGCGGTCGAGTATCGGTCGAGCCATATATGGATAGGGCCATCCATCTAGACTCTATACGCGACCGACCATATATCTGTCGTTGTCGATATAGAGGGGGGGCTGATGACTGATGACTGATGCCCATGCCATAGATAGATAGATAGATAGATAGATATATGGGGGGGCCCTATAGTTCTTTCCCAGTGATGCAGTCCATTCCATACCTTGAACCGTGAACCGCTCGAACTGGCCCCAAGATCTATAGATAGGCCGCCCCTCTATCTATATAGGCTGGCTGGCGGATAGATGTTTGAACACCCGACCCCTCCCTATATATATGGAAAAACATCGCCTCACATTAAGTATATAGGAAGCATGCATCCGAGGAGTTGTTGAAGTCATGTGACACAAGATTTGCCTCCTTTTATATCACTTTTAAAAAGATGTTGAGCATAAAGGAGCTCTATGATTTGATGTTTGTAGAAAAAGAGTGAGATGATTTTGTTCTTGTCATACAAGGTTCTAAAACTAAGTATGTGGAGCAAATCATTTTAAGCTCTAACTTTTGGGAAAATGTTGTCAAAGTTTTTAAAATGTGTGTACTCATTGTTCATATGTTTCGCATGGTTAATGGCAATACCCTTGTATCAAGCATAGTTTATGAGGGTATGGACTTTTGTAAATTAGACATCAAAAGGCATTGATAATGTGGAAGCAAAATATAATGAGACACGGGATATTTGCGATGGAAGATGGAGGATGATGCATACTAATTTGCATACAACGTGTTATTTAGAGCCAACACTCTATAGAAAGAGAAAATGATTGTGAAGTGATGAGTGGGATTTATGCAACCATTAAAAATCTTGTTCCGAGATCGAGATGTTGCAAAGAAAATTAGAGAGCAACTTAGAGCATACAAGAGAGATGGGTTGTTTGGAACCAAATCAGCAATAAATGGTAGGAAGACATGGATGGAAATGAATGGTGGAGATTATATGAAGTAGATACTCTTGAATTACAACATTTCGCAATTCGAACCTTGAGTCAAGGAGTAAATGCATCATCGTGTGAGAGAAATTGGAGCATCTTTGACCATGTTCAATCAAAGAAAAGGAATAGCTTGTTATCAAAAAGGTTGGGGGACCTTTTTATGTTCACGGCAATTTGTGATTGACCATGAGAGAAGTGACAAAAGATGCATGCTATTCAAAAAAAAGCTTCAGGATGTCCTAGAAGACTCTTATGATGAAGATGATCTTGATTTTGTTTGTGATGATGAACAAGGGTGAATCTAGTGACATTTATAATGATGATGCTTTTGCTAGTGATGATGAGATTGAGCAAGTGCTCTTGATGATTTGATTTTTGATGTAATAAGTAGACCTTAACCCATACTACATAACGAAGTTCGAGACTTTGATCCATCACTTTATGATAGCTACTTAATGAAATATGATATTATTTTCTTGTTTTGAAATATGATATTATCTCAAAAAGTTCATCTTCGTTTTCTTTAATGACATCCTTATTTATGCTTGGACATGGGAGTAGCATCTAATGCACCTAGAATCCTTTCGGATAAACATTTATGTGCCGAATGGCCCAAGTGCTCTTTTGGCAAAAACAAATTGAGAATCTAGGGCACATCATTTATAAGGAAATATTCAAAGTGAATTGAAAAAATAGAGGCTATGAAAAATTGGCCTAGACCCAAAAGCGCTCAAGAGCCTTCATGATTTTTGGGCCTCAAAGGTTATTATCATAGGATTGTCAATCACTATGGAAAAAGTGTAGCCTCATGACAACCATGTTGAAAACAGTGCCTTTCATCAATCATAGGTGGCGGAAACGACCTTTGAACTTCTCAAGTAGGTCATGTGTACTATGCCAATTCTCGTTATTCCCGACTTCTCCAAGCCTTTTGTCATTGAACTTGATGCCTTAGGAAATGGAATCGGAGCAATCCTCATGCAAGAAGGAAAACTATAGCATTCACCGATAAGGCATTTATCAAGATTCTATTTGTTCTACACACAAGAAAGAAATTTTAGCCATCCTTCGTGCTGATGAACAAGTGGCACCCATGTCTTGTCGGCAAACATTTCTACATCAAAATCGAATATCATTATCTTAAGTACTTCGTGGAACAAGTCTCTTCTCTCGAGCAATGAAATGGGTAATTGCCAAAACCGAAAATAATGGATGGCAAAAGAGAATGAAAATGAAATGGAATGTGCAAACCAAAATTTAGTATTATTATTGAGTACCACAAATGACAGGATTTACAAATATAAAGCCATTAGAATGGCTATTACACTTCATATTCTCCATGACTTCAACTACATACAAGAACTCAAGTTCCAACTACAAGACAAAAGCTCTCATAAATAACACCTAGGATTATCTAATATTATGTACAATAATATTACATCCCCCCTTAATCCGCAGGGGTTACAGTGAGACAAGCATGCCTCTAAACTTTTCAAATTTTTCTTTTACAAGTGTTATTTTCAAGATGTTTGTTCATCGCTCTACAATAAACAACGAAGCAATTTGACACTGCCTTCTTTCACATGATGCTGAATCAAGTGGAGTTTTGTATTGATGTGTTTGGTTTGGTCATGAACAATTGGATTCTTCACCATTGAAATTGCAGATGTGTTGTCAACCATTAATGGTGTTGACGAACCCTGTTGTTACTAAGCCACAAAAACTCTCTCGGTGCCTCTAAAACAGCCATGTATTCTGCTCCCGCTAAAGAAATTGTCGACATTGATTGCTTCTTTGATTTCCAACTGACAACTATTGTTCCCAAATTCATTAGAAACCCTGATGTAGATTTCTCATTTTCAAAATCATCAGCATAGTCAGAATCTAAATAGCCAACCAGTTTGAAGTCTCCTACCTTGAAGTATTTGAGCCCAAAATTGTGTTCCTTTGAGATGTTGAGGACTCTTTCTGCTTCTCCCCAATGGCTTTCTTTGGATTGTTGCATGAATCTAGATAAAACACCAACAACGAAAAACATATTTAGTCTAATTGTGGTCGCATAGATCAAACCTCCAATGAGGTATCCATATGTGGTTGCATCAACCAAATCAGTGGTATCTTCTAATGTCAATTTCATATTTTGTTCCATGGGTGTACTAAGAGGCTTACAATTTGTCATTCCAAATTTGCTCAGAATTTCACCAATATACTTTTGTTGAGTTATGAAGATGTACTTCGAAATCTGAACCACTCAAATCTCCAAATAGTAATGAAGATAGCCCAAATCTGTCATTTCAAACCCTTTCATCAATTTGCTTTGATTTTTGCAGTATATTTCTCATTATTCCCTGTTATGAGCAGATCATCCACATACACCACCAAAAAAACTATTTTGTCAATTGTTTTGACAAAAAAAGTTGCACCTTCAAACTCAAATTGCTGGAATATTAATGTCAATTTGATGTCCACAAGGACAAGGCGCAAGTTTTTGTCAATTTGATGTCCACAAAATATTGGACCAAAAAACTGAACGAGATAGTCTTCACATGGAATATATCAACTACAACTTTACCTATCATCTCAGCAAAATGCAGCAGCAGAAAACAATCTAAAGTAGCACGACGAAAGTGGAAAAGAGAGGACAAAAAAATGAATTGCAGCAACTTGTGCCTGTGCTTTGATACCAATGTCAAGTCAAGAACTATGAACTGTGCAAAAGAGAATGAAAATGAAATGGAATGTGCAAACAAAAATTTAGAATCATTATTGAGCATCAACAAATGACGGGATTTACAAATATAATACCATTAGAATGGTTGTTACACTTCATATTTTCCATGACTGTTCAAGTATCTATGGGAACTCTTCGAGTTCCAACTACAATACAAAAGCTCTATTAAATAACACCTACAAGTATCTAATATTATGCACAATAATATTACAGTAACAAAATTGGTGGGCTAGACTATGAGTTTACCTACAAAAAAGGTAAGGACAATGTTGTTTCCGATGCGTCGTCTCATAAGTATGAAAAATATGTAAACTCAAAATTAGGGTTTATTTTAATTTAAGACAAATTACTTTGTGTTAAGATAAAATAGGAAATAGAAATACAATAAATATGAAAATCCTAAATCATGTACAGATCAATACGGCAAATGCACAAGCTTAGGCGAGCTAAATAAAGTAAGAACAAGTTAGGGTTAAGAGAGATTGCACCAATTTACTCACTGAGACAGAGTGATGGCGATTTAAAAGTGTATAGAGTGTTGTTGAGCTATCATGAAAATTCGGGAGTCTAAATCTGCAAGGACGACGAAGTTGCCTGTGTTAAACAAAGTCACCCAGGCAACTTTGTCCTGGATGAACAGATTTGTCCTTTTTAGTGCTTGACTAGATCTCACCTCGGCACAATCTTTGTCTATGTTTTGGTATCTTGATTTTGTGTTCAATTCGCGGTGATCACATATGTACAGCAGATTAGGGCTCCTCCTTTTTCTTTACTTGGGGACCTAAAAACACAATCTGATTGGGTTCAATTGCCCCCACAATGTCTGTGTAGAAATACTCCAAAGAGGCATCAAACCATCGGAGTTCCCACCCGATGTATTTGTGCAAGATGAATGTGTTCTGGCAATGAAAGCCCCAACTGGACCTTCGGCACTAGGCAATGATCTTTAGTACGATGTAGCTTTGCAAAATGGCCTAGGCAGCCGTATGGAATGTATGCAAACTTAGAGCTAGCTGATGTGCTTGAGAGTGACTTAGCAATTTGATGTTTTGTTGTGATCTCCTAAATGGTTCCCAAAGATGTTCAATAAGAGATCTTTTGAATGGATTGTATGAATGTGCTTTTATATATGACTATTGCGAAAAGTTTTCCCACTCAAATGACATTAGGTTGACTAGGCTGACTTGTGATTTTGAAAAAGTGACCATTAGGGATTTGGAAGATGAAGTCGTTGGCTTGAGACAAAGCCGCCCCAATGGCTTTGTCTATCATGGCTGACGTTGTCTTGGTGGAGTGCAAATTGCAATCTATCAGTTGGATATGGTGGTCAGATATCTAAAGATGTGTTTTATATTTTGTAAGTATATTTTTGATTGGTCAATGATAGGTAACAAGGGTGACCTAACGGCTGAGAGTGCTGATTGAGCAAGATGCATGTAGGAACTAGTCATTTGAGTGCATAATGATTAAAGGGCCGAGATAAATGCCAAAGATTAATTGCCAAATGCCATTGGTCCAGATTTAGGTATCTACATTTGCCCCCATTTTAATCTAGTAATTGAAAATTGCTTGATTAAAATAAATAACTTGAAACGCAAACCTCCCATAAGGACAAGGCATGTGCGAGAGTGGAATGTGTGTTCCCTTCTCCTTTTGTGTATAGTCATACATGTGAATTTGTTTGCCACATGCAAAAACGTGTATTAAAATCTAATCAAGATGCTTATACAAAATCAGTAAATAACATAAGCTAAAAAGTGAAAGCATGAAACATATTCACTTGTTTACACCCGGTTTTATATGCGAGGAAGACTAATTTGAACATGATAAGCAGTTGCAATTGGGCTTCATATGTGAAGCCATCCATAGCACTTTTGCCTACTACAGGACATCATTCTCTAGCAATCGAGCCTACTAAGTGGAGCTCAATCAAGCAATTATGCTTTCTAAGTGAAGCCTTTCTTTAGTAATTGAGTCTACTACATGAAGCCTTTCTCTACTAATTGAGTCTACTAAGTGATGTTATGTCGATGTTGTGATGTAATGTATCGAAATAACTGTTTGTGTATCATCATAAAGTGTCATTTGAAGCACTCTATTTGAAATCTACATAAATATATGTTAGAATAACCCTATAATATGCCTCCTTTAAAGATGAGGGATACTAAGAAAGATAACTTAGCTCAAAAGAGAAAGTGTTAGTTATGTAAAACCAAATAAGCAACATCATCAATGGTATAAACCAAAATTAGTGTATGGACTAACATGGTACAATGTATATAATTTGTAAGGTAGAAGCATGTGTAAGCACAAGTATGTTGTAACATGCGTAAGACTAAAGTATTGTAAACCAAGCAATGTGTATAGGAAAAAATGATAGTGTTCGTGATAGATAAGCAATTAAACAAAAGTAACACATGTAGAATTCATAAGATAGAAGCGAGTGTAAGCTAAGTAATGTCTATGTATCATCAAAAGAGTGAAACATGTCATGAAAGTGTTTTAGAAATATTCAGTAAAATAGCATAGCAATGATAGAATGAATAGCATGATCACGACAAACAACTCAATGCCTAATGGATCCATAGTGACCCACGACACAACATGACACAGCATGACATGACGTGCCTATCATAACAAGACTTGACCGACAAGACGTGATAGACTTGACTAGTGTTAGCAGTGTTAGTTGTTAGTTTGTGTGAAAAAACAAGTATGCAACAAACATTGATATAAAGTCAAGTGTATAAGAAGCAATGTAATAATCAACATATAGTGAGCAAGTAAGAACAGTAATAGTCGGATTACTACCCAAAAGTAATCAATGCGATCATTAGATAAAGCATGGTATAACATGTGTCATAAGTAGTAAAGCAATATGGTGCATGCAACGGACTAGTATAGAAAGATATGATCATGATAAACTCGGTTGTATAGATGCCCTTGGTGTATGTGTACCCCAATGTGGTAGGCATCCCCAAGATACAAGTGTATAAGAAGTTGTCAAAAGCTTAAAGATGTGATTAAAATAGCCTCAATATGTAAGATGCCCCTCAATGTGGATATGCCCCGGGGAGGTAATGCGTATAATGTCCATAGGTTGTAACTACTTAATTTGTTCTATAAATTGTGAGTGCTAAATTAGTGTAGAGTGCTAAATCCAAGTGATCATAAAGGCTCAAAGCCAAGCAAGGACTAAGCACGTCACATATAGGTCCTGATTTTTATTTTCTTGATGTTATAATGTTTTTTGTATTTTTAGACTAGGAGACTTGAAAGGTAAATGTGATACTAATGGCCCTAGAGCAATGGCTAGGAACAAAGAATAAGGCCAAGCAGGTCCTACATAAGTACAGATTCCCTCAACAATCACATCAAACTCCGAAATGTGTTACATTGTTTGGTAACAACCTAGTTAAATAGTAGAGGATGTGAAACAAATGAGAAGTGTTATAACATGTGTGTAGAGTTCTATGTACAAGGTAGATACATGTACTACTAGATTTGTGACTTTGTCGAAAATCAATGTCCATAGGTGTAGCAAATGTGTCTAGTGTCGTGCAAATAGAAGTATTAGGGGTATCGGAATCAAAAAAGTAACCTTAAGTTGTATGATATCTAGCAATTGGAATTGTGGTCGTCAGCCAGTAGAGTCCAGTTAAGAGCCAAATGGTGGATGTAGTATGGCAAGGAATGGGGTGGTGTCCTTGATGGTTCACGCATGCAAGTTTGCAATGGAGTATTATTTGATGTATGAGGCAAGAAGGTTCATGTGACGGATGGGATCGTCACGATAGGTATAGGATGTCACTTAGTGTTTATTGCCATGGAAGCAAAAGGTGTTGCTGAAGTTTTATTTATTCTTGTTGTCCTTGTTTTTGGCGGCCTACTTGTAATCAAGTAATAAGCATAACATGATTTTTCTCACCATTGTTAATAAGAGTTGTCTTACAAGAAACCTTCTACTTTGGAGATAATTCATATAACTAACTTATGTCGAATGAGTCGAATCATCATAGTATTTACGAGGTCGACATAGGCGAACTTGAGTTTAGCTAAGATGTTATCTATATCATTAGCAATCTATTCCTCATCATCGGAATCATCATTACATTGTTGCTCAGCATCCTACTTGGCAATAAAAAAATATTGAAGCTCAACAAGCCGTGATTATTACATTGTGATGGAGCAATATAAATAGCATGGCTTAGCTATAACCGTGGAGTAACCAATACACAACAAATAAGCTTGAATAAGCCTATGGTAGAACCTCCTAACAATATGCCAACAATAGCTACTTAGGTAATCACTAAGTCTAACCACCTATTTACGAGTAAATCCCTTATGTAACTAAATGTTACATATACTACATATTATAGTTTAATTAATCTAACATCCTCCCTTAATGACTAAATCACATGTTTAGTCATTATTACAAAAAATCATTAATTCCAAACATGAGCTCAACTAGGGTGTAGTGTTGTTGCCTTTGCGAGTGATGTAACCAAATGTCCCTATTGCCGCTAATCCATCTTACCAGAGTACATGGGTAATTAGCCGCTACAACCGCCAAGTAACATACGAAATGGTGTTGAATACTAGGTTCACTGGATTTTGTTGTATCTTGAATTGTTGTCATGCCTTGAATGTGTCATGTTTTACCTATTTATTAGAGTTAGCAGTTCTGACAAAAAAATAGAATATACATCAAGACTAAACAACATAACATATCTCCTAAGCGATATTTCTGTGATGAGTATTTGAAAACCCAACACTCACTACTTTCCATTGTTGAATAATTTTGGGACATTTATTATTCACAACACTCTTGTGCTTTTTTTGTATGCCCCTTCCTCTTTCACCAACCTTCATGGAAAACTTCCATTTTGGTTTGACTTTGGTCTTTGAACTTGTGCTTGGTTTCAATACTGTGAAATAAAGAAGAGCAAAATTTACCCAACATTCACTACTTTCCATTGTTGAATAATTGTGGGATATTTATTTCTCACAACACTCTTGTTTTTTTATGTATGCCCCTTCCTCTTTTACCAACCTTCATGGAGAACTTCCATTTTGGTTTGATGCTTGGTTTCAATACCTGTGAAACAACAGTAAGAGCAAAATTTACCTACTCTTCACCTTGCACTTTTTGTTTTCCTAACCTTGAACATTGCCCTTCCAAAGCAAATAAGGCAATTAATCTTTTCGCACATTACCCATTGTGGTATAATATCACTTAGGCCTTTTGTGTTGGCTTTCTTCATTGCTAGATTCCTCCTTAGAACATGTAGCCTCTGTTGTTTTCAACTTTGAATCTTGTTTAATAATTGTACCAAAACTTGTTACAAAAACATTGTCAACGAAATCACTACAATACTTTCAATAGATTTACCATTATCATAAAAGAACGGTTCTTTCTCATCTACAATAACATCCCTATTCGCCACAATTCTCAGTATATAGAGACATTTGTTAACTTGTATGCATTGTTCTATTCACAGTACAATATATATACTTTTCCCAATATAGAAGCACTAGAAGGGGTGTCCCACCGGGTGTGCCATATGTATGCATGTCAAAGTAAACTAAGCTAATGGAAGGGATTTAACACCAAGTAAAACCCTAACTTAGTTCATTTAAACAAATACATCAAGATTGAGCTAAAAAGGAAAAACTTAATTAAATTGCACAAAATGTAAATCTACACTAAATGCAAACCTCCCTTTTGATGTTTGGATGTGCTCGATATGTAGATACTTCCTTTATGTGAACCAAACACAAGTTACGTGCAATCAAAGGGTTTTTACTAAAGTGGAAGAGATCTCATCAATATGGCTTAAGTGCCATTTTTTACTCTTCTCCTACTAACTTTAGCAAAGAGGTTTCTCAATTTATGCAAGCTTTCTTGTGAGGGAAATGCTCTCTTGAGATATGTGATGTCTTACAAGGACAAGGTGTAAGGTGTGACAAGGTGTACTAGGTTTCTTATATAGCTTTCCAATTTGGGAGAAGCTTGCAACCTAGTGAATGTGGGATAAAGTGAATGTAGAATTAGAAAAGGATAAACATGATTAGAAGATATTAATTAGAGATTAGTAACTCATGGGAGTTTGGAAAGTTTAATTAATCAATTGGGATTAATTAATAGGCCAAGTTTAGCTTATAGAAGCTATTTGGAGATGATTTGGAGGGAAATTAGTAGAATTTGAAGGGTTTGAGAGGGGATTTAACTAATAAGAGGGTTTATTAATTAAATACAAGATTGTGGAAGGGTAATTAATTAATAATGGTTAATTAATTATTAAAAGATGATTTTAACTAACAAAGATATTGTCATTGATGTCTAAAGGCTTAATCATTGATGTATTTGGTTTGGACAATTGTGAAATATTGTCATTGATGTCAAAGGCTTAATCATTGATGTATTTGGTTAATGGAAATGTAACGGAGTTGCGGAAATATTGACGGATGTTGTGAAATAGTGACGGATGTTGACAACGAAGTTAGCGGAACTATTGCGGATGTTGAGGGAAATGGTAGAAAAAGTAACAGAAATAACCAGCAATATAAAGGCTGAAAAAAAAGTTTAACTACATGAAAAGAAGTATTGTTACATGGTATAAGCGAGATATACACAGCTGTACATATGAAAAGATATCAGCATTTTAAGGTGTTCATATGCCATGTTTATGGTGAAAAGAAGATTTAATGATGGCTGGCAGCGATTTAATGATGACACAATTTTATTAAAGAAAGGGCGGCTGCATTTAATGGAGTATATTGCATTGTTTAATGTGCATTTAATAATTGTTATGGGCTGCATTAATTACTTTTGGTTTTAGCCGACTAATGCACTTAATTAAGTTGTGTTAATTAAATAATGGAAAGGTTGTGTTGGTTGGAATGATGTGTCTTTTCGAAAGGATGTGAGAAGGATATATAAGGAGATGGAATCATTTGATTTTAAAAAGCACACTTATTGAAATTTTTGTGAAAAGAGAAAAGGAAGAGCAGAATATGAAATAAAAAGTGAAGGGCAGATTTATTTTTAATGAAGAGTTGCAGCGATTTATATATGTGAAGGGACTGAAATAAATAAGAAGAATATTCTTAGCAGCAGTTTTGTTCTATCACTTGTTGAAGCAGCAACAACATAAAAGATAGAAAAGAGTTTGTTTTTTGTAAGGAAGGTTGGTGCCTTCATATTTGAAGAGATAGGTGTCTCTTGCTGAGTTGGTGCTTAGCAAAAAGGGGTTGGTGCTCCTGTAGGTTGGTGCCTACAAAAATTGTAATTTGGGGATTGGTGTCTCCCGTAGGTTGGTGCCTACAAACATTTGAGAAATATAATAAAGAAGATTTTCTCGTGGTTTTCTCCTGAAAGGGTTTCCACGTAAATTGTGTCTATTTGCAGTGTGTTGGTTTGCTTTGCATTCATTGATTGCTTTGATATATTCTCTGTGAAATTGATTAATTGTGATTACGGATCTGAGATTAAGTGTTAAATTTAAAAGAATATCATAATCTTGATTCACCCCTCGGTATTATCTTGTGCTTAACAATTGGTATCAGAGTGGGTGCCTTCGGGAACAATCTAACAATTGGAAGGTAGATCTTAGAAGCACATATGGCTACTCATCAAGTACAAGAAGGTTTTTCTTCGAACAAGGCTCCATTGTTTGATGGAACAAATTATGCATTTTGGAGCATAAGAATGAAAACATATCTAATGGCACTAGGGTTTGATATTTGGCAATCGATATGATTGGATATCAATCCCATCAGTTCCATCAGCAGATCAAGCGGAAAGAAGGCTTTTGAAAACAATGCAAGGCGATGAATGCTATCTATGTGGCCTATCGAGAATCGAGTTTGTTAAAGTAATGCTGATGTGACACGGCGAAGGAGATATGGGACAAACTTGAACTATCTATGAAGGTGATGACAAGGTTAAAAGGGCTAAGCTTCAAACTCATAGGAGACAATTTGAGAGCTTGAAAATGAAGGATGAGGAGAATGTTGCAGCCTATCTTCTTTGCGTGGATGAGGTTGTCAACGCCATAAGAGGGTTAGGCGAAAATATTGAAGAATCCATGATCGTTCAAAAGATTCTAAGATCTCTACCATTAAGATTTGATGTTAAGGTGTCTGCCATTGAAGAAATGAAGGATCTTGATAAGTTGAGCATGGACGAACTACATGGAATACTGACCGCGTATGAAATGAGGACTGAGTCAAATAGACCATCAAAGAAGGAAGTTGCATTCAAAGTCTCAAAGAAAGAGAAAATCAAAGAACTTGAGTCGAATGAGAACTCAAGCAGCGAAGAAGATGAGAAAGAAGCCTTGTTCATTCGAAAGTTAAAGAAAGGATCTGGAAAGTACAAAGGTAAGTTACCATTTAAATGTTTTAACTGTGGTAAAATTGGTCATTTTGCGGCTAAGTGTCCAGAGAAAGAAGATAGTGATGATGAGGAAAGCAAACCTAAATTCAAAAGGGAATTCAAGCAAAACAAAGGCAAGAAAAGATTTGGAAAGCAAAAGAAAAGCTTATATTCAAAAGGAAGTAGTAGATCATCCGAAGAAAGTGGGATAAGTGACTCAGATAGCGATAATGAAGAAATATTATTCATGGCTATAAAAGATGACTTAGAAAGAGATGAAGACATGGAAGAAAAAGGTGAAGTGAATCTTGAAGAGGAACTTATCTGTGCCTTGGGAGAGTTGAAAGCTCTTAAAAGAAAAATCAGAAACAAAAATTCTGACTCCTAAAGTATGAAGAAGAAGATCGTAACTTTGAAGCTAAGATATCACAATCTCTTGAAGAATTAGGAAAGATGATCGTGGATCTAAAAACCCAAATTGAAGAAGCAAAACGAGTTGAAGAAGAATTAAGAAATCAGCTAAGGACTAAGGAAGAAGATTGCGAAAAGCGTGAGTCAGAGATCGTTGCTTTGAGAAAGGACTTGGAAAAGGCAAATGCTAAAGTTACAAGTAATCTAAAATTCGAGAAAAGTACTGAGATACTAGATGAAATTCTGAACCAACAGAAGTCAACATCCGACAAGACTGGTCTTGGATATACGGAAAGACAAGACACCGCTAACACAAAAGGTATAGAGTCGTCGAAAGGGACAAGAGCAGAGAAGTCAAAGACCTATGCAGAGACACTCAAGGAACCTATGAAGAATGAAGAGTTGAAAAGGGAGAAGAGCTTTATGAAGATCAACACTTCTTACAAGGAAAGCAAAGATGAGAACAAGTTTAGAAGACCAAATCCTCCAAGATATACTCACATGTTCAGGTTTGAAAATTCTTTCTATGGCTATTGCTTCTATTGTAATCATTTTGGTCATAAAGCAATAGATTGTAGAATACGGGTGAGAGACAACAATATAAAGAACAAAGGTGTGTATGGATTCTCAAATAGAAATTACAACTCCTTTGCTCCTTTATCGAACTATGTTGAAGATATTGTTTGTTATAACTGCAATAACTATGGACATATGGCAAGATTTTGTAGAAGTGGTTTTGTAGAACCATCCAAATCGAACCGAGAAGGTAAATGCTCCAGAAATAAAGAAGAAAGAAGCTACAAAATTTTGGAAAGAAGAAAGAGGATGATGGGCAAGATAAAGAGAAATCTATGCTTGTTCAAACAACATTCCATGCACAGGATGAAGGGGTTGTGGTACATTGATAGCGGATGTTCAAGACATATGACCGGAGATAAAAGTAAGTTCATCTCATTGAAGAAAGTAAATGAAGGTACGGTGAAATTCGGTGATAACGCTAAAGCAAAGATCGTTGGAAAAGGTACGTTGAGTCTTGATAATGGTAAAACAAAAATAGAGAATGTTTTATATGTTGATGGATTAAAGCATAATCTCTTAAGTGTAAGCCAAATGTGTGATCAAGGACACACACTTAAGTTTTATGTTGAAGGGTGTGAGATAAGGAAGGCAGACACGGGAGAGTTAGTAGCAGATGCACATAGAACCACAAATAACCTATACATGCTCGGAGAAGTAAAAGGAGAGAAATGTTTTCTAAGTCAGGTTGAAGAGAGTTGGCTATGGCATAGAAGGATGGGGCATATAAATTTTGATAATCTTGTGAAAATCAGCAACAAGCAGGTTGTGCGGGATATGCCTAAGGTAACGAAACCTACAAGTACTCTATCTGAAGCAATGTCGGCATGGAAAGCAAACAAGAGCAAGGTTTAGACGAAGGAGTATTCGACCACCAAACCACTGGAGCTGATTCATATGGATTTGTGTGGACCTACGAGAATAGAAAGCATCTGAGGTGAGAGTTATTTCATGTTATTCATTGATGACTACACTAGAATGACTTGGGTAGCCTTTCTAAAAGAAAAGTCAGAAGCATTTGAGAAGTTCAAAGCTTTGAGGCTTTAGTAGAAAATGAAACCGGATTGAAAATAAAGTGCTGAGGTCGGATCGTGGAGGTGAGTTCACCTCAAATGAATTCATTGAATATTGTGAAGATCATGGAATCAAAAGACAATACTCAGCTGAGGACTCCTGACAACAAAATGGAGTGAAAGAAAGAAAGAATCGAACCGTCAAGATGGCTAGAACCATGTTAAATGAATCTAAGCTATCAGATAAATTTTGGAGAGAAGCGGTAAATACGGTTGTTCATATCTTGAATAGAGGGCAAATCAGAGTTAATCATGACAAAACTCCTTATGAATTGTGGAAAGGAAGACCAGCTACTGTAAAATATTTCAAAGTGTTTGGGAGTAGATGCTTTATTAAAAGAAATGAAGAGAACTTGGGCAAATTCGATTCAAGAGCGGATGAAGGAATTTTTCTTGGCTACTCTATTAAAAGCAAAGCCTACAGATGTTATAACAAAAGACTACAAACTATAGTAGAAAGTGCAAATGTGAGAGTGGATGAAATCGTGAATCAAAAAGCTAAAGAACCTACAGAAGAGCCCTTAGAAATACCGAGGTAGTAGAAGAAAAAGAAGAGGAAGAAGATGTTGAAAAATTAAGTAAATCTGAAAGGCAGGACACCAAAACACCATCTCGTTTTGTTAAGAAGAATCATGTTGAAAGTCAGATCATTGGAAACCTTGATGATGGAGTACAGACAAGAAGAAGAATTGTAAGTGCATCAGAACCAGTAAATTTCTCCTTATTATCCAAAATAGAGCCGAAGAACTTTGCAGAAGCCAACCATGATAAACATTGGATAAAGGCAATGGAGGAAGAGTTAGATCAAATTGAGAAGAATGAAACATGGGAACTTGTACCTAGGCCAAAGGATCAAGAATGTGATTGGCACTAAGTGGGTATTCCGAAATAAATTGAATGAAGATGGGCAAGTCACTCGAAACAAGGCAAGGTTAGTATGTAAAGGGTATGCTCAAGTAGAAGGTGTTGATTTTGAAGAAACTTTTGCTCATGTTGCTAGATTAGAAGCAATTAGAATGTTTCTTGCTTTTTCGGTATTCAAGAACTTCAAAGTCTATCAAATGGATGTCAAATCAGCATTTCTAAATGGGAAGTTAGAAGAAGAAGTATACATAGAACAACTGAAGGGTTCCTCCTATCAAAAAATGAAGATTATGTGTGTAAGTTGAAAAAGGCCTTGTACGGATTAAAACAAGCTCCCAGAGCATGGTACTCAAGGCTTGATAAGTACCTACAAGACCAAGGGTTCAAGAGAGGACTTGTTGATAGCAATCTTTACATTAAAATTGAAGGTGAGCACCAACTGATTGTTGTTGTATATGTAGATGACATAATTTTTGGAGGAGACAATGAGGAAATGTCAAGAAATTTGTCGAAGACATGCAAAAGGAGTTTGAGATGTCTATGTTGGGAGAGTTATCATTTTTCCTTGGATTGCAAATTTCTCAATCTGATAAAGGAATATTTATATCCCAAACCAAGTATGTGAAGGAAATGTTGAAGAAATTTGGTATGGGGGAGTGTGCACCTGTTAGCACACCTATGGCTACCGGGACTAAGTTGAGCAAAGATGATGAATCTCTGAATGTTGATCAAACTCTCTATAGATCAATGATTGGGAGTTTACTATATATGACGGCATCCAGACCAGACATCATGCAAGCAGTGGGTATGGTTGCTCGTTTTCAAGCAGGGCCGAAAGAAACACATGTGCAAGTTGTAAAACGCATATTTAGATATCTAAAGGGAACTATGGATTATGGGTTATGGTACCCAAGGGGTAAAGACTTCACATTGGTAGCTTATACAGATTCAGATTGGGTAGGATGTGTGGATGATAGAAAAAGTACAAGTGGAGGAGCATTTTCCTTGGAGACAGCCTAGTATCTTGGTTAAGTAAAAAGCAAAACTCTGTATCCTTATCCACAGCAGAAGCGAGTATATAGCAGCAGTGTTATGTTGTACTCAAATTTTATGGATGAAGCAAACCTTAAAAGATATCAAAGTAGAGTATGATCATCCAATCTCCATATTGTGTGATAATACCAGTGCGATAAGTATTTCAAAGAACCCGGTTATGCATTCCAGAACAAAGCATATTCCCATAAGATATCACTTCTTAAGAGAGCAGGTGGCAGAAAAGTAGGTAAAGTTGGAATTTGTTGCTACATCCGAACAGATAGCAGATATCTTCACCAAGCCACTTCCAAAGGAGACATTTGAATATCTACGACAAAAGTTGGGAGTAATATCCTTTGCTTCTTCCCATTGAAAAATCAAGAGAAGCATCGGTTGAGGGGGAGCTAAACATTGCAATATTTAGCTCCTAGATTGGCCCTTTGCCATTGATGTCAAAGGGGAGAATGATTGTAAGGGGGAGTTACAGCAAGGGGGAGTTGCAAAAAAGTTTTTTTTGAAGGTTGCCATCAATGACAAAGGGGGAGATTGTTGGAAATATTGTCATTGATGTCAAAGGCTTAATCATTGATGTATTTGGTTAATGGAAATGTGTAATGGAAGTTGCGGAAATATTGGATGTTGATGAAGTTGCGGAAATTGGCGGATGTTGAAATATGTGGATGTTGAACAAGTAATATGAAATGGTAAGAACGGTATAGAATGAGAAATGGTAGAAAGTTGAAATAACCAAAGTATAGAAAGGCTGAAAACAAAAGTTTAACTACATGAAAAGAAGTATTGTTACATGGTATAAGCGAGATATACACAGCTGTACATATGAGAAAGATATCAGCATTTTAAGGCGTTCATATGCCATGTTTCATGGTGAAAAAGAAGATTTAATGATGGCTGGCAGCGATTTAATGATGACAACAATTTTATTAAAGAAAGGGCCAGCGCATTTAATGGAGTATATTGCATTGTTTAATGTGCATTTAATAATTTTTATGGGCTGCATTAATTACTTTTGGTTTTAAGCCGACTAATGCACTTAATTAAGTTGTGTTAATTAAATAATGGAAAGGTTGTGTTGGTTAGAATGATGTGTCTTTTCGAAAGGATGTGAGAAGGATATATAAGGAGATAGAATCATTTGATTTTAAAAAAGCACACATATTGAATATTTTGTGTGAAGAGAGAAAAGGAAGAGCAGAATATGAAATAAAAAGGAGTGAAGGGCAGATTTATTTTTGATGAAAAGTTGCAGCGATTTATTTATGTGAAGGGACTGAAATAAATAAAAAAGGATATTCTGAGCAGCAGTTTTGTTCTATCACTTGTTGAAGCAACAACAACATAAAAGATAGAAAAGAGTTTTTTTTTTGTGAGGAAGGTTGGTGCCTTCATATTTGAAGAGATAGGTGTCTCTTGCTGAGTTGGTGCTTAGCAAAAAGGGGTTGGTGCTCCTGTAGGTTGGTGCCTACAAAAATTGTAATTTGGGGATTGGTGTCTCCGTAGGTTGGTGCCTACAAACATTTGAGAAATATAATAAAGAAGATTTTCTCCGTGGTTTTCTCCCGAAAGGGTTTCCACGTAAATTTGTGTCTATTTGCAGTGTGTTGGTTTGCTTTGCATTCATTGATTGCTTTGATATATTCTCTGTGAAACTGATTAATTGTGATTACGGATGAGATAGTGTTAAATTAAATTTAAAAGAATATCATATCTTGATTCACCCCCTCTCGGTATGATAATGTCATATACAACAATAATTTTATTTTTTGATAAATTTCACCGTCCAAGTGTCATTCGCTCTGTGGACTTTCAGAACCATAATCAGGTTAGTGTGGTGTGGGTAAGCTCAACATGCAGAACTTCAAAGATTCAAATTTTTCATAGAGTATTTTCAAGCAAGGTATCTGAACATGGTCGTTACCTTGGTAAGGAGGTTAAGACTTTATGCAAACATACAAAGGGTAAGTTTTATTTTTAACTTTAGCACCAACATATCATTATAAAACAAGGATAGTCATCCAAGGGTGTCCCAAAAATAAGAGAAAGTGGTGATAAATTGCACAAATAAGGGGGATTTTCATAATCTTATGACCTTGCACATGTTTTGAAAATGTTTTAAATTTTCCTTTCATTAGTTGTGTGGCAAAAACAACCTTTGAACTTCTCAAGCAGGCCATGTATACTACACCAGTTCTTGCTATTCCCGACTTCTCCAAGCACTTTGTCATTGAAAGTGATGCTTTGGGAAGTGGAATTAGAGCAATCCTCATGCAAGAAGGCAGACCTCTAGCATTCACCAGCAAGGCCCTTATTAGGAGAAACTTGCCCACTCACATATGAGAAGGAAATGCTAGCCATCATTTAGTGAACAAGCATTCATATCTTGTTAGCCAACATTTATGCATCAAATTCGACCATCATAGTCTTAAGTCCTTCTTGGAACAACGAGTCTCTTCTCCCAAGCAACAGAAATGGATAACAAAGTTGATGAGCTATGACTATGAGATTATCTACAAAAAAGTAAGGAAAATGTTGTCGTCAATGCATTGTTTTGTAAGTATGAAGAACAAACAACTTTATGTACATTGTTGATTTCCATTCCTAAGTGGATGCACAAGGTCCAACAAGACTAACACCAAGATGTCCAACTTCAACGGCTCATCCAGCATGCGTCCACTAATCATCTTCTAATCCGAACTACTCTTGGGATGAACGCTATTTGCTTCATAAAGGTCATCTTGTACTAGCTCCCAAAACAACACTATGAGCTAAAACTTTGTTTGAACAACATGCATTATCATCCATAAGCCACTCCATTTTTTTAATAAATATGAAAGGGTCTATAAAAATTTCTTGCAGGATGGAATTAAACAAGACATTTAATATTTTTAAGTAGAATGTGAGATTTTTAAGTGCAGCAAATGTCAAATAGTCCCGACCCCCAGAATACTCCAACCATTGCCTATTCCCACCAAGGCATGACTGACATTTCTATGGATCTCATTGAAGGGCTGCCAAAGTCTAGAGGTAAATCAATTATTCTGGTGAAGGATGATCGCCTCTCCAAGTATTCCCACTTCTACTCCCTCACCCACCCTTTCAAAGCCTCCACCATCGCCCAAACCTTTATTGATCAAATCTTACGCCTCCATGGAATACTGTTTCCATCGTTTATGATAGTAATTCCATTTTTACTAGTAACTTTTGAGAGGAATGTTTCCACAAATACAATACCCAACTTAAGATTAGCTCATCCCGCCATCTGCAAATTGATGATCAAAAAATAATTGTCAACAAATGCTTGGAGACAGATCTATGTTGCTTTGCCTCGGATCAACTACATCATCGAAGTCAAAGCGGTTACCATTCATGGAATGGTAGTATGACAACACATGTCACACAACCACCAAGATGACACCTTATGAATTTGTCCGCAAGCAACCACCGTCTTCTCTTCAATCATACATCCTTGGAAGTTCCAAATTGCATGCATTAAATTCCACATTGTGTATCCATGACAATATCGTTTGATCTCTCAAGAACAAGCACCATACAACATAGAACTAAATGAAATAGGATGCCAATCAACACCGTTCTAGATGTGCCTTTGACATAGGGGACATGGTAGGTGTCATTAATAATATCTTGAACACGTGCTTTGTTCCACATGTACAGGAAGTAGTAATTGTCTTGAATAGATTAGTATAAATGGGGAGCATGAGTATGAGGATCAATTAACCATTGAATATTTGTATTGAGCATTACCCCATCGAAGAGGCTTGTAATATTTTGAAGTGCAATTTTGTGCTTCAATATAATATACCTCTCTCATTTCATTACAAAGTGCATATTCCCTATATTTAGATTGCTCAATTAATTTGTTTGCAATAAGGATCATAACAAAACATACAAACTGCTATCGTACATGGTATATTAAATGTATGGAACGCTACAATAATGCATAGACTACAAAAAAAAATTATGATATTCAAGGTCTTGAAAAAACTGTTATTCACTTTGTGGACTTTCAAAACCATATTAAGGCCATGGTGGTGTGGGCAAGCTCAACGTGCAGCACTTCGATGATTTAGACTTTTCACACAAGTATTTTCAAGCAAAGTATCGGATGTGGGCATCACCTTTGTAAGGTGGTAAAAACTAAGTGCAACCATAAAGGGAAAATATATATTTTTAACTTTAGCACCAATATATCATTAAAAAGAAGGGTCGTCGTGTAAAAGGGGGTCCCACGAGTGAGAGGAAGATGTGGTAATTTCCCAAAATAAGGTGGACTTTCTTTATCTTTTGACCTTGCAAATGTTCTGAAAATGATTTACAAGTGATGCTGCCTCTCCACCAAGGGCTGGCATTCTCAATAGCAACAACCTCTACAACCGTAGTTTAAACACCTAAATTTGGTCCTTGGTACTTCGGCAACATGAATTTTGACAAAATTTGGCACAATTGGATAAATCACACATATTTGACTCTTAAGCACACTTTTCCCCCTATAATTTTAGCCATCCACTATCTTAGCCACCTCAAATTGTCAATCGTATTTATTAAGAGTCGGGTCAATCCATGCAAGGACACCTTGAGAATCGTAGACAAACATTCTCTATGCCTCATATCCATGTTTTACACTCCTAGGACACTACCAAGTAAACCCAAACATTATCGGTTACCACATAGTTTGCATACTCGTATTCGGCAAATAAAAAAATTGACTCAACAAAAACTTGGCAAAACTCGGCGAATATTTGGCAACTTAAAAAATACGCAAATTTCTTTTAAAAACATAAATTTTATGCAAAATATAGCTACAAAATGTATCAAATGAGTTTGTAAAATGTTGGAAAGTGTTTTCTATTATATTTGAATACAAATGCAGTACAAAATCGCATCATCGTGCGAATACAACAGCCAGCGAGATAAGTGTTGTAATTTCAAGATGATTGGCATTGAAAATTATCATCATAAATTGCATATCTATGCAAGTTACAATTTTAAAAAGAAAAAGAAAAAAGGAACTTACCTCCAAATGAAATTCTTCAAATTTGCTCTTCAAATTTGCTATAAAATCTCTTCAACTCATGCAAAGGATGCTCAATAGTTGTGTGATTACAAGTGAGGGAGTGTGATGCATTTATAAGACAAAACCAGCATTTTTTCAGCATAAAATCTGCATTTTTCATGTTTTCCACATTCCTGTGGCTAGTTTTTAGCTAAACTACGAGTTCTAGTGAACATTTGTCATTTTTGGGTGGCGATTTTTTGGGTGAATATTCATCCTACCAGAAATCTGGCAAATACTCGCGAATCAGCAACTATGGGTTACCACATGGTTGCTTTTTGTTGGTTGTGTCTGGAAGCCTTCAAAGGATAGTTTTCAAATTGGGCAATCTCAATTGGTTACTCTAGGCCCGTTTCATGAGTCGGCAATTGCGGAAAATTAGCGAAGAGTCAACAATATATACAAATCATTCATGAGGTCACACTCACCTTTGCCTCTTAGAGCACCCTCACTCTCTTGGTGCACACTCACTACATTGAGGATCATTATCAAAGGGCAATTGCATATCTGAAATCATCAAGGAGCAGCCCTAGAGCAATTTATAGAGAAAAATCTAAATTCAAAGATGTCAAAGTTGCATGATGTCAAATATCAAAGTCTTAATGAAGGTCAATTGTTTATGCACATGATTTTGCACACATTCACATGGGAGGGAGAACTACATGCGGCTTAATCCCTTTTTGGAGTATCGGTATGTAGGCAATGCTCGTTATATCATCAGGGTTATTACGAGGCTTATCAACCCAAAATACTAACCTCTTTTTAAGGATTCCATGTGGTCATTCAATAACAGTTAGGGTTTTTACAGAGAAGAGCAGAAACAAACATCATCACATAGGATTGAGGAAAACCCAAACATCCAGAAGTGGGTTACAAATAGCAGTGAAGGTCCACCAGAAGTTGCAGACCCCAAACATCTCCCGGACACTACAGGTAAAGTCCATACAAGAAAACCTTCTAAATCAGCTCAATCCATACAAGAACACCTTTAGAATATTAGACAAACATTCGCCATGCCTCATATCCATGTTTTGCACTCTAAAAACACTACTAGTAAACCCGAACACTATCGGTTACCGCATGGTCGCTTTCTACGAGGAAGTGTCCAGGGGCCTTCAACGACTAGTTTCAAATTGGACAATCTCCATCAGGTCGGCCTAGACACATTATAATTAACGATGAGTCACCTATATATATAAATCATTCATAAGGTCATACTCACCTTCTTCACCTCTTAGATACCTTACACTCTCTTGGAGCACTACCACTACATTGAGGATCATTATCAAAGAGCAGTAGCGAATTTGAAATTTTCAAAGAGCAGTCTATAAAGCCAAATCCAAATTCAAAGAGGTCAAAGTTGCATGATACCAAATATCAAAGTCTGAATGAAGGTCAATTGTCTATGCACATGATTTTGCATACATTCACATAGGAGGGAGAACTGCATGCGGCTTAATCCCTCTTCGGAGTATGGTAAGCAGGCAATGCTCACCATAACATCCAAATTATGGTGAGGCCGTCCAACCCAAAATACTAACCTCTTCCTAAGGGTTCCTTGTGGCCTTTCAAGAACAATTAGGATTTGGTAAAAGAAGAGCAGAAACAAACATCATCGCACAGGATTAAGGAACTCCCAAATATCCAGAAGCAGGTTACAGATAGAGGTGAAGGTCCACCAGAAGTTGCAGAACCCCAAACATCTCCCGGACATTGTCAATAAATTCTAACAGTGTTGGTAAACTCCAACAGTCCAAGTTTGTCATTGGGGTCCAAGTCTGCCAATAGTCTTGACACACCTTTCAGATCATTTCCAGCACCTATGGCACCTTCTATGAGTGACAAACATCCAAAATCAGCTAAGTAACTCATCTCTTCATAGCTTTATCATTTCTAGATCTAATAATTGCAAAATCTACTTGCTTTAACTATTCAGATTATTGTACATGAATGAACTAATTTACATCTACTTGCCTTAACAATTCAGATTATTGTACATGAATGAACTAATTTACATCTACTTGCCTTAACAATGAACTAATTTTGTAATCTGAATTAATTCAATGTTTTAGTTACATCGTATCAAAACCGTTAAAACAAGCAGCCACTCCATGAATGTCTTTCACCTTCCCTCTTCATTCTCATTTTTATCATGTTGCATCTAGGTTGTGTTGGAAGGGACTCCAACTTGTTTCAAAACGGGGGATAATGTAGACCATCATGTTAATATTGTCATCAGCGTCTAATAGTTACATGTTTTAGTAGCCGACGTTGTTATGTTGCTAATGCTAATACTGTCAGCTTTAGGTCGTATAGTAGTGACCTTTTGATTATGCTCAGTTGTATCGGATGATCATCCTTGTCTATTCTTATGTAGCATGTTATGAATTTCAGTTGGCCCACTTCTAGCCCTCTTTAGCCTTTTACAGAAACATGTACAAAGTATTTGAGATCCGTGTTCTTTTGCCCATTATACGAGATACAACATTCTTGAATTCCAATTGGTTCTCTTTTTATTTGCGGATTACAATTGGTCTAAGTTGCAGATTTAATTCTAGCAAAATAGTAATAACGTGTCATCTTCCATGGTGCATTTTTCGTAGAAGATCTCAGTACAAAGCAGTGTATTCTTTGTCAAAAATTCACAAAGATTGTTTTATGCAATTACTTTCATGCACAATATGATTACTATTAAATGAATTATCAATTATCCTGTGCTACAAAAGAGAATAAAAGATAGATTGGACAATAGTGGAACTAATCTCAGTGTCACATCAAACCTCCAAAGGGAAATGGACCTAATTCAAATTAATTGAACACAAGAAAGATATGCAAGTTTGGACATGTTGTAAACCTATCCTCAAAGAAAATGCTAAGCAAACATACGAATTTGGAATCAATAACCATTTGGCTAGCCACATCATCAAAGCAAAGAAAATTATATTAATGGATACAATTATATAAATTTGTTTAGAACGTAGAAGAACTGCAACTTATACTGAAATCCAAGTCTTTACCACACTACGGAGGGTGCCTCAACCCTAACAGCTAAGTCAAAAACTGTAAAATGCTTGATGACCAAAAACTAAATTAAACTGAACTCAGCTGAATAATAGATTTTTATGACTGTTATAGGATACTAAATTTTATATGCTTTAATCTATAATTTAATAAAAATAGAGCAGACATAACAAACAACCTTTTTTTTAAGAAATGTATCTTATATTACTCTAGAGAACAAAAGCCCATTTTAATCTTGTGTCCAATTGCAAGTATAATCCATCGAACACTTGCTAACTAATAAAATAGTTAGTACTGCCTACCTTTTATTGTGCATCCTTGCAATTTGGCAAACGCAAGGAAATAACTATAAAATGCCTTTACTAAAAATCAACAATAGTGTTTAACGGAAACAGCCAGATTATAAACTTGAAAACATGACCACTGACCGTGTCTGGATCACTTATCAAAGAATTCCATTCCTTTGGATTCACATACTTTCCCACTGTTTTAGCAGGAGATATTCCTGGAACCCCCAAAGATACCACCTGCATAAGTTGACAAAAACAAACTTGCTGATGTAAAAATTATGTTATTTGATCAAGCAAAGCAAGTATAGAACTCATTAACAGTAGAAATCCCTAATAGTTGGTAATACCTCCTTCTTAAGTTTTACCCGCACATGATCCCAACGAAAGGGAGCATCTTCACCTGCTCCAAGAGGAGATTCGCTAGTATGTCCATGATGGATAGCCTCCTCCTCTGGACTGACAGGAGACTCAGTCAGCCTTAATCCCTTCAAACGGTCATCGGCTTCAATAAACAACAAAACTTTCTCAACTGATTTTGTCATCCCACATATACTTCCATTGATGCCTTCCGGTGCCAGAATTATGCCCCCTGAAACACGCTGAATAGAATCAGCTTGATAAGCCATAAGAAAACTCATTGAGGAGGTAAAGAATGAAACCTAAGGAAATAAGTCCCAAATAAAATCCAAACTTCCATTAATCCCCTACTCCCTCTAATCATAAGTACTAAACCATAGCATAGACTCTTAGAAAGACTAATCTGGCCAACTTTGGAAGGAAAAAAAAGGTAAAAACAGAGAAAATTTCTTGCAATTTTTTCCAAAATAAAAATAACTTTGTTTAGGGTGTTATCAAAACTGTGGTTAATACAAAAACTGTTATCAGAAATGTTTGTTCCACAGATATAATTAGAAAAGAAATATGTTTTTAACATTTGAGTTGGTGAGGCTTAGGATCAAATGCTAACTTGTGCTTGCGCAGATGTTTGGGTTCAAACCCTTCCTATGGATAAATTTTCCAGCAGGTGTGCAGACCTGTTC
The DNA here is from genome assembly GCA_018340775.1 of Taxus wallichiana var. yunnanensis. Lineage (NCBI taxonomy): Eukaryota > Viridiplantae > Streptophyta > Pinopsida > Cupressales > Taxaceae > Taxus > Taxus wallichiana. The sequence continues at coordinate 326,326,650 of CM031236.1, forward strand.
CTGGAGGCCATGTAATGTAAGTGTGATCCAGGTGGCAATTCTGGAGAGATTTCAGTAAGTTTCTAAAAATTGAATTTTTCAGTATTTTCTACATTTTACTGCAAAATGGACGTGTACAAAGAGGGCATTCTCTACGGAAATATGAAATCATGTATGCCTTGAACTCTGTGTTCTTTGGTCAAAACTACCTATTTTATAACGCTATACAATACAGAAACTGAGAAGTTACTAAAAATATTAAATGAAGGGTCGAAGTCTGTGTTCTTCAGTCAAAAAATAGTAAATGAAGTGTTCTCCTTGACAGAGGAAACCGAGCTGTCGGATAAGGAGAAATAGCTTGATTTTAGTTGAGTAGGTTACTGTGGGCTTTATTTTGGTGGTGCCACTTGTTAGAGTCATATCTCCTTAACCGTTGCTCGGAATTTACATGGGTTGCAAAGCTTGGAAAATGAACAAGTTTTGGAAGCCCCTGAACATGCATTGCAAAGCTTAGGAAAGGAACAAGTTTTGGATGTCCCCAGTGGCAGCTCTGCTACCCTGATAGAGCCTGAGGCCAAACCACTCTGAAGGGTCCCCAAAATAAGAAAACATTAAAAAATTGAAAAGATCGATTTTTAGAAATTTAGTAAATTCTGTCCGGAACTGGTATGTGGGTCGAAGTGACTTGGGGAACACATAAGTTCTGAAGCTCTAACCACATCACGGAATTACCCTTTGCACCTCACACCAATGACATAATAGTGAGTAGTGGCGAAAATAGGCAGAGTGTGATCAGCCTACCAGGCAAGTTAAAGCACTCTTCCCTGCAGCTGTAAATATAGCAGTGACCAATGGTGGAAAGAAAGAGAGAACTTAGGGTATATGTAAGATGATGCGGTCCCCAACTCCCGGTTTACAATGATAGCAATACCATATTACAGAGTTACAATTACAATTCACCGAAAGCCGCATTGCCCTAACGATTGAGCAGAACAAATCAAGTTTAAACAAATCATTTTCCCTTCATGGAAATGTGAAACAAAGAGAACAAGAATATGATGAGAAGCTTACTAATTCCTCGCAGAGCTCCTAAGAGGTGAACGCATGTCAGCATGGTCTGGAAAATCTGCAAATTTGTAAAATGAGACCAACACTAGAGAATGATTCGAATCCCCTGCTGACTCCTCCTGCCTTGTTGCACACGCACTGATGGCTATGGCTCTGCTGTATTGTAGGTGAGCGTGAGCATGAGCGTGAGCCACCTCCACCTGCTTCTGCTTGGGGAATCTTATGTCAACATTGGTTGAACTTGATTGCTTCATCATCCCATGGAGATTATTAAGAAATAATCTAACACTTAATTCACCATATGTGGATTAATGTGTAATTATAATAAAGTAATTATTTAATTACTTTAGTTAGCTTAGTTGTTAGTGTGTTGTTATCATCCCTTAGATTGTGGAGGATGTTCTTTAGTTAGAATATTGTTCTCGGATGATTTCATGTAGAAGCTTTTTAGGGGCAATATGTTATTTCTGCATATTTGCTTTGTTTAGGAGATTTGTTCCATGTATTGTGGAAGAGATAGAAGTTGTCCAATATCTATAAATATTGCAGCTCTCTCTTTTGGTTGTAATGCTTCATTTTATATTAATAAAATCACAGCAAGCTCGCCTTGTTTTTGCAATTTAATCTGGTTTACAGATTTCATTTGGTACCAGAGCAGGTGAGTTAAAGCTGTAGATAATTGTTGAGGAAGTGTTAGAAGATTTGAGGAAGGAGGACTAGAAGCCTGAGCCAGGAGGAGCCATAGATGCCCCCAGCCTCTTCACAGCCCCTGCCCCTTCTCCACACACCCGGCAATAGTAGAAGCAAGCAAGAATATAAAAAAAAAAAAATTGGAAGGGCAATCACAGGCCAGAACACCTGGATGCACCTCCCAACTCCATTATTGTTTTCCAGGTGAAATTATTTCAATTGAGGAGATATTTGTCAATTTCTTTTAATATTTGATGTTGTATTAAATTGCAAATATAACAAATATTATTTTGAAATCTGATTATTTCATTGATAAAAAAAAAAAAGAGAGTTTCATACAATTGGGGTTGTTATCTATACATAAGATACCCCCCTAATCCTACTTCTAATTCAAGCGGATCCCCAATTCTGGAGGCATCGCTTCTATGTACTGTATCAATTGTCTATTTCACAGATTTGCAGCAGTGAATAGACATATGGAGCAGTGAATCAAAATTCAAAGAGCCAAATCCAGGAGAGGACCACAACCAACGTCCAAGAAATGCAAGCCAACCTCTGTCTGGAATCCAAACGTCGTTCCATAAGCAAAATGTTGTCCAAAGTTCTGAAGCAAAGCCCTGCTAAAACCGTCTTAATGCCGCTTGAAAGCATTAAAAAATGGCAATAAAAAGCGAAGGAGAGAACGGCGGCGGAAGAAACAAAGGGGCGGTGGGCAATACAAGACTGATCCACGCCAAGTAAGCCCTAAATCAGATTTTTTTTTGTAAAAAAATTCCATTTTTGGATGTTGAGAAAAAAATTAGAAGCATAGAAAAAAAAATTCCATTTTAGGAAAGGGGTCCGGAAAGATCATAAAATCAAAACTTGTATTTGTCATTACTTTCCATGGTACCTCGGATTGAGGTGTTGTTTTTTTTTAAGTATATGTTTTTTCGAGCTCTACGCTTTGGTCCAGTCAAAGAGGCCAAAGACCCCAAAACTAAATTTGTAAGGGAAAAGAGGCCAAAGTGCCCACAAATTTAAAAAATTGCGAAAATATTAATTTTTCGTAAACAAGAAGGGGGTGTAATTTTTTTTATTTACAAGATGTTTGTAAAAATGGTCGATAGTGCTGAAAAATCATTGTAAAAGGCCAAAAAGGAGCCCACACTCAATAAAAATCAATTTTGGGGGGTGTGTACTAATTTGAGGGGGATTTGTTTTGTGTTTGATTCTCTATATCTCTCTTCTTTCATGCACAAATGGCTAACAATGCGCCCAAATTCTTTTTGCCTGATTCACAACTCCTACGAGGAGATAATTATGCTGCATGGAAAATGAAAATTAAAACTCAACTTGAATTTGAGGACATAATTGGTGTAGTTGATGGCTCGATAATGAGACCAGAAAATGATATTGCTCAACAACATGTGTTTGATCATGCTAATCAAAAGGCAAAACTTATAATTCTATTTGGTGTAACTGATGATGTATAACCTCATATTCGTCAAGTGACAACAATGCAAAAGAAGCATGGGATAAACTAGCAACTGTATATGAAGCTAAGAACAAAAATGCTATTTTGCAATTACAAACACAACTCCATTGTCTCAAAATGAATTCTAATGAGTCTATTGAAGGTTTTCTAAAGCGTGTTGCTATATTGAGATCATCTCTCCAAGCTTTGGAAGTAGAGGTCACTAATGAATCTCTTGTCCCTATTGTATTGAGAGCTTTACCAGCCTCATACAAAATATTTGTCACAACTCTCAACATTATGGGTCCAACTACAAGTTTTGAAGAGTTAGTGAACATGTTACAACAAGAAGAGTCCATGAACAAACCTGTAGAAGATGAGGAACAAGCCCTCTCTTCATTCCATAAGGGAAAGAAACATATTCATACAACTGGTAAGCAACACAAGCAACATTCTCAACAGAATACTCAAGGGAACACTCAGCAAAAGCAGTGTCAAATTTGTGGCAGAAAAGGACATGACTTAAAAGATTGTTGGTATAACACATTTCAGAAGGGTTCATCTAGTGGCAAGAAGCCAAATTTTCAACAATCTAGTCAGGGTTATCAAAACAAACAACAAGGACAAAGGAAAAGTAACTGGAAAAAGAAAACACCGCAACACGACAACATTGTTGAAGAAGAAGATAACTCACAGATGAGGACTTCCTATTTGCTGCACAATCAACTCAAGAAATCAATTCACCACAGGCAATTTGGTATGTTGACTCAGGAGCAACAAGACATATGACCGGGAGAAATGATTGGTTCTTAGAGTTAAAGAATACACCTAACAAAGACTCTGTTTCATTGGGTGATGATTCATCGTACAAAGTACAAGGAATTGGAAACATCTCCTTACCTCTTGGATCAAGAAAGTGCACAATAAGAGATGTTCTATATGTTCCTGGATTGACAAAGAATCTACTTTCAGTAAGTCAGCTTTTGGAGCACAACTTAAAAGTGGATTTTGATTGTACAGATGGAAAGAAGATGTGTTTAATCAAAGATAAGTCTAAAAACTCCAACATTGTTGCACGAGCTTCTGGTGTAGGTCATATGTTTCAGTTGGATTTTGTTCAAACCAAAAATCAGGCCCTTGTAGCTAAGGATACATCATCGACACAATTGTGGCATCGAAGATTTGGCCATGTAAGTTTTGGCTATCTTGAAACACTTCAAAAAAATAATATGGTAAGAGGACTGCCAAATTTCAAGAAAAATACAGACAAGTGCACAAATTGTTTGGCAGGAAAACAACATAGAGCTTCTTTTCAAAAAAAGTAGTACATTCAGGGCCCATGGTAAACTTGATCTGGTGCATACCGATCTGTGCGGACCTATGAGACCTAGTCATTCAGGGTTTCAATATTTTATGCTTTTTGTTGATGATTACTCATGAAAAATGTGGGTATACTGCATTCACACCAAAGACCAAGCCTTTGAAACTTTCAAGAAATTCAAAGTAGCTTGTGAAAATGCAACTGGTAAGAAAATAAAAACACTCCGCTCAGATCGAGGGGGTGAATACACCAGTAATGAGTTCAAAGCTTTTTGGAAACACATGGAATTCATCGGCAAATGGCACCTCCATATACACCACAACAAAATGGTGTTGTTGAAAGAAGGAATAGAACTATAATGGAAATGGTAAGGTGTATGATTGATGACTCAGGCTTGAGTAAAACATATTGGGCAGAAGTAGTAAAAACAACAGTTTATCTGCTGAATAGAGTTCCCACTTCCGCACTTGATGGAATAACACCACAGGAAGCTTGGTCAGGGAACAAACCATCTATAAAACACCTTAGAGTTTTTGGATGCAAGGCAAGTATGCACATTCCTAAGAAAAAGAGAACTAAACTTGATATGAAATCAGAACAACTTATATTCTTGGGATACAGTGATGAAGCCTTGGGATACAGGTTAATGGATCCAAAAACAAGAAAAAATTTCACAAGTAGAGATGTTGAGTTTTTTGAAAATAAAGAAGTAGATGCTCCTTCCATAAACTCACAAAACAATCCTACTAAGAAAATAGAAGATGTTCTTGATGAAGATAATGATGATGAGGATAATTCAACTCCTCCATCTACAGGAACAACTAAACGTATGCCTAAGTGGTATACTAATCTAATTCGAGATGCTAAGTTGGATAGTGATCCTAACACATCCACTTCAGGACCTAGAACTCGTAGTATGACTCAAAATGAGGTAAAACTTAGTTAAAACCTTGTCAAAACCTTGGTCAGATGCTATGAATTCAGAATTCAACTCTTTGATTAAGAATAATACATGGCAACTTACAGATCTTCCACCAGGGAAGAAGGCAATAGGTTACAAATGGATATTTAAAACAAAGTACAAATCAAATGGAAGCATTGATAAATACAAGGCAAGATTGGTAGCTAAGGGTTATGCACAAAAAGAAGGCATTGATTATGAAGAAACATTCACACCAACAACTAAGATCAAAACAATCAGGATGATATTTGCTCTAGCTGCACAATTTGGTTGGAAAGTTCATCAAATGGATGTAAAAAGTGCATTTCTCAATGGGGATTTACAGGAAGAAGTCTACATGACTCAACCAGAAGGTTTTTTCATACCAGGTAAAGAAGGAAAGGTATGTAGACTCATAAAGTCACTGTACGGTCTCAAACAGGCTCCCAGGGCATGGTACATAAAGATTGATGAGCATCTCATCAAACATGGATTCAAAAGAAGTCCATATGATCCTAATCTCTATCTCAAAAAGCAAGGGGGGGAGATAGTGATCATAGTAGTATATGTCGATGATCTAGTCATCACTGGAAGTTCGGTGAAGATGATTGAAACAACTAAGGAAGATCTAAATCGATCATTCGACATGACAGATCTCGGGCTTCTTCATTATTGTCTTGGACTTGAAGTATGGCAAAAGGAAAATCACATCTTTGTTACTCAACTAAAATATGCCAAGACAATGCTCGAGAAATTCAGAATGATGGATAGTATACCAATGGCTACACCTATGGAGACAAGGCTTCAATTGTCTCACACAGATCCATCAGAACAAGTAAATGTTACTCTTTATCGACAGTTGATTGGGAGTCTCATTTACTTAACTTATTCTAGGCCAGATATCAGCTATGCAGTCAGTTATCTTTCTTAATTTATGCAAGAACCAAGGGTTTGTCACTGGAAAGCAGCAAAGAGGGTACTGAGATACATAAGAGGAACCATGGACTTTGGCCTAGAATACAAGAAGAATGATAACTTCTTCTTGATAGGATATACAGATTCAGATCATGCAGGTAACGTTGATGATAGGAAGTCCACTTCAGGATTTGTGTTCTTTTTGGGATCTAGACCTATTTCATGGGGGAGCAAGAAACAAAATTGTGTTTCAAGGTCTTCCACAGAAGCAGAATATCGCAGCAGGAGGAGCTGTCTGTGAAGCGATTTGGCTCAGACGGATACTTGAAGGATTGGGAATTCCACAGGATCATCCAACAATCCTACATGTAGACAATGAAGGAGTAATAAAACTTGTTCGGAATCCATTTTTTCATGAACGCACCAAACACATTGAGGTGCAGGTACATTTCATTCGCGAACAAGTTCAGAACAACAACATTCAGCTTCAGCATTGCCCGACAGAACATCAGCGTGCAAATATCTTCACAAAATCTCTTGCACGTCCTAAATTTGAGGCATTCAGAGTATTTCTCTCTTGTTCACTTCAGAATATGATGAATTAAGGGGGGGAATGTTAGAAATAATCTAACACTTAATTCACCATATGTGGATTAATGTGTAATTATAATAAAGTAATTATTTAATTACTTTAGTTAGCTTAGTTGTTAGTGTGTTGTTATCATCCCTTAGATTGTGGAGGATGTTCTTTAGTTAGAATATTGTTCTCGGATGATTTCCTGTAGAAGCTTTTTAGGGGCAATATGTTATTTCTGCATATTTGCTTTGTTTAGGAGATTTGTTCCATGTATTGTGGAAGAGATAGAAGCTGTCCAATATCTATAAATATTGTAGCTCTCTCTTTTGGTTGTAATGCTTCATTTTATATTAATAAAATCACAGCAAGCTCCGCCTTGTTTTTGCAATTTAATCTAGTTTACAGATTTCACGGTAAAGGAGCTACTTGCCGGAAACTTTGATGTGACGCACTTTTGACGTGGAATGCTAAATGTCAACTCCCTATCGCCCCGATCGATGTGGATTGCCAAGTTTTGTGATTGACATGGACATAGGTGACAAGGATTCCATGGTAAATTTGAATTATTAAACTGTGTGCCCCGCTCAAATGAATCATCCCCGACCCATTTGGCACTGCAATCACCAGAAAACGAGGCAGGAAGAACGTTTGTTTTGCACACGCACCAGATAACCAGGAGCATCAGTGCATTTACACGGGTTTCCATTAGCATTTTTCTGTGCATTTTGTGTGTGGAATATAGGGCTTTGTGGTGTGTGTTTTTCACTGTGTTTTGTGGGTTGGAACCAGAGGAACGACGTGCAGAGGAGGCCGAGACATAGCGGGGTCGGCAAGGGATCCATTACATCTACAGTAAGTGCCATATTTCTCCATATTAACGTCATAATGTTGCTATTTTTATAGATTTACGAGCAAATGAGAACTATATATAATCTTTTCTGGATTTCAAATTTTCCCCTATATATTTAGTAGCTTGTAGCATTGTTTCTTGTGTTACTTCACTAAATCGTGGGCATTTTTTTCTATACAATCCATTCTTGAACATATGATTTTAGTCGTGTTTAGCTTACATAAAGCCTAATTTGGGTGTGACGTCATAGGAATAATCACAGGCAACCATTTGACAGATTGTCTCAACTGAATCGAGAATATAAGGAGGTAGGGAAACTGTTTGACAAAATGCCTTGGAGAATTTTTGTCTTAGCGTATACACCAAACGAGTTTATTGTAAGGTTTTGGAAAAATTTAAAATGCATATGTGGTCGGCAGGCTTGAGGTCTAGGTACGTAACCTCTATCGGTGTGGCTCTTGTTAGTCTTAGCATGTTTTATCTCCAGTTAAAATCGCATGGAAATATCTTTCATGGTTACATATATCTATGTCTACCATCCAAAAGTGGAAAAGCATTAGTATGTTGTATGCACAACATTGGTAATCTTTGTGGCGTCAAAACAATACTTTTTAATAACAAAAATATTAAATGGAGATGACCTCATCTAGATAAGTCCAGCCTTTACTGAAAAAACCCAAAAAAGCCTCCCAAAGCCATTTCTTCTTTTGTTGCCTAGCAGCTTCTTAACAATTAAATCAATTGCAAAAAAATCAAGCAGTCTTGCTTTAATAGACAATTTAGATGAATATTTCCTGACATTTTATGGTGTCTGCGATACACAACTCAAGGATTAACTTGTGCATCTTCTCATTCATCTTACTTGGACACCAGCTCTTTACTTTTAATGTTCAAATTTTAGGAAAGATTAAAACACCATTTAACATTGGTCTCGTTTACTGACATTAAGAACTGCATACAAACACTGCCACTTTCATTACATGGAAACCGTTACAGAACTAGATTCATTACAGCTTTGTGCAACTTGAATCCTTCAACGTTTATGCTATGTAGCTGTCTCTATTACACGGAGTGTTGAATTCATTTTGTCAACAATGACACAGTACACATCTCCACCCAGGCAATTTGTTTTCGGTGCAAAATCAACCAATGTTTTAAAAATTTAAATCATTGCAATGGTTCACTAGAAGTTGCACCCAAACAGTTGAATGTAGATGATGATAGGTGAAGTGAGGTGTGTGAACCAAAATTAGTTAAATGCTAGACTGTTTCTCCATATTAATGTCATAATCTTACATCTTCAGTAAGTGCCATATTTCTCCATATCCTTCTCTCCCACCACACAATCAATCCACACACCAAATAACAGGGTCAAAAGATGAAGGTTATCTTGGGTTCTAACCAGCCCCCAATCAATCAAAACTTGCACAACAAACATGAACACCTTTCTATAGTATGGCAGATTCTACACATCAATCTGATATAGTATGGTAGATTCCAAATTTTAACGTTGGTCTAGTTTAGTATGACAGTTTTTGATCTTATTTAATTTAGTATGTTTAGAATATGTTGATCCCAGGGACAACATGTCATAAACTTGATAGGGATTTGCTTCCTCTCCTTAGTCCTAAGGCAAGGTAGACCATAGCCCCGAGGCATGTCACATCTCCGTCCTTTAACATCTTTGTGCCTGATTTTGGTGGGAAAAACAGTAAAGGCCTAATAGAAATAGATATTATAACATTAACATTACATAATTTATTAATTACAAACCCTGCTAAGTTGTATCAAACAGATCCAACAGTTTAATACATGGTAAAATGTAGTAAGAACCAAATAAAACAGAGAGAATTTAACCAACATTGTGTAGGTTGTCCAGACCTAAACGAGTTCTAATATCCATACCTAAACGAGCTCTATTTAAATTTGATTATACTTCCATTTTAGAGTCACTTGTTTGTAAATAGTGTGCCTTCATGATGTACTGTGTGGATTGTTTGTACAAAAAACATTGTCGAAAAATACGCTTTGTTTTTTTAAATGTTGAAAAACACATTCAACAACAAAATTTTCAACTATTTCTTCTTTCTTATCATACATGATTGTGTCTCAATAAGATGAACTCATCTATGTTTGTAAATATTATTTAGTAGTAATGTCATACAGTTTAATTATTGATGTTATTTACAACATATATATTTCATATGTTTTACACTATAAACTTCTTATATTTTATAATATCTTTTGATATTAAACGTGCTTATATTAGGTATGGCTATATGCCTAGGTTTGGTCGATTTATTAATATTTAGTGATTAACATTTACCCCCACAAACCAAAAGATCATATTCGAGATGAAGAATTTTATTCTACAAACTATAGAATGACAAAAATATATTATTAGAGACCGGTTAAAAAAATAGATTGAACAAATAAAGTTGGGAGATTTCATTTTATCATTAAATGCTAACTAAATCAACTAACAAAATAATTAAATGATTCAAGTTTTCTTGAGACTACTAATGTGTTAACAATCCTCTCTTTCAATTTGTTTGATTAGATATTATTTTTTTTGGTTTAAAATTGGGGTAGTATAATGATTTATTTTATTATAAATAATCATAAAAGGAATTTACCAATTTCCTCTTATTTATTTTACCTTTATTTTTATATTTACTTAATTTAATTCCAAAAAGTATAAATTGTTAGCATAAGATGAAATTATATGATAATTCAGCTGAAAATATTAGATTGAGGTGGTTTTTAATAAGATGGTTTTGATATGAAATCTCTAAATGCAAACTAATGAATGCAAAATTAAGTGAAAAATAAAGGTTATATACTAAAAAAACATGAACAATACTTGTTCGTGGAGGCATCCACCTTTGAAGATGCCCTTGCTATAATGTGTCAAATTCCAGGTGAGTCTTTTCAAGGGAATTTTTTTGGCAGTCTTCTTCATTAAATTTGAGTACTTTATGATTTGTGCATGCTTTAGTTGGTTTAATGTGGTGAGTATTAGTCTGTCCCTTTCAAATGTGATTGATCCCCGTATTGGATGTATACCCTATGTGCATGCTTAGTTAGGCCGAATCTTTTGTTGGATTTGGACGCATTATCTCGTATGTTTGTTGAGGTGGAACCATGCGTTGTTTGCTTTGGACTCGATATCTTGTTTTCTGAAGTCATCTATCCATCCTTTATTAATGCATGTCTCACCTCAGTAGAAGCGGTGGTAAAGTAAAATTTGATTTCCCTTATCGATCTTGAATAGGCTCGCATTTAATGTTATTTGTTGAAACAATGGTCATATTAACTATTTAAAAATTCTATCTCCCACTATAAATACCATGTTGCATATGCATTCTATCCACCGCACCACCATCTGTTAAACACCGCATGTTTATTTTTTGTATTACTCTAGGTTTGCTTTTGTTGTTTTTCGTGGTATTTGGGTTTCTCTTTGGTTTTTGTGGGGGATTCGAGATTGTTTGTATCTTCGCAAAAGACAAGTGTTCTCAAGCTTCAGGTATGCCCAACTTACCTAAACATTTATTGTGAGAAGAATGATGATATGTCTTATTTGATTCATGTATTCATTGATGTTTGAAACTTCATTCTTTCCCACTTGCAGGATTGTTGATGGTCTTAATTGATTTATGTGTTGGGTGGTGCATTTGAAATTGTATTTTTTCCTCATTTTGGAGCGTTGATGGTCTTATTTGATTTATATGTTGGTTGTGGTTCGATTCTATTTTGTCTACCATTTGGAGTGTTGAAAAATATGGACAACTTAGGATCAAAACATATAGGGAGTTGCTCTACCGGTGAGCTACTTGTCCACCACCCTCAATCAACACTCAGGTTGAGGTTCTAGCCAAACACTAATAATGGCTATGGTGCCTTGTTGAAAATATTGGACATGATAAGATTCAAAGCTCCAGGACCGACTCCCAGTTGGCAAGTTACTTTCCATTTCATTAGATTTTTATAATTTTTTGGAAGTGTGGATTTAAATCCCTATTACCACCCTCAAGCCACTAGTCAAATGTTAACACCGATTACGATTGCATATGCTTTTATGTCAAAATCTAGGAAACGATTGCCTTAGGTCTCTATGTTTGGTGGGCTTAGATGGCCCTTAAGGCTTAGTAGTTGATTTGGATATTGTGACTTGAAGAAAGCCTATATTTTATATACTATGATACAGGGAATGTATTGGAAAATATGAGATAATAAGAGGAAATATAATATAAATTTGATATAGCTTTTTTGTTGTTATGCCATGACTATGGACTGTGACCCCAGTTTTGTTGTGAGTACTTCACAAATTTTGTTTAAATTGTAGTTTTGTAGTATTTCTAGCAAAATAGTACAACTATAACATTATATAATAAAGCAAAAGAATGATAGTTGTATTTTGTAAGATTTATAGTGCCCAATAATTCTTTAAATCGATATTTATCATCTATGTTTTATTTTGATAATATAATAAGTTTGTGTTTTGCATATCTATTATTCATTTGGATAGTTTTTTATATCAATCTCATTCATGCCTTTTAGATGGTTGAATAATTGATTGGCAAGTAATACAAACTGCTTGGTGAGCTATCTTGACAATGGTTCAATTGTAAAAGTTATGGTTCTTCTCGCCCCATATTATGACTTAATATTTAAATTTCGTCATTTCATTTTCAGAAAAAATAACAAGCCCAAATGTCGGTTTTGCTAGAAGTCTCCTATGTGGGCATAAAGGGTTGCATAATGGAAGCTTAGAAAGAAAACTTATGCAATGTAGATTCAAGTTGTATCTATATTTTTATCTTCTCCTCCTTGTTATGTCAAGAAATAACTTTGGTTTATTGTTATTTATTTTGTATTGTGTGTCATTGTCTTTGTTATAAAATTTCGTAACTTTCTATGTTAAACACTAAATTTTAAAGTGTCTACACTCGTCATTGCCTTCTTGCCATTTCATTGTTATACTGATTTCCTTTCTTTGTTAAACACTACATTTTAATGTATTTACCTACCATTGCCTTTGTTATTCCCCAACCGTGGTAGTCATTTGTCTCTCATTGCCAAAAGGAATGCATGTTCTCTGTTGATTATAAAAACATTATGATTGTCATAAATTGTTTACCGTTTAGGAAAAAGTTGTCCTACTTCTTTCCTTATTACAATCAAATTTATAACAATTCAGTCATTCTCTCACCCATACTTGTCAACTAGGTTAGTTAGATAAGGGATGTCTGGATCACTTTTGCGACCACTTGGCTATGAAGTTCACATCCTGTTGATTGCATTTGTTCTTTTCTATTGACCAATTCTTACGTTTCAATTGCTGCAACCAACTTTACTAGGCCCTCGTTTTCCTAAATATTGTTCCAATATTATTGTCAAATGATTGTCTATTCCATATTAATTGCATTGTAAATTTCCTTCATGTTTACCATCCATATTTTGCATAACTCATATATATTGTAGCCTCTTACAACGTGGCTCTATTAAAACATAACTTTTATACTGTTGTAAAATGGAATTTCCATATGTCAATATTTAGCGCACTTTAGTTTTTTCTATAACTTTTCTTTTACTTATGTTTAATCATTTCTTGTTTAAACATTTTTTCATTTACAAGTCACTTTCCATGTTGGAAAAGAATAGTGTTTCAGTATTTCTCCTAATGCTTTACATTTGCTTTATTTATATTGTTTCCCTTCCTATCACTTCCAAATAAAAATATTATTCTTCAATAACTCTTGTTTTCACCTTCAATACCACACAAATTATTGAAATTCATAACATATATATGTATATGTATTTATGTAATTGTCAGTAGAAACATGTTTTATATTTAACAAATTTGTTGATATTTTCAGGTACTATGGCCACTCCAAATGGAAGCCCAACCATTGTCACAATATCCGATGATACCTCTGGTGTCAGTGTCGGGAGCCCACCTAGCGATTTGGTAGCTTCAAATGGGTCCCCTCATTCTTATGCAACCCAAATGGCTATGACCAAAGCTCAATACATAGTGTCCAACCACCACTTGTAACTTTTGTTCATTCATTGGCTACTTTTGTTGACTACATGCTCAACCATTTCTGGTAGGATATCAGAGTCTCTAATCCCATCAATGATGGTTATAGATAGTGATTTGACCACTATGTTAGACATGATGCAAAAGGTAGATGACACATACCTTCATCTTGAAGCCTTGTACACTTTCCTTCGTGCGTTGGGATATGACCAATACTACTCTGGTGGCAACGAGCAATACATTAGAGATGCATTCAATGCTTACCTTGCGTCCCTATAATTTTAGCACCTACCTTGTAATGATCATACATACACCAACCTCTTTTTGCTAACCCACAGATACCTCTTTTTGAAGGACTGAGCTCAAAAAGCCTATGTTTACATAAATATGTTGTACTTCTTGCTCCGTTTTATAACCCCTATAGATGTTTTGTAAATTTCCTTTCATGAAATATACATTGTATTCTCTATACATATGTTTCTTACTTTACTTTGAATAAGCATGAAAAGTTCAGTGTTTTACGAACACCTTCCACATTGTACATATGTTTACGTGATTATGTCCTAAAAAAAAACAACAATATGAGGACATTTAATTGGTTAACACCGCCCCCTTTTGTGAGGGTATGGATTTTTTTACTTCCCTATGGCATTTCTCCCACCATGTTTATGTACCCCGCACCGCCCCTACTCCTAAACATACAACACATACGTAATATCATTGTAGTTATATAAAATACATTTTCCTACCCTACGTTGTTTACTATTCTTTCTTGAATGTATGTATTGTTTTATCCTTATCCATGTCATTCATCACACTTTTTGTTTATGCACAACCCCTCGTATCCTTAGAATACAAAGCTCACAACAACTAAGAGCACATTAAATTGCCATACACTTAATGTATTATAGTATGCCATAAAACTACTTTACGACAACTCATTTGCTAATTCATTTACGTTGTATTTTATTGTTTAGGAACCAACACCATCACAGGCTCCATTGCCTCCGATGTTGTGCCTCCCCAACTGGCCATAAACATATGACATCCTGCACGATACTTTGGCACCAACTGCTCATGAAGGACACCCTGCAGAATGCACGCAACTCACGCCAATAAAGTCGCTAAATCCTTACCAAAGCCTTTGGTCTATTGAAGGTAGAGTCATAAAAAAGGCTACCTAAACAAATATAGCACGGAAAAATGCACAGGGAAAGTATTTAGCTTCGACATCATCGACAAAAGCAATGCAGATATAGTGGTGACTTCTTTTGACCAAGCTACGGATTTATACTACAACCAAATATAACTAGGTAAAACATACACAATCAAAGGAGGCACCTTGCGGATTGCAAACAAAGATTACAATGATTCCACAACTCCTTGGGACATCATCCTAGACTTGGACTCCTCTGTAAAGCTCAATACAAATCAGTGCATGGACATTCCTCAATATCTTTTTCATTTCAAAACAATAGTATAAATCAACTCCTTTCTTGCCAAATCCACCGTTGACCTCCTTATTATTGCACTATCCATTACTGCCTCCTCCACTATTAGGAAAAGTGATAGTACTTTCAACCACAAACACAATTCTACTTAGTGATAACTACACACTATGTATTGAGGAAACGCTATGGGGTGCTTTAAGTGACAATGAGGGAAAAATTCTAAGTGAAATGTGTGCTTTCACACAACAGTAAGACCAGTTCTTGCAATAAAGAGAGCAAAAATTACATCTTTCAAAGGAACAACATTAGGCACGATGCCCTAATACACAAATCTTCATTGATCCTGATATAGGTGAGGCTCACTTAATGCGTGCATGGTTTACTTCCCTGGGCTCAACACATGCATACCCATTAGTGAGTGTTGACAACATTGAAGAAAAAGATATCACATGCATAAAATCCTCCTCCCAACTAGGTAAAGCAATCACTTTCTCCACTAAACGAAATTATACATATGAATATGTCCTCATTTAGCTATCCAATCTTGCACATCAATTGTTAACAACAACCATTGCAAGAAAAAACTTGAGCTAAATGCATACTCCTCTTGGTATTGCCGAAAATGCAACCATGGTGTCTCCAATTGTGAATACAAATATGCATTACACTTCATCATTGAGGACACCACAACAACAACATGGGTAACTATTTTTGATGAAGTTTCTTCATCGATAATGGGCATATCAAAGACAGGAACTTCAACTTCTTACACCAACACCGACATGTTTTGGCCCATTGTTAAGCCAATTCTATTCCACCGCTACATGTTCAAAATATCCACAAAGCTAGAGGTCTACAACTCACAAGAGAAAGCCCAGTGCACTATTGTCGCTGTAGTTAAGGACATGACCTTTAACATGCATGAATCCCCATTAGATGCATTCCTTACATCCCCGTAACTATATATTTGTGCAAATAATCCTACACCACTTCACAATAAATTTCACACCACCATAGTCTCTCTATTTACCCAAAGAAGACATATTATAATTTACACACACAATGTTAAGTATTTTCCAAATCACACTGCTCACATATAGGTGTTTACATTTACAAGTTTGGTTACATTTGTTGCACACACATTTTTTTGGTCTCACATGTCTTGAACGTAAAAAAAAGTCACTCTATTAAAGGAATGCAAGCTCTATCGAAATTATTAAACATCAATATGCAGTATTGGTATACAGTGTTGCACATCATGTGAAACAAACAAAATTACTTATACTTTTTACATACATTCACTTTCTTCTATACCTAATTACTGTTTCCACTTGTCCTCATTCTATACAGAACTAGCGC
The DNA here is from genome assembly GCA_018340775.1 of Taxus wallichiana var. yunnanensis. Lineage (NCBI taxonomy): Eukaryota > Viridiplantae > Streptophyta > Pinopsida > Cupressales > Taxaceae > Taxus > Taxus wallichiana. The sequence goes on from CM031236.1 coordinate 326,343,302, forward strand.
AGTGAAAAAAATTACAAAGGCTCGTTTGAAGTATGTAAGCAACAAAAACAACCTAAACGAACATCGCCGCCATATAGCTTGCATCAAATGACAAAATATGAACACATAGACACAAACCTATGTAACCCACCATGTCAACCATCTCAAAGAACATACTCCAGATCGACATTCACTTCAAGCTACACAACATCAATTCCGTCAAAGATTAGATCACCTCCCACCTCCAAACACATGTTCATGTTGTAATGAATTATATGTTGGGCTATAAATAAGGGTTTACAAAGGTGGCAATACTTTTCATAGATGTATTGCTGAAAAATATGGTCATTGCTTCTCAAGTTGGAATAACATGGACCCAAGCCCGCACACGAAGTTCTATCCTCACTTACACAAGTTGAGGAAATGTTGATAGCAAGGGTCAACCCAATATTGCAGGTGACTCATGTTATAGGTGGTCAATACAAATACAGGGGCCACACCATATGCTTCCCCAAGATGTTTCATCCATAACTAGACACTTGCCTCGACGCATCGTAGACTTGGACATCTTAATTATCAGAAGAATTGGAGAAACACATAGGGCTTATAAATGCTTTGTAAGTAGATCTCATGTTTTAGCTACATTGCAATTCAAAATAGCTCATGACCCTTACTACAAGGATGTTTTCCTAGACCACAATGCATTGCATTCCCTACCACCTCATAGTATTGATATATCTACTTCCCTACCACACTTCAATTCAACTATCCCAGACAATGCTAAAGTGGAATCAGAAGTAGACCTTCTCCCATGTTCCCCACCACATACACATGAGTGACAAACATCATCTTTTGTGTCCTCCTCCCTCCAAACACTACTAAAAGTTGACCAAATAACAACTTTCATTCAAGGAAAGAACCAAACTCCACTACAGTCAATTGAGTGGCCACACATTGGTTCATCCCTAGTCAACGAATACAACACCGAGGGTTTTCTCTCTATGGATTTTCCAACATTATTCCCTACAGGGATTGCATTGTTCCACCAAGCATGTATCAAAAGCATTCACATGCATGAATACGTGTTGCACCTAATGTGTTACCATGATAACATATTTGGAAGCCATCCACGCTTTTCGCTACTTCATTCTCAACATTATGTTACGCCACAGAAGCCAAGCAACATCTATTGTTTTCACCAAAAAAACATAGGGGACAACTTACCTACCATGGTCTCAATGTTACGTCATCAACTTGTGCACTTTCTAGATGCCCACATTGTAGAGCAAATAATGTGATTTAGGTCTAATTTGTGAGGGAAAAAATCATTTTGGTGCAAGCGTAAACATGAACTCACGAATATGATAACCCAACTTGAAATCCCTACGCTTTTCTTCACTTTAAGTGCAACAGATACTAAGTGGCCAGATTTACACAGAGCAATGCCAGGATCCCCTATGCCACCAACAACAATGACCAACTAAAAATGGAGAAACAAAACTTGAACATGTGCCCCATATTGTGTTGCATACATGGAAAAAGATATTTACGATATTTTTGAGGAGGTGCTTAAAAAAATGCATTACACATGACTACTACAAGTATGGTGAGCTCACTACCACATAGCTTTTCATAAAATACCACCCCTACCGCATTTTCCAACATGGTTCCTCTTTGTGAAAGTACAAGTATGAATGGAAACACAGAGGCTCAGCTCATATCCACATGTTTATATGGCTTCCAAATGCACCAAACATGGAAGTGCTAGACTGGGATGACCCCCTTCAACTTGATGCAGAAAGACTTTCTTCACCAAAGTAAGTAACCACATGGAATCCTTGGGGTTTGAGAGTGGAACATATGGGATTCATCATTCCCATGAATGATGACCCATGTTTGTTAGACACATATGGGATACATAAAAACAACCCTACAACTGATTATGAAAACATGTTGAACCCTCGTGCAATGACACACAAAATGCAGTGAAGAAACACCTGCTTACAAAAAAGTGGGATACTTCAATGCAGATATAGAGCCCTTTGACCACTCCTAGAGTATTCATGTTTGGGCTTAGATGAAACGTGTAAAAAATATAGCCCCGCAACACGCAATGATGCACGGGTCAACATACACAACTCAGACATGTTGACATTGTGGTGAGCCAATATTGATTATCAACATGTTGTGTCATGACATGCAATCCTAAAATACATTGCAAAATATGCAGCCAAGGCAGAAAACAAGTCAGAAAGATACCATCACATGTTGACACAAATATCTAATGAAGTTAGCATCGACAACCCTGCAAAGGCCGCCTACAACAAGTTCCTTTCATAAACTATTGTTGATCGAGACATTGGTGCACTAGAGACATGTCACATGTTACTAAAACTCCCCCTCTCCAGTTGTAGTCATACATTCATTACCCTCTCCGTCGGTAAACATGTATTCAAACATGTCCTCCCCGATGTAGGGAACACAATAAAATTCCCTTCATTCATAGATGCATACATAAAATGCCCTTTACAACTGGAGAACACCTCCCTCTTTGAGGTCACTCCATTCCTGGTCCTTCAACAACCAAAGGAAAGTTACTCAGTGGCTATAAAGGAGTACCCATGCAATTTTCTGTGTATTCCCCCGTTACTTATGATGTCCTAGCCCCGATATGCAATACATTACAAATATTTTTGTTGGTCGAGCTTCTACTTTATAAACCCTTTTGACATTATTTAGACAGACATCAACATCACTACATCCGTAATAACTAACCAATGAGAATAAATGAAAAATGAGCGGGAGCAGGAGTGAGAGTAAGGAGCAGGATTTCAAAACCTAATAAGGGAAGCTGTCCACAAGACATTGGAGACCCCTAAATCGAGACGTTGAGCAGGGGACCCATTTCCTCGGCTTGATAATGGTAATGTATTATGTTCTCCTTCTTGGGCTGATAAGATTTTGGGTCGTCTTAGAGGTGTTGGGCCTCAATCGACATGTACAACTATTCAAGCTATTGATAAGAATGGTCTTTTGAGTTTGGCTATTCCGAATGTTTTGGCTGAGAAAGCTAGATCTAGGATGGAGTACTCCCTGGTTGGAAAGTTTTATGGGTCTCGACCAAATGTAGAATGGTTCAGGGAATGGGCACGAAGGAAGTGGAGACCAAAAGGATCTATGGAAATAACTTCTTATGTTAATGGGTTTTTCATAATAAATCTTTCCAATGGTGAAGATTGTAAAAACATCCTCTTAGGAGGTCCTTGGTTTTGGGGAGATCTATTTTTTTGGTTGAAGTGGAGCCCTGGCTTTGATCCCTATAATGAAACTCCGGATGAGCTGCTTGTTTGGGTCAAACTTCTTGGGCTTCCTATGGATTTTTGGGAGGAGGAAATTCTAAAGGCTATTGCCAATGCAATTAGATCATTGGTAATTTTTGACCCGGTTACTAGGGCATGAACAAGGTTAATGTATGCACGTTTTGTGTTAATGTCCAAATTGGGACTATTCTATGAAAGGAAATTGAATTGGAATCAAAGTTTGGGGTGTGGAATCAAAAAATTGAATATGAGGCTTCTCGCTATTTTTTCAGAAATGTTGGAAGATGGGGCATGAACAGAGGCAATGTAAAGAGGTCAAGAAAGGAAAGCAACAACTACAGACTGTTTGGGAGAAAAAAGAGAAGGAAGTGGAAAAGAAACTAGGTTCGTCCTCAACAAAATTTAACTTTAGTGTTCTTGAAGTGGAAGAACCTATTCTTCAACAGATTGAAATAGGACATCAGCAACCTACTTTGGAGGAAATACTTCCAAAACCAGATCTAAGTGAAGAACGGGATAAGAATGAGCAGCAACCCTCTCAAACCCAGTTGTAGACCACTTTTTCAGCAATAGTCAGGATAAGAATCTTTTGACAAAAATATTTGAAGAGGAAGGTCAATTTAGTAAGGAGGAAGGAGAAGAGGAGATTTTGGTTCAGAATCTCTGGAGAAGGATAAGGTAAAAAGAGATGTTGTGTTAACAAATGAAAAATAAGATCCCTTGGACTCAGAGGTTGTGCTATGTTCTTTAAATCTTGAAAAGAATTTGGAAGATAAAAATATTAATACTAGGAGTTCTGAAGTAGGAGAAACTTAAAGTTATTATGGAAGGCCTTGGACTAAAAGAGGAAATGTTTCAAATAGGGAGAAAGAGGCGGAAAAAGAAATTGATTTAAGTAGGCAACACTCTATTGAATAGATCATATCTCCAAATAAATTTAAATGAAGCTCATTTCTTGGAATATTAGGGGTCTAAATAATCCCAATAAGTAGAGTATTATGTCACATTTTAGAAAAACACATATCTTTGGACATTTTGTTGATACAAGAAACAAAAATGAAATTGGAAAAGATGAATGATATAAAGCATAAGTTGTGGTTTGATGTGGAAATGTAATGTGTTTCTTCTGTGGGAGCTTCGGGAGGGATTGCTACTTTCTGGCTTTCAAAAGACGGGAAGGTTTGGTTATTTGTAATTCAGCTCATCACCTTGTTGTTTTGTTTTTGGAAAAGGAAAATGGTTTGGTTTGGATATGTTCTAATATATATGCTCCTAATTCAGTGTGTGATAGATGGAAGTTGTGGGCGTAGAGATTATGCAGTTTCGTTCAAATTATAAGGAGTTGGACTGGATGATTGGAGGGGATTTTAATACTCCTCTTAGTCCTAGTGAAAAGAAAGGTGGGTCAAATATGTTTAGTGATAGTATGGCAGATATGAGACTTCATTGCCAATTGCAATTTGATGGATATGGAGTTAAGAGGTGGGCACTTTACTTGGTCTAATAGAAGGATGGGAGAGGAGCTTATCTAGATTAAATTGGATAGGTTGCTTATTAATACAAGTTGGTTCTCTGTCCTTGATGGTTCTCTCTCTGATTCGCCTAGAATTGGGTCTGATCATAGTCCCATTTGTTTTCAATCTAATAGTGGTTTAGTTGTTGGGAGACCTTTCAGGTTCTTTAGAATGTGGTTACATCATCGTTGTTGAGGGAGGAGATTCATTCATGCTGGAGAATTCAAGTTAGAGGTAAAGCTATGTTCAAACTTATGTTCAAGCTAAAGAATGTTAAGGCTAGAATGAAAATCTGGAATAAGGAAGTTTTTGGGAATATTTTTGCCCAAAAAGAAAAAGTTGTTGAGGATTTAAAAAGATTGAGGAAGTTATTGAGAGTGGGCACTATGATTAAGAAATCAAGAATAAAGAAAGAGGGTTACTAGTGGAGTTTCATAACTGAAAGCCAAAGAAGAATCCTATTGGAAACAAAACTCAAGATCTTTGTGGTTAAAGGAGGGGGATAGGAATACAATTTTTTTCATCTATCTACCTCTATCCATAAATAGAGGAATTCCATTTTGGATATAGGATAGAAGAGGTGTAAAATTGAAAAATCAGGCTGAGATATCAAGTGAATTCATAAGTTTTTTCAGGATTTGTTATCGGAGGGAGGACAATGGATCTTCTTAAAGAGAGTAAAATTGCGGATCTTTTTCAACCAATTATTACTCAGCAAGAGAATGTGGAGTTAGTGAAAATTCCCTCTGCTCAGGAGGTTAAGGAGGTTGTGTTTGATATTGAAGGAGATAAGTCTCTAGGACCAGATGGGTTCTCAGCCTTTTTCTTTCAGGAGTTCGGGATATTGTGCATAAGGATGTGGAGGAAGTTGTCCAAGAATTTTTTAGAAATGGCAAACTATTTGAAAGAAGTTAATAGTACTTTTATAACCCTCATGCCAAAGATTCTTGGTGCTAGTAAGGTTACTGACTTTAGACCTATTAGCCTTTGCAATACTATTTATAAAATAATAACCAAGATAATATCCTTCAGGATTAAGGATTTGTTGAATGCTTTTATTTCCCCAAACCAGGAGCTTTTGTTGAAGGTAGACAGATTCTGGATAGTGTTATTACAATTCATGAAACTATTCACTCTGTGGATGTTTCTAAGAGGGAAGCTATGTTAGTAAAATTGGACATGAATAAAGCCTATGATAGGATTTCATGGATATTTCGAGTATCATTTTGCATCGGTTGGGAATTCATGAACACTTTATAAATTTGATCATGGAATGTGTAACTACTCTTAAGTATTCTATCCTAGTTAATGGTAAGTCTGAAGGTTATTTTTCTTCAAGAAGGGGTCTGAGGCAAGGGGATCCTTTGTCTCCCTTTCTCTATATCATTGTGGTAGAGACTTTGAGCAGACTTTGTGCTTCCCATAGAGACAAGAGGAGTCTCCATGGTCTTGTTATATCTAATAGGCTAGATCCTATAACGTTGCAACAATTTGTTGATGATACTTTTTATTGGGCAAAGCTACTATTTCTGAGGCAATGGCCTTTAAGAGTATTCTTCAAGACTTTGAGGAAGTTCTTGCTTGATTAGTCAAATTTTAGAAAAGCTCTATAATTTTCTTGAATGTGGATGTTGAAGTTCATAATAGAATTGCTGTTGTGTTGGAATGTCCAATCACCTCTCTTCCTGGTTCTTACTTGGGTATGCCTTTGTTTAAAGGCAGGATGGGTCTTGAGAGTTGGAATGCTCTTGTTAGTAGATTTCAGAAGAAATTGGTTACTTGGAAGGGGACCTTACTTTCACAGGCAGGAAAACTTCAGCTTCTTCAAAGCTCCTTACAAAGTCTACTGTCTATCTTATGTCTATATTTAAAATGCATGCTAAGATAAGAATGGTGATTACTCAGATCTAGAGGATATTTCTATGGTCGGGTATGGAATCAAAGGATATAATTCCCCTTGTGGCTTGGGATAGGGTCACTTTGGAAAAAAAGGCAGGTGGTTTGGGTTTGAAGGATTTAAAATGTATGAATAGGGCTTTAATGGCTAAAGTGGGATGGAGGCTTCAACATGAGGATGGTTTGTGGGCTAAGATCCTAAAGCCAAATATTTGTTTGGTGAGCAAGCTGATTTTATGTCAGATGATATCCTTCCACAAGGTTCCTGTTTCTGGAATGGGTTGACTAAATGTAGGGGATTGTTGATAAAAGGAAGTAAATGGGAAATAGGGGATGGTAACAGGATAAATTTTTGGTAGGATTGGTGGATTAATGAAGAACCTTTGATAAATCAAATGATATGGAGAAATGTTGCAAACTACTTTATATCTACATTGTGGGCAGCCTTTTGAGGGACTATTGGATTAGGTTGGATGGAGGTTGGACTTGGAGATCTCTTCAATGGGAGGGAGAGGAAGAAGACATTAAGGAGGCTCTCCAAAATCTTAATATCAATATGGGAGGTGTTTTTATCCCTTCAAGGCATAAACTGGATGTTCGTATATGGGCTGGAACTAAGCATGGGGAGTACTCAGTGAAATCTGGGTATGAAATTGTCGTAATGGTCCACAACCAAATTTATGGTGGAGATCGTTATGGGATAAGAATCTCATTCCTAAGGTGAATTTATTTTTATGGCATGTCATACAAAATAAAATTCTTACAATTGATAATCTATAGGTTAAAGGTATGATGATTCCGAATAGGTGCATTTTATGCAAATCAAATAATGAAACTATTCAACATTTGTTTCTTCAATGCCCCTATGCTCGAAAAGTGAGCTCTAAAATCCTTGGTTTTTTTAAGGTTTTGTGGGTGCTTCCGGAAACTCTTGTTGAATGGTATGATCAATGGAAGGGCCCTTTTATCTCTAAGTGTTTGAAAAAATCCTGGAAATTGGTGCTACCTCATTTCTTGTGGGGTATTTGGCTTGAAAGAAATCATAGAATTTTCAAGGAAACTCAAAAATCCTCGAAAGGGTGGGGAATTTGATATTGGGAGCTTTGAGTAGTAACCTATCTATTATTATATTTAAGGAAGTTAAGGAGGTCTCAAGTGTGGAAAGGGAGATTATTAAAGCTTTGGGGTATGGTAATTGTGTCCAAGTAGACTTTGGTGATAAAGAATAATGACAAAGCGTAATGTGAAGTGGGAAAAACCAAGGAGTGGCTGGTTGAAGTTAAATTTTGATGGAGCTGCTAAGAGTAGTTTGGGGTTGGCTGGTGTTGGAGGTATTATTAGAAATGATAGGGGTTCCTTAGTTATGGCTTATGTTGTGCCCATTGGTAATAAAACTAGTAATTATGTAGAGGCATTTGCAGCTCTTTATGGTCTAAGATGGGCTAATAGACATCAGGTTAAAAACTATATGTGGAGGGGGATTCTTTGTATATTATCAAAGCTATACAAGGGGAATTAAAGCATCATATTAATATAAACCCCATCATGGAAGAAGTTAGGACTTTGGTATCAAAATTTGAGGAGATTGGTGTCACACATGTTTTTGGGAAGCTAATGCTGGTGCTGACTCATTAGCAAGTGTGGGAGTTTGAGCCCATCATGAGCATGTATGGCTTAATGAGATGGACTTACCGTCGGATACTAAGTTTGTCCTTTGTACAGAAAGATGAGGGATTTTAATGTTAAGTGTGAGAGGTGGATTCATGTAATCCTTTTCATCATTTCCAATTATGTGGGCTTCTATTTCTTTATTACCCGGGTTGGGAATTTTATAGTCGTTTTTACTTTGGCTGGTTATTGTTGGGTGTGTTTCTGGTTTTACCATTATGGGTGGAAATCGTGTTAGGGTGGAACCGTCTTCTTGCACTGCTCTGGAAAGGGATTCAACGATATGGGATATCTTTCAAAATGGAGGTGTGGCACATTTCTTTCAGATACTTCAGGGCTTCGATGAAAATATTTCCAAGGAATTTGCACAGGCTTGGAAGAATGGGGTTGTTGTTATGCATGGTGTTAGTTTTTGGTCTCGAAAATTTTATAGGTAAAGTGACTGATATGGAGTGTATTGGTTGTAAGGTTTTCAAAGATAGGAAGAGGTTTCTAGGAAGAGGTTTTTAACTTCTTGAGTGTGGATGAAAAGATTATACACATGGAGGATGGGATTGCTCATAATTCTTTGCCATGGCATGGCCTGAGGTTTGTTTTAACATTATGAAATATATTACTCTTGACGGAAAATATAGGAAACTCCACACCCAACACTTCATTATGTTAAATCATTTTCGAAGGAATAAGAAGGTTAGTATTCCCTTTTACTTATTCAATTCTCTGAGTTTATTGGTGAAGGATTTCAAGGCTAAAATGGTGGATGTGCCGTTGCATCAAGGTTTAATCTTGTTACTCTTTAAAGTTGGTTCCCATATTCCTTCGAAAGATGTTATTATCAATTTTGGGGATGATTGGGAGGATCATGTTAGTCTGGCTGATATGGGTAAGCTTATGTAATGCCCCTCCGGGACACCAAAAGAACGCACCAAATGTGACTAAAATTTCAGGGTAATTTTTTTTGAAGGGATTAGTTAATCCTAATACATCTTTTATATCCTTTCCGATAATTACTAAATTTATACGATATTAATTTACCTAAATTAACTAATTACTAACCTAAACCCGTCTTTAATTATTTACTTATGTATTAAATTTTCACACATTGAATATCTCTCTCTTTTGTTTAAAATTGCCACATAAACAATAGCTACACATCCTTAAATAGGTTTAATTTCCCCTTTTTATGTTTACCCTCATCCCCTCCTTTATTTAATTTACAATTCCCACAAAAGGTCCCATGTCCAAAAGTGTGTAGGATTAATTCTGAACCCTAGGATCATTCAAACTCCACGACCCTAGATTTTAAAACTCCCCCTAACATTTTGTCCTAATCCTCTTTTGTCATTTTCTTCTCTTTCTTTATTTTAATTCTAATTTTGTTTTTTTGGATCATTCAAACCCCGACCCTAGATTTTAAAACTCCCCTAACATTTTGTCCTAATCCTCTTTTTGTTTCTTTATTTTAATTCTAATTTTGTTTTTGGTCGTTTCTTTGCTTCTTCAAGATGATGGATGGCTATGTAGCCTCCTTGTTGTAAACCCTAGCTGCAATTATATATTTTACTTTTGAAGTAGAAGATATATATATTTGTTATTCTTTTTATTTATTTATTGGGTTTTATACTGGTTATTATATATATATTTTCTTTTGTTGTTGTTTGTGTTCAGGTGAAAGCGGCGGATCTGTGGACTGAGAGAGGGCGGCGTGGGAGAGTGGAAGAGGGAGGACGTGGTGGAAGTTGCAGGGTTTGGAGGTGGGGGAGTGGCGGCAGGGAGGCCGCAGCAGGGGACGGGGAGGGACAGGCGGCGGTAGAGGACGCTTGGCAGCCGGCCAAGGCAGGTTTTCGAGACGGCGGGGCTCAGTTTGTGGGAAGGCGGGTGTGGGGCACGGCGGCGGGGGCGGCGGGCAAGATCGGCGGGGCGGGTATGGAGGACGAGGCGGAGTGGGGGAGGGGCCGTCCCTCCCCATAACATATATAATTTTTTTTAAAACCGGGCCAAAGATGGTATATATATATATATTAATTTTGAAATAACATTTCTCTCAAGAGAATGTATTAAAAAATACAACATATATAATATAACACACAACACACACACACACACACACACACACACACACACACACACACACACACACACATGAAGATTTAATGTGATATCCTTTGTATATAATTTTTTTTTTTGACAAAAGAAACAAGAAAGCTATCACATTTTTAAGTTCAATCTCCTTTGCACAAAATTAACAAAAGGATTCCTAAAACTATGTTAATATAAAAGGAAAAGTGCATTTTACAAATAAGAGAGTTTCTTCCAAAGTTAAAACAAGACTTCTTCTTATAACCAAGTAGATTTCCTTTCAAATTTAATGCAAAAGATCATTTCAAGATTACACACATGTAGAATTCCTTAACAAGTAATAAGTCATGTTTGTCAATAAAATATGGGAGATACATTAAGTTACAATAAATGAGAATTTTGATTCAACACTTCTCTTACACAAGCTTAGACTACAAGGGTGTTGTAAAAATATTCCTAAATATACAACAACCAAAAATATTCATTACAAGTTTCTTACAAGTTGGGAGAGAGATTTCTCATTTTAATCACCATTTCTCAAATTTACATGTGAATGCAAGATTTACAAAATGGAGAATTAGCAAGGAGATGAAACCATATCCAAAGGAGTTACAATGCAATAGGGTTTCATAAGGAGAGAAAAGAACAATAAGAGCCCAAGAGGCCACCCACTTCAACTTGAGGGCCAACTTCCATGTCTTCCCAAAAGCCATACAAGGAGAAAAAGAGCTTGTTTGCCACCCAACCATAGGCATCATCACATGCCTATCCCAAGGTTGGGATGCATGCTAGCCTCCCCCAAGCCCATGGGAAAGAGGCTAACTAATCAAAACTTGCACAAGGAGGGTAAACTAACAATGCTACAAGCACCCAAAGATAGTTCACAACAACACAAGACTCTAAATTTACAAGGAGGAGAACCCATGTTCATCCTCAAAAGTGGGGAAGAGAGGAGAAAGTTCTCCAAAGTTATGCATCAAAATTATTTGCACAATATACACATCTCCATATCCTCCTTATTGCTCCTTATTCAAACAAGACCCTCCTTATTCCTCCCCCTTTCTCCAAGTCCTCCTTGGAAGGATTTTCAAACCCCAAAAGGGGTTTCCTTACCAAGAATGGGGAAGGAGATTCAAGCCAAATGAATCAACTTCCCCACCTCAACCATTTGAGGGGAAAACAATAAGATCCTACAAGGCTTGTCCATCAAGCCTTGAGGATTGAGAGGGAAAATTCCCTCTCTTCCCCACACTCCAAAACTCCATCATGCCATATGATGGAGGGAGTTAAAGAAAACAAGCAAGCAACCAAAATCCACATACAACAAATAACAATTTTAAGCAACAAATCTAGCAACAAAAAGGCAACAACACAACAAAAGACATGAGAGCCTACCTCAAGGAAAGCTCTCCAAAAAGCTTTCCAACTTCAAATGTCTTCACACCTTGACTCAAGCCAACCTCCAAGCTCCAAAATCCACAAGCATCCAAAGCAAGAAGTTCCAAAAAAAAAGTCCCTCTCTTTTCCCATGAATGGGAATTTGAAGAGGAGCAAGCAAGCATCCTCACAAATGAGGGGGTGACATGTGTCACCCCTCTCCCTCATCAAGGTCAAAGATGCCAAAACAAAAGAGAGAAAGGGTAAAATTATCTTTTTGCCCTCTTCTCCCAAATTCCCTTAAATGTAAGAAAAACAAAATAAGTGGAACTTTTGATAAACACACAAATCCACATCCCTTACATGGATGTGAAAAACAAGGGGTAAAAAGGGAGGGAAAACTCCCTCTAGCCTTGAAAACAAGCCCCCCTACCCATTAGGTAGGGTCAAAGGGTTCATTTTTATGATAGGGGGACTCCCAAGTTACAAAGGGGTCCCCAAAAATGCCCAAAATACCCTAATTTCGGGTTTTGCATTTTTGGCACAAGAGTAGAGGGTGTGGGGACCACCCAAGGGTCTCACATGTGACCCTAAACCCTTGTGATTAAGTGACACATTAAACATAATCAACAATTTAAATGAAAGAGGAGTTATTAATCTCCCAAAACAAGTTTACATCATAACCAACTACCCTAACCAAAATTAATAATTTAAAGCACAATACATTACATAAATTTGGGGTCACTCATAGTGCCCAAAATAATAATCATCTATCCTAAGGCTTCACACAGTGAACATGGTTAGGACTCGGCTCGTGGTGCCAGGCAAGATTGAGTAGCTGACCGAATCCCACGTTCTCTGTGTAAACCTGTCACACCCGCACACTCATTGCACACATTAACCGCACTGTCCGATACAATATAATTCAATGACATAGTAAGATATCAATGCGTTCTAAACTAACTTAACATCCTATCGAAATCAAAATGTGACAACGCACAATTATATTCAATATTCCAAAAGTTAGACAAGATGATAAAGTGACATATAATCCCACCATGCAACAACTAACCATCAATATAATTAGGTTCCAAACACATCATCATATTCTTTAGTTTCCATGACATAACAAGAAAATGTGACAATATAGAAATTAAGCTAAATTGGCGTTATACGCCTAAATGTCCACACCTGTCTAATAAGATCAAATATCTAAATATAATGTCCAAGATATAACCAATCACTGTCAAAACATGTCTATGAGCAAAGAAACAACAAGCTACTGAGCTATAAAAAGTGTGGGCACTACATCCCCCTCTACTAAAATTAGACTTCCTCCTGGAAGTCACTGAAAGAGATAGGGATATCTAGCCCTCAAAGGTATCGCATCCTCCCAGGTAGATGATGTCTCGTCATACCGGTCCCACTGTACTCTAACCTAGTCCAAGTCTCGACCTCGAAGGGCCAACCTTCGGTGCTCCAGTATGCGTACGGGCTCCAATCTCCACTGTCCTCCATCCTCTACCTGTAATGCCGACCAATCCAAGACATGAGAAGCATCAGGTACATATCTACGTAGTACAGAAACATGAAAAACATCGTGGGCGGTGCAAGGCGTGGTGGCAAAGCTAAGGCGATAGCAATCGGACCGATGACCTCTAAAATATGAAAAGGCCCCACAAAACGAGGCGATAGCTTAGAACCCTTTCCATAACGGATCGGACTCTTATGCGAACGAACTCTCGAAGACCTTGTCACCCACCGAAAAGTGACGTATAATGCCCCGCTTGGTCATGTTACCCGTGTTCTGGCGTAGTGACCTTTCCCTTGTTGGGCGTCGAACGACTGTGTGTAATTCTGTTGTCTTAGACCATGTCTCAGCGATGTTTTAGCACCTTCCCTCTCCTTCTGGCGTCCTCGAGTCGTTATCGACACCTCCCTTTTGTGGACTGTGTAATGTCCTGTGCGTTATCCTTTTTACAAGGGGATCTTGTTGTCGCATTATTAAGCTCAATCGTTGGTCAATATTAATGTGGGTAGAAATTATATATATAATTATAATATGTAATGGTAATGATGTTATTTTAATTTAATTATCGATCGGCCCTTATTTTATAAGTATTATTATTTTACCTTAATTTCGATCATCATCGATATTTTATATTAAGTATCTCTATAGCATTTCTTCTAGTTGTTTCGTCTAATCGTGTTGTAGGACGAACCCCGTCCCGCGCTGAAGAAGGGGTTGCCTGTCTTGGCGCCATGGTAGTCTTTGCTCCGTGTTCGTCTTTGAGTGTAACCTCTAATTTGTCCCCCCCTTGTGTCGTGGCTGACGCTTCTTGTGATGGCCTCCGCGGTAACCGTTACTTTTCCCCTATTTAATGGAAATTTGTGTGTTCGAAGCCTGGTAGACGGCTTGTATGGCAGGTGGGTATTTTGGGCATATCCTTTTTAAAATATATTAAAAAAAAGAG